>OW388081.2:85781214-86151414 GCA_936449025.2 Sarcophaga subvicina
ACAGTTTAAATTCAGGTCTCCCCAAAAAGTTGAATCCATACAGTAGATGGATTAACTAATTCAACTGAAACATCTGTTGACTGTCTATATACCTGCTCAGTTCGTGGGTATTCGCCAAGAATGGTCCGGAATTGTGCAGAAACCCTCGGTTCAAGTGCTTTTATTTTATTTGATTTGCAGCAACAAATCACCAGGCTATGTTTATCAATCCATATATATAGTTCCTGTAAAATTTATTAAAGTCCTTTAAATTTGAGCACTCATACCTTTTTAACGCTTTGGTTCCCCCTTTAGAAAACAAATTCCTTTAAAAAATATTTCACGAAAGTAGGTGAATAAACGTAAAACTGGAATTAAATTTGAATTTCCTTTTCCACTTATCCTGTATTCCTACATCATCCCTAGTAGTCTCATGTAAATATTTTCAAACATTGGTTTTGACACCATTAAACACACCATTTCGGCCATATTTGTTTAGACGGTTTTTTTCTGTTTCTGTTTCCCTGCCATTTAATAAGACTTTCCCTGTTTTTTTTTCTTTTTAATCCAATTAAAATTGTTGTCAAAACATTACAACAACAACAACAATTTTAAGTAGTAAAATGAACAAAAACAAAACAAAAAACGAATTATTTTTTTCCATAGAAAACTACCACCCGGAATAGAGGTGTGAACGAAAGTGTCAGTGGTGGTGGTAGTGGTAGGACCTTGCCTTTTAAACTCACATTATACGCGCACAAACAATCAATGAATGTTTGTTTGGCTGTTCCCTGTTAATTTTTAATACAATTTATTCATGCGTGTGATATCCTTAAAAACGTTTTATTTGTTGTTTGATACACACACACACACACATACAGACACATCGTGTTTTAAATCCATGATCAAAATTTCTACCACATCCACTTCCACTTCCATTGTGCCGACATTATTGTCATCGTCGTAGCTGTTGGGTGTTATCTTCACACCATAATCGTCAACAAAGTCGTTTGTTGTCATCAAATAAAATAAAAAATGGCGTTGCTGGGCTGTTGGTGTTTGACATTTGCTGGATTGTGTTGCCAAACACTAACAGCAACAACAACAACAACAATGACAGTAAATAATAAAATGTCAAACAAATAGAAAAACCTGACTGGCATTAACAAAAATTCAAAAAATCCTCTTTTAATAGTGCAGAGTTGAAAAATGATGAATTCGTTGTTGTTAAATTTTTCAAAAAAACTAGGGTATCTTCATAGGCTTAGGCTCCGTCATTTTGAAAATAGATTACAGAATAAACAGGCATAACTTTCCTAAGGTATAACATGTTCAACTTGTTATAAATTAAAATTTCTGAGAGCATGTTGTAAAGTTTGTTGGCTGGGTTGTAAAACTAATTCTCCCAGGACACTATCTTATTGTTGTGCCGATAGACCGTCGAACAATTCCTTTGGAATCTCCGGGTCTGAAAAGAACAAAGCAGCAATATATCCCCTCATGTGCTAAGGTCCTGCTCTTGCCGTGAAAAAGTATTCCAATGGCAAGAAATATTCTGTTTGGTTTTCTTTAGAGAATGTTTTATCTCCGGCGTGGATATTGATTGTGGTATCAATAAATAGGCTTAAGAACTGGGTTACCTAACCTAAAATGATACCATTTAATTCAAATGCGTATTGCTTATAAGTAGCTTGAAAGCAGGGGACCTTCATTCAAATGTTCTGTACCATGCCTTGTCCGTATAAACTTAGGCTAACATTTTGAGCTCTGATGCGCTTACCAATGAGACATACTAGCCACGTAAAAATTCTTAGAAAATTCCTCAGTTTCTTCGAATTTATGCCTCTTAGATGATTAACCCTTCAGAGAGGATTACGACCTAGGTTCTCACACCACTTATGTTGTGTGTGTTAATTTTACATAAGAGTGGCGGCAACGACAGATTTATTGAGAAACTTTTCATGGCAATTTTATTTACTTTCCGAGAGTATTTATCAGAAATCTGCTGAGAGGCAGTCGCCGAAGAAATATTTTTTTTCATATTTCGATTTGGTGGATACAGTAATCCCTCGATTTAAGTCGCAGTTGGTTCCAAAAAAAGGCGACGTAAATCGAATGACGACGCAAATTGAAGTTAGAGGGAACAAAAAATTTGACGACGTAAATCGGAAAAACGTTAATCGAGGCGACGTAAATCGAAGGTTTACTGTATGTCCGACCTGGTGTTTAAACCGAGGCCTCATGTCTAATAAGCCAACACACTACCTACAATCTCTTAGACGATCTCTTAGATGATTAATGTCTGGCAGAGTGCCATACATTAAATATTGAGCTTCCATGCGTTCAAAACCTTAGCATCGTTTTGATGTTGTCTCTGCATGCCCTGCTTTCGCTGTTATTTGGTTACCTATAAAGCTCAAATCCATCTGACAAGCTGACTATCCAGTAAAAAACGTTTCATGTGTTCAGATCATTTTTAACTACAATATAGAAACTAATGGTCTTGGTCCTTCCAGTGCGCCCTCTGCGCCATTGTTCCATAATGTCTTAATCCCCATGGTTAGATTAGGTTAGAGAACGTGTACTTGTCAATTAAGGCAAGTACATTACCCGGAGGTCGAATTGACCCATTGTACAACGTCCTAGTTTCTCACACCTCTTATGTTGAGTGTGTTAATTTTATACATGAGTGGTGGGACCTACAGTTTAAAGTCGACTCCGAACGACAGATTTTTTGAGAAACTTTTTCATGGCAATTTTATTTACTCTCAGAGTTTTTACCAGAAATCTGCTGAGAGGAAGTCGCCGAAGGAATACTTTTTGTATTTTTGTTTTGATGTCTGGCCTCTGGCTCGAACCCTGGCTTTACGTATAAGAAGCCAACACACTACCTACTAGACTACGGCGACTTCATCCCCATTTTAGCCTAAAATTCACGGTGGCCTGAAAGGCTTTAAATTCTCCAGTTTTGTCTTAAGTGGTTCTTTAATAATTTTCGCAAGATTCTCTCTATCTTCACTTCCTTATACTCATAGGCAGTGAATTCCTAAACAAAAATTTTCTTAGTTTATCATTTTATTCTTTTGCAATATGATTTCACTCCTTTAAATCCCTCAAACGCATTCTCATTCAAAAATTGTAACGACAACAAAGAAAAAAAAAACAAAAAAAAAAATGATGCCACAATACGTGTGTCACTCTTAAAGGAAGGCAAGTGGAAAATAACCGCAAAAATAATGTTCTCCAGGGGATGAATGAATGCTTTCGTTTAAATGTTTATTTATTTTAAGGATTTTTATATCCTTTTGAACGATTACATGCATACATACAGAGTTACATACACTCATTGTGTTATTAGCAATTTTATAGTCGAGGTATGGTGTTGTGTGGTGATTTCATATTTTAGCATTACAGATTATGGTGGTTGATATAAATGGATGGATGGAGTTTATTATCCTTACGCTTAAACGCGTTTAATGCGAATAAATGTTGTTGCAATTACGTATGTAATGTTGCAACACAATAACAGATTTAAGAAGGAAAACCTAAATTTTTAAATCAACAATAAAATCAAATTACTTTCGCATTAGTTTGTTCTAAAGCGCTTTAATGCCTTTAAAACAGATGTTGAGGTTAAGGATTTCAATAAAATGTTCCATTGTTTGAATAAATCATGGAAATTTTGATTATTTCCGTTGAATCGGAACAGATTTATGCGAAAAAAGTTACAAACTATTTCGAAAGATATTTTTTTTTTAATTTTTTGATTCCGCAAGTCGCCGTGGTCTAGTAGGTAGTGTGTTGATTTATTAGACGTAAGGCCTCATTTCAAACCCCAGGTCAGGCATCTCCAACGAAATATGAAAAATAGTTCTTCGGCGACTTCCTCTCTGCAGATTTCTGTCAAAAACTATGAGAGTGAAATATTGTTGCCATGAAAAGTTTCTCAAAAATCTGTCGCTCGGAGTCGTCTTTAAACTGTAGATCCCGCCACTCATGTATAAAATTATCAGACACAACATAAGTGGTGTTGAGAAACTAGGTCGTAATCTTGACTAAAGGGTTGGAATGACCAATTATGTATGATCCCGCAAGTATGAGTTGAAAATTTGAATTTAATTTTAAAACAAGACAAAGTAAAATAAAATTTAAATTTGAATTGACCTACAGTGCGTTACACTATATATCTTACAATTTCGTTTTGTTTATTATTCTTATTTCCTGTTTTCAATTTTCAAATTTCTTTTTAGAATAGAAAAGAAAGAAAAATAAATTGAATTTATATATGATATCTACGAACTCTTGTACCACACTGCACCATTTTTCTTCGATTATCTTTTAATGTAGATCAGAGATCAGCAATGAGTATTCCAAAAGATGAGTAGAATCGAATCATACACATAATTTCTGATAATTATACGCATTCATACTTATTTTAATATCATGGAACCTCCTCTACTCATATTCAAAGTATAAAGTACTCATCATATTCATCATATTCATACTTAACAACAACACGTATGATGTTGTTGATTTCGTCTCTCCATAACTCAACATTGGCACGAATCACAAAATAAGTATGAGTCGCGTAAACTGCTTGCTGCTCTGTGGTTTTTCTTTTCTGGTAAGTGCGTCAACGACTAAGACTGTAAATTGTGATGAATGATTCGAGTCACTCGAAGTATTTTTCTAAAGTCATGAATCTAAATGAGTAGGCTTATGAATCTAACATATTTCGAATGGTATGAGTTTGATGTCAACGTTGTAGGCATACTCATTGCAACCTGTACTTATAAATCAATGTTATAGTGAGTACGAATGAATCAAAGTTGACTCTTACTTAAATTCAAAATTTCATGAGTGCCTATAAATAGCGAAAAGACAATTCATTGCTGATCTCTGATACCTACAAACTTTTGTACCACACTGTACCGCTTTTTTCTTCGATATATCTTAATACAGATAGATACAATCTTAATTATTTCTTCTACGAACTTCAAAGTGCTCAATGTCTTGTAAATTAAACAGCAGCAGCAGAAACGATTAAAAAACATTCGCTTCTACAACATGCGTGACAATTTAATGAGACTCCGTTTTTAGTGTCAATCGAGAAGAAATTCGTTTTGGAGTTTTTTTTGTGGCAACATGTTGTTTTGAATAATTAGCAAATATTTGTTTTAAACGTTACACTCCATCAGCAATGACACACAGAATCAGTTTTTTTTTACTTTTCTTTCTTTTTCTTTGGCATTTTCAGAAAAGTTTTTCTGTTTTACGGGCTCCATTTCAATGTCTACGAGTATGTGTATTTAATTTGGGGCGCTAATTGCCTTTACATCCTTGAGTTGATGACTTTTAATGGTGGTGGTTGTGGTGGTGGTGGTGGTGGGGTATTTAAGATTTAAATTGTTTTGCAAATTAAATCGAAAAAGATTTCAATTTTTTTCTTTTTTTTGCTAGAAAACAGCCTCAAGGCATTTTGAAGAACGCGTGTTAAGCGACAACACAATTGGGGCGTTACTTTGCCATTACAAGTGCAATACTTTTGTAAGTGAGTGTGTGCCAGTGAGAGTGTGATGGAGTGGATGCCAGTGAGAATTACGTTTTAATTAAAAAAGAAAAGATTTTCCAAATTAATGCTGCTGTATTTAAATAGAAGACTTCTGTTGTTTAGTTTTAGTTTTTAAGATTTTGATGAAAAGAATTTCTTGTTAATTTTCTAGCATTTTAGCATGTCCATGTGTATTTGATCAGCTTTGTTGTGGTTTTTATTGGTTTCAACTAAACTTGACATGATTTAACTAGACAAAGATTTTCTCTTTTGGACTAACTAAACTGAAGTATAAACCCGGGAATATCGTTAATTTTTTTTTTGTTACTCATATGAATTCAATTAACAGCGTTTAACTAATGAAAATATCACAAATAGATACACGTTGTTATTAATTAAACACAATAAAATTAAAATATTTCTGAATTAAAACAACAAAATAGCATCATAAAGTCCCTATTAAGCCGGGCAACTTAAGCTTTACAAACAAGTCCGGGCCCATAAGCAATTAACATCAATTAAGAAAATTTTTTTATTTCAAAACATAAAAAAAACAAAACTTGTTAAAGCCAAATTAAACTAACTAGAGAGAGAGAGAACAACAGCTGTAGCAACAACAAGAAACCACAATTCAAATAAATTTAAAAATTTTTCAAAATTAATGCAAAATCTTAAGCAAAAATCGTTTGCCTTAATTGATCATGTGCTTAAATTTATAACACATTCACTCACACTAACACACTTATATTTTGATTTAAAAAAAAATTAAATGAAATTAATGGGAAACCCTAATAAAATTTAACGGATCATAAAACTTTTTTTGTTGGTTATGCCAGGCCTTAGCCACTCTACCAAAAAGTGCTTTTCGTCGTCAGACATGGGCGGAGATTCCTCCTTCCTTCCTTTTTTTTTTTATTAATTTTCTGAATTAATTTTTTTTTTTGATTATTTAAATCGTCATTGTCATCGTCATACATTATCTCCATGTATAGATGTTTCATAATAACAATGAATTCATAAGTATATGGTTGGTTCGTATACACTCTGCATTGTTTTGTCTTGTATTTTGGCACATCCGGGAAATATTTTTGATGGGAATTTAAAAATGGTTTGTTACTAATTGGCTTGTCACTATAAATGAAACGTTTCATCGCATGATATTCTTTTTTGTTTTTTTTTGCTTGAAAACGAAATAAATTTCACTTTATTTTATGCAACGCCTTAATAAAGAGTCTTTAACAAATGATGGAACCTTGATAATGCCGTCGAATTTCGTGGAAATTATGAATGACGTCGTTTATAAAACATGTGACAAATGGCCAAAAAACAAAAAAATAATGAAAGAAAGAAATAAAATACTCGTATCGATTAATTTAATTCCATCAATTTATAAAATTACAAAAACAAAACGTTAAGCTAGGCTTTGGGAGTAATAGCTATGGCTTAAAAGCGTACTCAAAATGAATATTTGTTTGCTTTCTTAAAAGAAATTTAGTTCCATATACTTTGACCAGTGATCTTCAATAGCTTCCATACCCTATTTATAGCCAGCACACTCTAAACTAATCTTCCGTTTCAAACTAACTTCAGCGCCTCATCCTATCTCTACATTTCATCATTTAAACATTACTTACAACCCGGGAAAAGACAAATAAAATACTTGATTGAGGTTGGCCATTAACACTTTGCGTGTGTGAATTGGCCAATTGCTGCGTTGACAAAACACATACTTTCCCTCAAATGCTGTGTCACTCAAGTGGTGCTATGTAGCGTGTTAGCTTATTAAACAGGAGTTCGTGACTCAAATCTCAGCTCAGACACCATAACCAAATATGAAAAGCAAAACAAAATAAACAAAAACTCTAAAAGAAAAATAAAATTTCCATGGAAAAGTTTCTCAAAAATCACAAACATCGGCGTTAAATTGTAGGACTCACCACTTCTGTATAAAATTAACACACACAACATGTGTGGTGCAAGAAGCTAGGTTGCTATGACCAATTAAGTAAGTCCTTTGTCGTCCTTTATTTGTCTCTTTTGATTATCAGAAATTAGAGGTCAAAGCCTTGCCTGCAAATGGAACTATCTTCGCCTTCTTTGAACACATTTTATAACATTGTTGTGCACGATAACAACGGTCCTTTGACTATTATTCGACCAATATATAGTGCACCGCTTTGACATTTCGTCAGTTGTTGTACATAATTAGAAATTGGCTTTATTGCGCTAAAACATTCTTGAGCACTCTATTGAAACGTCTTCAGAACATTGCGAACAAACGTCTTGAGGACATAGGACAATTGTGACCAAGTACTGTGCCCGCATTAACACCTCATATGAGATTGACGTACAGCTGCCAATCAGTCAACATCATTTTACGGATTTTCTGATATTTCGACCAGTAATGGTGTTCGCCTTGAAGTCGCCGTACTCTAGTAGGTAGTGTGTTGGCTTATTAGACGTAAAGCCCGGGTTCGTATCCCAGGTCAGACATCAAAAGAAAGTACAAAAAGTATTTCTTCAGCGACTTTCTCTCAGCAGATTTCTGGCAAACACTGTCGCAGAGTAAATAAACCTGCCATGCAAAAGTTTCTCAAAAATCTGTCGTTCGGAGTCGACGTTACACTGTAGATCCCGCCGCTCACGTATAAAATTAATGCACACAATATGAGTGGTGTGAGAAGCTATGCCGTAATCCTGAATGAAGGGTTGTAATGCCCAATTATGTACATATGTATGTATGTATGTATGTAATGGTTTTCGCCTTGGTAGCTCGTTCTGCCTCATTTAAACGCTGCCACACAATATTTACAGTCGTAAACAAACTCCCTCGTACGATTAGAAGATTTCCTAACAAATCCACTAAACACACAGCAAAACCTTCCTGGCTCTCAATCACGGCTTGCCCACTGTATTCGTAGGCGAGTCATATATTATAATCAGTCCATACACATTCAATCAATCCAATCTTGCTATCCATGTAGTGGTTTTAAAAAGCTCTTATCTGACAAAGCTGTAAAATAATATTCATGTGAAGTGACATTTATTTAGTAAAAGTTTTTACATTGCCGAGTATGGATCGTTTAAAAATCGAGGAACGCGTAATTCTTTTAGAACTGAACTGTACTACAAAAGTGGTGATTCAAAGGTGGCTACTTTTCGAGCATTAAGAGGTGATTATAGTCGTCATGGCATGACACGAGTATATAGAAAATTTAAGAGACTGATTAGTCTCTGCACTACTAGCATGAGGTTCGTGGGTAGTATGACCATGACAATTCTTACCAGGGACTCAGGTCTGTTGCATTACACCTAGCATATATAATTAAATTTAATCTGTAATTGAATTTTAATAAACAAACTGAAAGAGTTACAAATGTCAGAGGTCTGAACAACATTAACAATGTAAGTATTGCCAAAAATGTCACTTCTGTTAAATAAAGTCTTGCGAATTATACGAATTTGATGATTCCATTGCGTTCGCAGCAATTCTGTCCATTAAAGTATATTTTCCATTTGGATTTTCACATCCATCCATACAAAATCCAAATCAAACAACAATTAAAGCCGGTTGGCCATTAATTACTCTGTATTTACTCCGATTTGGTGCTAAAGCAATAGGTTTTCAATGCCGATATTATACTACGAATCAATATTATCGCAGAAGGAAATCGGATAATCCACATTGTGGTCTGGAAGTGTCATTCTATCACATTTTTTCTAAAATGACTTTGATTGAAAGGTTTTTTTTTCAATTAAGAACTCTCAAGCCATATGAGAACCGACATTTTTGATCTGGAGTTAATAATTATGAACTGAACAGTAAGCGGTTTCAACAAACTATGCCACGAGCTACACATCACAACCGATTTACGACTTTGTTGCGTGAGAAGTTCCAAGGCAGAATAATTTCATGTCATGGAGAAATATGATGTTTTCCAAATAATATTCATTAAACCCATACTCTACTGTAGAAAATAATCATCATATTAATAAATTAACAGAAAACTTTAAATTTTATTGTATCACTCCCGTCACTTAAGTGCTTTTATTTCATATTTTTGTCTGTCAATTTTTAATAAAAAAAAAAATATGACGCATTTCTTAGAATTCCCCACTTATTATGATGATGATTCTTCTTCTTCTTATTTGCTTATTTATTTATTTATTTCGCCACGGTCTGGCGACTGGTCCGTCTTCATATATTTTTTTGGGTTGGTGACTGAAATTGTAACGCTTCGCTGCCATATGCTAAATTTTTTCCGTCGTTTTTTGATGAGAATTTTTAATTTTTTTTACCAGAAAGAAAGAACAAATATTTTTGACTCATAATGATGAGATTTTTTTCTGTCTTTGTCTTTGTGATTTTGAAACCAACAATAAAAGAAATCCAATAAAGACTTCGTTTGTAATTGGTCAATAATAAATTGGTTTTTAAGTGAAAATGAAAAATTATTACAAGAAAAGTGACAATAAATTTGAAGGAAGTTTGTAAAAGGAGTTGCTAATGAATTGTCTGCAAACGAAGAAGAGATAAATATTGCTATGTTTTTACCTTTTTAAAAGCGTTTAAAATATGAGCTCGTAGATTGCAAATAAAATAAAAATAAATTTGTATTTAGTTTAAATTAAAATTCTTTATTGTTCGCATAATTCTGTGTGCCACCGTCCACAACTTGATGTAAACAACAACAATTGCTTGGTTTGTTATTTCTCTTTGTACTCTTTTGCACAAAAAATAACAATTACTAGTCAATTGTTCGACAGATCTTTGTAACGGAGATCTTCAAACCACGATTACTATCTTCAAACACACAGCGTCTTCACACAAGACTGACTGAAGTTTTACTAACTCAGTTGCCTGCTTTGCCTTGCCTTTTACATGGCAACGTAAACAGTCTGATGAATGTTTTTGAAGGCGAATGTTCGTGGCTTCGCCTTTTCGAGATCTTTATAAATGTAAACATTGTTGTGTCATTATTGTTGTTGGTGTATTTTGTTTAAATATATTCTTGTGGTGTTTGTTGTTGTATTTTTGTTAACTTGTTTACCATTTTTTATGCAGGTGTTTGTTGTTACATTACGCAAAGCGATAATTTGTAAACAAGTTCATTGTTTTTGTTTATAATTTTAATGTTAAACGATCTAGATTTTTCCATTTTCGTAACAATATTTTATATATGCGGCCACCTTCATCGCTTTGAAACAAAACCTAGGATATCAAAGATTGATGGGGACATTACAGGACTGCCTCATTAATTCGATTCACCTTTAATTTGATTTTAATTTCTTCAATTATTTTATGGACTCTGATTAATTTGAAACTCTTTTTTTTCATTATAAATTACGAGTATGTTCCACATGTTGTAGGATTTCGTTTCACGTAGCATTTGGTCATCACTTCATCAAGAAAAAGAAGAAAACCACAAACATACTTCGAGTGTCAGCCTCATCATCATTATGTTTTTTTATTTTATTTTTTTTTTTGGGTAAATGGGAACCATTTGGTAAAACAAATAATTTTAAACGCTCCTAAATGCTGTAACACATGATATAAGTGATACGCTGCATTGCAGTGTGGTGTGGCTGCAACAAATTTTGCGGTTAAACGACAAACAAACATTTTGAAAGCATTTTTCGGGTTGATTGTTATACTTCAGCGGCCTATAGAACATGAAAATTGTTTTTAATATTGCGGAAAATCCTTTAATTTCGGTTTCTCTTGCCTAAAAAACACTTAATGAGAGAGAAAAGAGAACCAAAACCAAACAAAGGAAGTCATTATAAAGACATCATTAAGGCGGAAACCTTCAAAATAAATGTTAAAGACACCGGGTTGTATGAAAAGTATTAGGAAAAGGGGTTTAAAAATTTTCACCGGCTGGCTGTTGCTTAGAAAATAAAATTTTAATGAAAAAACTCACAGGCAATTTCCATCAAACGAATACAATAATCAGAGAATTAATAAAATAAATTCGAGGTCCTGTAAATTTGCTCATAATAGGACGTTTCCACCACTATTTTTTCGAAAGTCAAAGTTCTTTCAATATTAAAGAGAACGTGTTTAAAACTTTCCTTAATGAGACCGACAATTTAGAAATAAAAGGCTCGAAATTAGCCGGCTCATCTCACTGCCTTGATAATGGGCTTTTTGTGCCAGGACCTTGCATACTCCTATTTAAGGCAAGAAAAGAATTGAAATGGCAATCATATCCGAATAGCCTATTAGCTTCTAGGTTAGTAAACATACAAGCTAAGTTTGCCTATCTAGCTTCTCACACCACCTATGGTGTGTGTATTAATTTTATATATAAGTAGTAAAGTCAACTCCGAACGACAGATTTTTGAGAAACTTTTCATGGCAATTTTATTAAAAAAAATTTTTTTGAGAAACTTTTCATGTTTTTGGCCAGAAGCCTGCTGAGTGAAAGCTGTTTTCATAAGTAGCGAGCTGCCTTAGCCAGTAGTTGAATCACGGGCTCTCGTCTAATAACGCAACACACTACCTACTAGACTACGGTGACTGCCCCACATCTAATGAATGGAATATCCGCAATCCTGATGTCCTCTGCAGTTTTGCTAAGAATACTTCAGTAGATGTACATTGTGGTAAAAAAAACGAGGGACTTGAATGTATATTTCAAGCAAAGATAACTCCGCTAAATAATTGAGAAAGCTGAGCACAATGAGGAAAGTCTACAGTGAACCATATATGTACTTTGGCATAAAAAATGGGCTTTACTCTAACCTGCCACTGATCTGCAACCTCTACAATCATTAGCACGTATGTAAAGCCTCCTCAAATGACTACTCATTACGTAATTACGTGTGAATAGATGCAACGACAGAAATATCCTTATGCACCAATTTAAAGAGTTTACTGGCACACTTCTTGTCCAATTTAGGTCAAGTGAGTCTGGCAATTAAGCAAAATTTATTCTCTGCCCAGAATTTATTAACTTCATCTGATGGATAGTTATGACGAAATTAGGAGGTTATTTCTTTTCATAATTGCACCGGCATAAGATGGGGTTGTACCAAGTTTGGCATGTTCATTCGTTCATTTCGTTCAGAGATCAGCAATGAGTATTCAAAAAGATGAGTAGAATCGAATCATACTCATAATTTCTGAGACTTATACATTCATACTTATTTTAATATCATGGAACCTCCTCTACTCATATTCACAGTTTGAGGCTAAATGAGTAGGCTTATGAATCAAACATATTTCGAATGGTTTGATGTCAATGTTGTACGCATACTCGTTGCAACCTGTATTTATAAATCAACGTTGGTAGTGAGTATGAATGAATCAGAGTACATAGTTAAATTTCAATATTCTTGACTCACTTATATTCAAAATTTCATGAGCGCTTATGAGTAGCAAAGAAACGCTGATCTCTGATTCCGATGCCCCTCTAGTGAGAAATCCTTGGGTATTGTCTCAAAACTGCTGCAAAAATCGATCAATGTGGCCTTAATAGATGACAACAGTGTTCAAATTAGATCTGATCATAGCTGTTAGAGAAGATCGAATATCAAGTAAGGGCTATCATAAATTCTCCATATTAGGTCTTAGTAACATTTCAATATTCGCTCGACACCACATACATACATACGTTCTAGTTTACATACATATGTAACTTTTAAAATACTAAACATGTAAATGGATTTCAAATATTATTGCATTTGCGTAAAAGAGTGGAAAGAGTGATTGAATTGAAAGCTAGGGAAAGCAGATCCCTACGATATATAAGAAGTAAAACAAGCGATAGAAGATCTTATAGTATTCATGGCTATGTTGGGCAACACATCTAGATTCTAATTAATAAGAACTATAGCGCCTCTCTCTCTCTCAAAAGCCGCCGTAGTCTAGTAGGTAGTAAGTTGGCTTATTAGACGCAAGGTCAGTCATCTTCAACTGAACGAAATATGAAAAAAATATTTCTTCGACGACTTCCTCTCAGCAGATTTCTGGCAAAAAACTCTCGGTGAGTAAATAAAATTGCCATGAAAAGTTGCTCAAAAATCTGTCGTTCGGAGTCGATTTTAAACTATAGGTCCCGTCACTTATGTGTAAAATTAACACACACAACATGAGTGGTGTGAGAAGCTAGGCCGTAATCCTGACTGAAGGGTTGTAATGGCCAACTACGTATGTATGTATGTTATGTGTATAGCGTTTCTATAAGAGAACTGAATACAAAACTTGAGAAATCAATTCAAATATCACAAGTAAAATATTTCTACAGAAATTAACAGTGCCATTAACCGTGCCACACCCTATCTCATCGAACTGAGAAATTGAGAGCAAATAGACTGCAAGTAGAGTATGAATATGAGTATAAATATGACACAATAATTTGTTATTCAATGCAATTCACTTTTAAAAATCTGTTTTAATAAGCTGCCGTAGATAAATTTACTAACAAATTTTAATTTCTTAATAATGGCGCGCAAAATGTATTCATTCATGTAAAGTAAAGTCAGCCACCTCTGGCACATAATTTCAGTTTCACTAAATCGTGGACATATTTTTCCCGTCTATTTCATTTTATTTTTGCTTTTAATTTTTCAATTATTTACTAATTAAGGATAATCAATCTATGATTTGCTGCTAAAATGCAATGAAAATGAACTCAACAAATAGAAAATAATCGGTTTTTTGTAGTTGAATACAAAATGCCACACACAATTAAAAGAGGTGTGAGTCAATTTAATAAAATTTTGTTGGTAAATGCCACACAATATAACAACACAATGCCACACAATACATTAGAAAAAATAATTAGAAAATCACGGCTTTAACACAATTATTGACAATTAAGTAAGCGACCATTTTTTTTATTATTAATTCTGTGTTTTTTGTTGTTGTAATGTTTTGAATGTTTTTTTTTACTAAAAATAAGGCCAACAAACGTTACTTCATTTTAACAATATTTTTATTAGTTTTGCCACGAAAAAAAAAGAATAGAAAGGAAAGGAATGGAAAGGAATGGAATGGTGGTAACAAATGGGAAATTAATTTATCAAAAAATTCTATGGCATATGTACGTATGTATGTATGTATGTATGTATGTATGTATGAATGTATGTATGTGAATAAAAAGTTACATTAGGAACAATTAAATTCCAAAAAATAATACAGCCACATACATACCATATACATACTTATATTAGATTAGAAGCATTAGAGGTTGTCTAATGGCAATTCTAGGCAATGCATAGACGGGTTTTTCAAAACCATGTGTTTTTGTTTGGGAGTTCTTTCTGTAGAGAAAAGTATTCTAGAATTCTGGTTATTAAAGGAGTAGACTGCCTTTGAACGATTTAATATCATAATAATAACGAAATCATTATTTCATGCGATTTTTCATTAGTTAGGGTCGTATTTGTCTTACATATCCTTATCAAAAAAAAAGTCTCGTTGATATTTCGGGTCGTTCGTTCATAAGACACGTTTCAATCGCTCTGTTTGTGCGCCGATTCGCACAAAGGTTGCATTATGTTACAAATCTTAAGATCAGCAATGAATCATTTTTTCACTACTCATAAGCACTCATAAAATTTTGAATACAAGTGAGAGTCAACAATATTGAAATTTAACTATGTACTCTGATTCATTCATACTCACTGCAACGTTGATTTATAAATACAGGTGGCAATGAGTATGCGTACAACATTGACATCAAACTCAAACCTTTCGAAATACGTTTGATTCATAAGCCTACTCATTTAGATTCATAACATAAGAAGAATACTTATAATACTTATAAATGATTCGAGCAAGCAGAGCTCGAGTTAAACTCTTTTGCGCGCTAGATTGGGCATTTGGTCCACTGTGCAGAGCAAACACACAACATTCTAGTAAGTATTTTAGTGTTCGTACGCGAATCATACTTATTTTGTGATTCGTGTATACATATGTTGAGCTATGGAGAGTCGAAATCAGTAACATCATACGTGCTGTTAAGTATGAATATGATAAGTACTTCAAACTTTGAATATGAGTAGAGGAGGTTCCATGATATTAAAATAAGTATTCGTATATAGTAAGTAACAGCAATTATGAGTATGATTCGATTCTACTCATCTTTTTGAATACTCATTGCTGATCTCTGTTACGAATACACAAAGGAATGTACGTCGCGTTACGCTAATTCCACTTTTAGAATTCCGATACCTCAAATGTTCATGATCGTCTTATCCTAAGGAAGCCTTGTGATAATTGAACACGTACGTTATACGAACGTTGCATTACATTGCGTGAACGTTCGGCTAATTCTACCTTTAGAAATTCGAGACCAAAATGGTCGTGGCCGTCATGTCCTAAGGAGGCTCTGAGATAGTTGAACACTCTCATATAACTTCTGGAATCCATAGAGCAGTAGCTGAAGAGGAAGACACGTGAAGTGATATAAACTATTTGGTTATAAATAGAATGAAGTGGAATACAATTTTAAGAGCTCCATTATCCTTATTTGCTTCGCCTTATAGCGCTCAGATTAGCACAAAGGTTAGTATGTTACGAATACACAAAGGAACGTACGTTGCGTTACGTTGCGTGTACTTTCGGTTAATTCTACCTTTAAAAATCCGATACCTCAAATGGTCGTGGTCATCATATTCTAAGGAAGACCTGTGGTAATTGAACACGCATACATATATAACACCTGGAGACCACAAAGTAGTCGCAGAAAAAGATGACCAGATAATATGTAAAGCTGGCTGGTGGATGCAGAGGTTGTAGAATATGTAGGGTGATATAAATTATTTGGCTAAAAATAGAATGAAGAGGAATAAATTTTTAATGGCCGTATTATTCGTCTAGAAATTATGGAAAATATACTGGAATGCTGCTACACTAAAACACTATTTTAGGAAATCATTTTAGGCCACATTCAGTTTTTATGATGGATGTAGCCGCCTTATTGTATGTAGTAGGTGCTGTGGTGGCTTCTGAGATGTCAGACATCTTCAACAAAACACTCGAAATATGAAAAAAAATATCTGCGGCGATTGGCTCTAAGCAGATTTCTGTCAAAAACTCTCAAAGAGTAAATAAAAAAGCCATGAAAAGTTTCTCAAAAAAATCTGTCGTTCGGAGTCGACTTTAAACTGTAGGTCCCTCCATTCACGTATTAAATCAACACACTCAACATAAGTGGTGCCAGAAGCTAGGTCGTAATACTGACGGAAGTGTTGTAACGACCAATTATGTTATGTATGTCCACAGTAAGATGCTCAATTTCTGTTTTAAGTGGAAAGACTTGCAATCCTTGAAGTCGCCGTAGTCTAGTAGGTAGTGTGTTGGCTTATTACACTTCACTACTAGAGCGTATAACTGCCATAAGATCGAGTTGCTACCAGGCTACTCTAGGCCCCTGATAACAGAGAAAACTCTCATTCTCAGCCTGTCAACAAAACTCCAACCATTTCAAATTTTACTCGCGTGTAAAATATCACAGAGTTGGTAAAGCAAAGTTGTTAGACTCTGAAGAAGTCGCCGTAGTCTAGTACGGTTCAAGCCCTAGGTCAGACATGAAAACGAAAATATGAAAAAAAATATTTTTTCGGCGACTTCCTCTCAGCAGATTTCTGGCAAAAACTCTCGGAGAGTGCCAAGAAAAGTTTCTCAAAAATCTGTCGTTCGGAATCGACTTTAAAACTGTAGGTCACGCCTCTCATGTATAAAATTAACACGCACATCATGAGTGGTGTGAGAAGCTAGGCCGTAATCCTGACTGAAGGGTTGTAATGGCTAATTATGTTATGTATGTATGTGACTTGCAATCCTTAGTTTTTAGGAAGATTTTATTGCATGGAGATTGACAAGTTGTTTAACAGAAAATATCTTTTTAAAGCACCCTGTATGCCAATGTATTATTTCATTAAATAGTCGTCTATTGATTGCATATTATTCGGAATAAGTTTGTAGTATTAAACGTGGAAGTATTCTAATTGATTGCGCTAATTATTAGGAAATTATTATTTTAATATTCTTAATAATAACCGTTATTTTAACCCCCCTAAAGATACAACACAACATTACCTGGCCTACAAACCAAATAATGGCGTTTAATTTCCAATACATTTTTGGTGTTCCTTCTTAAGTTAAATTTTTTATAAGAGCATACATACAGTGAGCGTCAATAGAAACTGTACACTAAGGATAAAATTCTAACAATCACCAAACTCAACTTTTACCACTTAAGGAGAGTGCATGAAAAAATTTCACAATAAATCGAAAATTTTTGGAAAATTTTTCTGTTGCAATTTTAAAAACTGTTAAAATGAAACAATTTCAAAATAACGGTAAATTATTAATGTATGTTTTCTCTTTTTAAGGTACAGTTTCTTTTGACGCTCACTGTACATATGTACATACAAGGGGCATGTAATACTTACTTAATGACCTTAAAAGTGAAGGAAATTTATTTTTAATCGTTGACGAACGCGTGCTTTTGTTATACGAATTACTTCTTCTATTTTTTTCCGCAATTTGTACTTTTATACGATTATACGTACGAAAATTTCATTTTTATCAGGAGACAATAGAGTGCGAACGAAGGCTTTTATTCACCATTTCTGGTGTGTTAATTTACCAGCTTAATTGTTTCAAATTCCATTTTCATTGTTAAACAATTCTTTACATAGGGTTTTTAATTGCTTTGTGTATACATACCCAGCTAGTGGAAATAATCAACGTTTCGAAATAATGAGAAGAAATTTGTTACAATTTTACCCTTAAATCCCTGATATAAAGAACATTTTTATTTCTCTTTCTATTCATAAGTTTATATTGATGGCTGCTGACATTGACTGGCTGGCTTTGGTGTTGTTGGCATTGTTTGCTTTTGTTTTTTTTTTAATTGAAATATTTTCGAAAATATAGCCACACAGACAATGCTTCTTCGTCTTACTTACTATTGTATCATCACCGGAGTGTCTTCTTCATTTGTGAAGATCTCTTGGGCAATAACACTCACATGGCGAATTTGGCTTCTGGGTGTTCCCCGTTTTATCAAATCGACACCAAAATATTCTCATTGTTTTCATATTTTTCTCTTTTGTTGTTCTTGTTTTTGTTTTTTTTTATTAAATTAAGTTATAAAATAAGAACAACCGCACCAACAACAAAGTACCATAACAAATGGAAAATTGTTCCTGTACGAACGATGAGAATGAGAATGTTTTTGTTTGCCGAGATACTCTCTGTCTGCAGCATACGTTTGGAGTTTAATTGTTAACGGATTGAGTTTCCTAATGTCGACGGCTGTTGCTGTTTTGTTTTTTTTGGGCCACAACTGATATCGTATGTGTTTTTAGGTTTTCAATCATTACAGAGTCACTCATATACTTTAATTAAATTTAATCGTTTTCATTTATTCTCTCGCTTCTAATGTAAGAAGCGTTTTTTTTGTTAATTTTTATTGTTTTCTTGTATGTTTTTCAGTAATTTGTTTTACCAGGTCAAATGGTAGAATGGAAAATTAAAAAAACGACCAAAATTGAAATCATGCCCTCAATTGACAGAGCGTTTTTTATTTCCTTTAAACACGCAGTTTAAATAATAATTTTTCAAATGAAAATGTAACTTTTAATGGAAATGTTGGCTGGTATACTCCAGGGATGAGCAATGAGTATTCAAAAAGATGAGTACTCATAATTTCTGATACTTATGCGCATTCGTACTTCTTTTAATATCATGGAACCTCTACTCATATTTAAAGTTTGAAGTACTCATCATATTCATACTTAACAACACGTATGATGTTGTTGATTTCGACTCTCCATAACTCAACATTTATACGCGAATCACAAAATAAGTAAGAATCTCGTAAGAACACTAAAATACCTACTAGAAGGTTGTGTGTTTGCTCTGTTGCCTGTTTTGTCTTTTTTCTTTTGTTGTAAATGCCTAACAACAACTGATACCGTAAATTTTGATGAATGATTCGAGACACTCGAGTTTTACAAGTATTTTTCTAAAGTTATGAATCCAAATAGGTAGGCTTATGAATCAAACATATTTCGAATGGTTTGAGTTTGATGTCAACGTTGTACGCATACTCATTGCAACCTGTACTTATAAATCAACGTTGTAGTGAGTATGAATGAATCAGAGTACATATGTGGTTAAATTTCAATATTGTTGACTCCCACTTATATTCAAAAATTTCATGAGTACTTATGAGTAGCGAAAAAACGATTCATTGCTTATCTCTGGTATTTTCCCGATGATACTTTGTTAAAATTTTAGCAAAAAGAAAAGTTTGTTTAAATTTTACATTTCTTCGCCATATTAATGCCCTAGTTAACCTCAGAAGAATTTGAATGTAGGCTCCAAACAAAGAGTTTAAAACTTCAAAGATTCAATCTTTATCTACCAAGAACTGGACAGCCGCAAAGGAGATGCTATGACGCCTTATACAACGTATAGAAATCCGGTTGATGGTAGATCCACATCAAGTACCTGACTCTAAAATCTCCTGAGGAGGAAACCTGTGTCACGTTGTGCTTATAAAGCCGGTTCTGTCAGCATCCAATCGATTGCCGAAAGTTCCCTGCAGCATAATAAACCCATATGTCCTCCGAGAACGGACATATGGGCTTATTAGACATGAGCCCTCGGTTCAAATCATGAGTCATACATCTCCGTCAAAGTGAAATATGATAAAACATTTCTTCGGCGACTTCTTCTCAGCAGACTTCTGGCAAAAACTTTCGGAGAGCAAATAAAATTGCCATGAAAAATTTCTCAAAAATCTGTCGTTCGGAATCGACTTTAAACCGTAGGTACCGCCACTCATGTGTACAATTAACATACAGCTAACGTTCGAATTCTTCTGAGGTTAACTGTGAAATTAATCTGACCACATAAATACTTTAGGATTAGGACCTAGCTTCTTACACCACTTATGTTGTGTGTGTGTGTTAATTTTATACATGAGTGGCGGGACCTACAGTTTAAAGTCGATTACGAACGACAGATTTTTTTGAGTAACTTTTTCAAGGCAATTTTATTTTACTCTCAGATTTTTTGCCAGAAATCTGCTGAGAGAAAATCGCCGAAGAAATATTTTTTCCAGTTTTTCATTTTGATGTCCCAGGTCTGACCGTAGCCTTACGTCTAATAAGCCAACACACTACCTACTAGACTACGGCGACTTCTTCCATTGCTACTGCTACTGTAAAATAAGTTTCTGCATCAAATAGTAGGTCTGTTTGCATATTTAAACCGGAAATATTTGAATTTCACATGATATTGAAGCATTTGAACGAAAAATATAAAAATAGAAAAAATATTTCATTCCCCAAGACTGTTAAATTCTTGATATATTCAGCGATTAAAAATTGTTGATGTACTAAAGGGTAATATTGGAGGCAGAAGAAAGAGGAAGTAGTGTGCCTTAACATAAGATTTGAATCTATTAAATTTATAAGAGCCAAAAAAAAATATTTCAATTGGCAGAATATACGAATTGAAGTCAGATAGAGGTGCCTATACTTTCTTCTTTCGTTAGATTATAGCCGGTGATTGCGTCAATAAAACTATGAAGCACAAGGAAATGTAAGTCTTCTATTTAATCAATAGAATTGAATAGACTCTCCAAGCATTAATAAAAGCTTTTGTTTACTTCTATACCAGATGGAGCAACTTTATAGTAGTCGTCATTGATTGGAACTTCGAATTTCTTATTTTGTAAAATGCCTTCTACCAACACTAATCCATCATCATTGAAGTCACCTTTGGTGGGTTAACAAATAACATTTAGTCAGGGTTATGCCCTTCATCAGCTAATATAACATTCTATTCGGAAATTGTCGATCATTCGCCAATCATTTGCAACATTCAGTGGGTCTACTATAGTCAAAGGAATATGAATGAAATATTAGTGTCGACGTAGTCTAGTAGGTAGTGTGTTGGCTTATTAGACGCAAGGCCACGGTTCAAACCCCAGGTCAGACATCAAAACGAAATATGAAAGAATATTTCTTTGGCGACCTCTTCTCAGCAGATTTATGGCAAAAAATCTCGAAGAGAAAATAAAATTGCCATGAATAGTTGCTCAAAAATCTGTAGTTCGGAGTCGACTTTAAACTGCAGGTTCCGCCACTCAGTGGATAAGATTAACGCACGTAACATCAATGGCGTTAGAAGCCAGGTTGTAATCGTGACTAATGGGTTGTAATGACAAATTTTGTATGTATGTATTCGGGTGACCAACAAAATGGTGAGCAGGAAGGATGTGCTAACAGAGGCCGAAATCCATTCATCGAGTTGTCAATGGCCAATGAAGTAAGTAAATAAGAACGATTAATAGGCATGAACTCGCCGTAGTCCAGCATGTAGTGTGTTGGCTTATTAGACGTGAGGCCTCGGTTCAAACCTCAGGTCAGACATTAACACAGAAATATGAAAAAATATTTTATCGGCGACTTCCTCTCAGCAGATTTCTGGCAAAAATTCTCGGAGAGCAATTAAAAATTGCCATAAAAAAGTTTTTCAAAAATCTATTGTTCGGAATCGTTTTTAAATTGTAGGACCCGCCACTCATGTATAAAATTAACACACGCAACATCAGTGGTTTGAGAAGCTAGGTCGTAATCCTAACTGAGAGGTTGTAATGACCAATTATGTATGTATGTAATAGGCATGCGAACAGACTTTCCTAACTTGCGATGGCACCGAGTATTACCAACTTGCCAGTGCTTGAATCGATCAGGAGATTCATTAACCATTCAGGCTGGCTTTACCATTATGTCCTCTATATGAGTTGGCCCCCTTAGTAGTCTAAACAACAAATATTGATTCATATGTACTCTAGGTCTCATTGTCTGATATTTGTAGAATAGAAGACGGCTTAATCGTAAATTAATTTTTATTTTCCTGCAATTCTTAAGCAAAATTAGTGCAAAAATTGAGAAATAATCCTGCGGTACATTTCATACAACAATTGACAATTTGTTTCCAACGCTTAGACGACATCAATTAAAAATTTTAAACTGAAGTTAAGCCCCGGCTTAGAAACAATTTACAGAGCCATGGAATGCGAATCAATAACGAATGAAAATGAAATGTTTTACCTGCTTTATTACACTAATATTGAACAGTTTCTTCTTCTTATGACACACTCACTCACTCACTCCCTATTAGTCATTCTCTGCGTACATAGTTGCAAATCCACTGTGTGAATTTCGTTTTTTCTTCTTTATTTTTGGGATGAAAATATTTTTCCTTTTTTGCGTAAATCTAGAGAGACGCAGAAATTCTTTAGATGTTGCTGTTGCTGTTGTTGTTGTCGGTGTTGGTGTCGGTGTTGGTGTTGCAACATAATCTAAGGTGCTAAGAAGGTGTTGTTCTTTAGCGCCTTTGCTTCAAAGGATAATTACACCTTATCCAATAAACGAGAAAGCCGCAGCTTGATGCCTTTGTCTTCAAAATGCATCTCCGCATCATTCTTTGTTCTTTAACGCTTTGTGCCCAGTGAGTGAGCGAGTGAGTGAGTGAGTGTGCCTGCGTGTTGTGTGTGTCTGTACGTCAGAATGTGTGTCGAAAGGTAATGAAATTCAATATTGGCCGGCCGACAGACAAGAGAATTGAAATGAAAATCTTTTAAAACAATTTACAGCGTATTATTTGGCCTTTTGTTGTGTTGGCTAATTCATCTTTTATGATCGGATATGCAGTAAGGTATGCGTTAAGGTATCGATTGAAAATGAAATAAAAAAAAACAAACACAATGGACTACTTTACTCCATGGGCCCAGCTAAGAAAGAAAGGTCAGTGTGGCTCAAAATCATAATTGAGTGAATGAATGAATGGAGAAAACCATTTCAAAAAGAAAACCGAAAGATTTTTTACGATTTTTTTTATTTATTAAAGCCGCCAAGGTTTTGTAACAAAAAATTCTTTGCGAAAATATTTGCTCAGGTTATGTACGCAGTATGCTGCTCTCTAAAAAAGAAAAATTGAGCTCGAGATTAGAACACGTGTTGAATGAAGACAATCATTAGAAATAGTGGGTGTATTACCGCATTTAATCATAGAAAATGGTTTAGAAATTGGCCTCAAATAACTCAACATTTAATTGTTTTACAGTGCCTGCCTCCATGCACAATGACCACAGTCTCTGTCTCTGTCTCAGCCTTTGTTTGTGTGTGTGTGTATGAGTGCGAGTGCGAATCAATTTATTTTGACAAATGACACTGCAATACAACAACATTTCAAATCACAATTTTACTATTATTTTCCATTCTTTCTTTTTATTGTTTTTCTCTTCCCTTTGTACATCCCCCCCCATTTTAAATGCCCACGGTGTTGTTTAACACCGGTGTGTAGCGAACTTTAATTCATGCCATGCCAAATGTAAGAACAGGCATGCATGCAGGCACGCAGGCACACAGGCAGGCGGAAAGGAGTTTATTTTACAATTGCCAGCTTCGCCGCTTTGTTTTACTAATGCTTGCCGCCACCGATCTTTCATAAATAATTGCCTAATATTAGGCGCCACAGCCCGGTGTTCATGTACAATTTATTTGCTAAAGATCAAGCAAATAAAACGCACGTACAAACGTGTTTTGTACCACCTTCAATGTCGATTTCTGTTATGTACTCTAATATAGTAATTCATGAATGAATGAATGAATGAACGAATGAACGAATGAATAAATAAATGCCCCGCTTCAAATGCTGCATAATCCAACGTGTATTATGGGAGAAATGAAATAATGTTTGTAGGAAATACACTGAAAAAAAAAAAAACAGAACAATAGAAAATAATTCAAATGGTTATGACGAAGAAACCTTTGCCAAGAATCTTGGGTCTTTGCCTCTGTACTCTAGGGCAGAAACCCAGTATGTGTGCAGCAGAAACAAATAGTGCTTCCGGTCGTCGCCTTCAAGAAGCAGTGTCCTACGTTTCAGGACCCATTTCGTTTTAAAACGATTCCAAATCGGGTCAAATCGATTTTCTCTGATAGTCAGGCTGCCATAAGATCTCTGTCGAGTGTTGTGAATAACTCTAGGATCGTTTGGGAATGACGCCTCTGTCTCGACATTCTTTCTGGTCGCTTCAGTGTCTCATTCGTCTAGGTCCCTGGGCAAACTACAGGGACGACGAGCTCGCCAGGGCGGGTGCAATCCTTCCGGAATCATCTTTAATTGGCTTGGGTCATCTTTAATCGACTTGGGTCAAGTTGGCTATTGCGCGGAAATTCTTTCGGGACGCCAACCTATCCTGGGTCAATTAGGAGTCCTGCTCCACCGCTATACTCACTTGGCCTTTGAGGGATAGATCAACATTATCTCGATCACTGTGGCCATGCTTACAGGTTATTGTGTTATGGGAAGATACGCGGAAAGGATGCAGGTCCCATTTAATGACTTCTGCCGTGGGTGCATATCCGCTGAGGAAGAGGAGACTGTTGTCCATTTTCTTTGTCAATGCCCGCCCTATGTGAGGTGCAGATATAGTTTATTTGGCTCTCCAATTCTTCTCAGCTTGACAGAGGTATCATCCATTGATGTCAAGGATATAGCTTCGTTTATCAAACTTTCGTGCTGGTTATCCAGCGTAGAGTAGTCTTGCTTTTAATGTGAAGCCCTTGCGCTGAGCAACTTCTGCTTCCCTAGTTTGGTGGAAATTGGTCAGTGCAGTCCCTGTACTTCACCTGTGGCGTAACAACGGGCCGCTTTGCGTGCTCAAGCGAGCTTTTGGTATCGAAGCTACCACTCCAACCTAACCAACCTAACCTAAATCGGGCCATAAAAGCTTTGTAATTTTTCTTGTTCCACCAAGAGAAGTTCATTTTCCAGCTTTCTTTTCGATGAACTCGAAAAAATGTGTCAAGAAAGGCCTACATCATCATCTTCTTCAGTTGAACTTCAACTTCATTTTCCTGCAATCAAAATGTCGCGAAACCCAACACGGGACATCTTGTTTAAGTCCAAAAGTATAGTATAAGCCTTCTGTAGACAGTAACTAATCTCGTGCTAACCTACTGTCCAATCAGAGCCTCCTAGGGAGTACTTTTCTAACCACATTGTTAACCACCATCTTATCTCTCAAGGAAATACTTTCCCAGACCAGATTGAAATACACTGTATTCATCAGCAAGCCTCAATACATACATACATATGTACATAATTGGTCATTACAAGCCTTCAGTCAAGATTACGACCTAGCTTCCCGCAACACTTATGTTGCGTGTGTTAATTTTATACATGAGAAGCGGGACCTACAGTTTAAAGTCGACACCGAACGACTGATTTTTTTGAGAAGCTTTTCATGGCAATTTTATTTACTCTCCGAGAGTTTTTGCCGAAAATCTGCAGAAAGGAAGTCGCTGAAGAAATATTTTTTCATTTTGATGTGTGACCTGGGGTTTGAACAGTGGCCTTATGTCTAAGAAGAACACCACCTACTAGACTACGGTGACTTCAACAGCAATTTTTAATACAATCCACAAAACAGAGTTTACTTGACTGTCATATAAACAACCTCCACCAGGCCATAACATCCCGTCTAGAAAAACCAATGGGGACAGTCTATTGCAATAACATATCCTGGCCATTTAGTCCGTAAACCCTGGACTCAGGGACTGTATACAAAAGTCGACAATCTGGTTGAAAAATTGCATGGAAAAGGAGCAACAAATTTAATCGTAAATCTGGGATAAGCGGGCATATGTAACAATTCATTATTGCCCCACCACAATGCTTCTTTCAGTGTATGGAACGTAGATGATCGTTACTGAGTGTTTACTAAGTTTAACTAACAAATCAAATCAAAATATTCAGCAGGAGAAACGCCAGAAACACCATAAACACCACCTTCAATCTGGAACTTTATCTGCATCTTCTACGCTGCATTAAAAAGCAACTTTTTTTTCTTCACTTGCATTTACTTGTGGCAACAGCAACAACAACAACAACAACAACAACAGAGAAGAGTATGTACTTTTCTTCACTACCAAAAACTTAGCCTTGGTCTTCTCATATTCTTGCAACATTTGCCAGCCAAAGCTGTCCGTACCTACAGCAGCGTTTTTGTGTTTTTTTCTTCTTCTTTTTGTATTGGAAACGTGATGCTGTGTGTTGCCAATGTTGTTTTGATTGTTTGTCTTCTTGTTGGTACATGTTGTTGTTATTGCTTGTGTTAGCGTTGATGTTGCTCTTGCTGTTGCTTTAGCTATTGCTTGTGGGCTCCACTATTTGTAAGTATTTGTTGTGTGATGTTGTGTGGTGTTGTGTTGTGGTCTTCTTGGTGATCATCGTTTTGGGTTAATAATGTGGAGCGCAGCTAATTTCAAACTGTGCTATTTTATTGTTTCTTTTGTTGTTGTTGTTGTTGCTGTTGTATATATTGTATATGATTTGTTATTGCTGTTGTTATTGAGTTGGCACACGATTGC
This sequence comes from Sarcophaga subvicina, assembly GCA_936449025.2. NCBI lineage: Eukaryota > Metazoa > Arthropoda > Insecta > Diptera > Sarcophagidae > Sarcophaga > Sarcophaga subvicina. The sequence goes on from OW388081.2 coordinate 85,808,165, forward strand.
TTATTTTTTTAATGATTTTTCTTCTTTTTTTTTCTGTTGTTTTTGCTTAGTTTTTTAGGATCATTATTACGATCGCTTCGTTTTGTTTCGTTTATAGAGTGTGAGTTGTGTGTGTCGTTGATTGTTTGTTTTGTTTTGTTTTTTGAGTTTGTAACCGCGCCATGTCTTCTTCGTCTATAAAACACCTGAAAAGGCCATTAAGAGCCACATAAATACTGTGGTGGATTATTATTGGCGTTCTTGTAGTACATAGTACATCTGATGTTGGTGTTGTTGTTGCTGTAGTTGTTTTTTGGACCTCCGAAGTTGTAGAAATTAGTTGAGTATTGATTGGTTTTTTTGTCGATATTTAAAATGAAATTTATTTTCAATCACTTGAGGAATGAATACCTAACCTACTGTGGTGCGGTGTGGTGAGATGCAATCGTTATTGATTGAATAACTACGTCTGTGTTAGTATTTGTTTGTATATGAAGAGCCATTATATTCTATTATAACTTTATTAAATCTATAGATTGTTGATAAATCATTAAAAAAACAACAAACAAAATTCTTAACAATTAAAAGAAAACTTTGTTAACACTTGGAAGTTTGAAACAGATTTTGTTGAACCATAATGTGGAGAAAAATTATTGTAAATTGGAATTGTAGTGTGGTGGTATAAGAAAAAGCGAATGAATGAAAGTCAATAATAATTTTGAGTTCCTTCCGTCATAACATTGTAAAGTAAACTATTAACTTTACAACAGTATTAACATAAAGTATTGTTAGTGGTGTTGTAAAAGTACTAATTGTAGAATTGTGTGCAGATACTTAACTGTTGGAAAGACATGATCTATACAAGATCCATATTTATAAATATTTTGATAGGTTTTTAATACAAAAAGTAACATTGAATTGGAAATTTTCTTTTCTTTAAGACTGCCACCAAAAATCTTGCCCACACTGTTATCATTTTCTTGATCTAGAATGACAGAGTTGCCAAGTTCGTTATCTTTACCTACGAAGAGACCATTTTGGTATTGTGTTGTTGCAGTGTATGAAGTGGTGAATAATTTTGTCATTGTTGGTACTTCTCATAAGATGGTGATGCTTGACCTTCCTCCATAGACGACTCGGTGCATAGCACTTGATATGCACTTGAGTGTTTCCTGCATAAATGCTTCACAGGTTTCAAAAATGTTTTTGGGTGCTGCTTTCTCATCATCACAAAATCTACATGTTGTTTCTGAATACCTGTACTTTTACTCTGCAGTACCCTGTCAAAGGACTGTTTACTAAGCTCAAGGTATTTTTCATAAGTCTAGTGCTTAACTCAAACCCTCTCCTGCTGTTATTTATCAACAAACGTTTATTTTATTTTTTTTTTTTGGTCTGAGAAGAGTCTTCTCTTGTTATCTTACCTTTCGTTGAATGTACTTTCGTTGAATAACTGATTCAGCTACTCCAGAGAATTTAACGTTATTTTCGCCTTAATATCATAAGAGATTAATGCTCGACGTGACTGCTAAGTACCGTCCTTTGCACCTTTTATTTAAGTTGCATTAAGCACATCTTTGGCATAGACATGGCCTTCAGAATATTTCATTCGCATACCACAACTGAGCGCCCCTTTAAAAGCCTGTTAGCGAAGCATATTCTAAAAGCATAGCCTTTTGGTTCTGTCACGAATACACGGGACCATTCGGTCCCTTAGACCACTAATAGAGTTTGACTCTCATTATCCTGAGCATTGTCTGCAAAGCACTAGTCTTCGATACCATAGGCAACTGAAATTTAAAACGTTGCTGTAGGACAGGTTTTCATTGTTCCTGTTACACTAACACATGCTAGTCTCTGTATCTTGTCCCTTTTACAGATGTCCGCAGCCTACCCAGACAAAAGTCCCAAGGCCACATTCGGTTTGACCAACAAGCTCTACTTTTCAGCGCATAAACTATAATTCTCTATTTGAGCCATAAATATCAGATATTTTATCTCAAATTTCCGGCATATGCCTAGTAAAATATTAAACGATGTTGTTTTGAGAGATATTGCGTGGCAACTACTAAATTTTTGAAGATTCCGAATCTGTACTGGCAAGTAGATAGATGTGGCTGTCAACTTTAAAGGGTAGACACAGTTAAACCATTTTGGGTACCACAATCGAAGGATTGTCCTAACACCATCCAGTACACAATTTAAAACCATTTACATATCCACTGTCCAACCTCAACACAACACAGTATATGCCGCTAATCATTAATTAATTTATCAATTTGCTGATCGTTTCATTTAATTTCGTAATGAATTATGAAATCAAATTTTTTTTATTTATTTATTTTTTATATATTAAATTCAAAAGTTTTCTAATCGAATTGAAATTCATCAACAAATTACTTAAGATTTCCGATTTGAAAACAACATTTTTAAACAAATATTTCAACAATGCCTAGTCATTATTAATTATAATGATTAAATGCAAAAAAACAAAAATAATTTAAAAATAGAATGAATTTCGTTAAAAATCTTTAAAAATTTTAATCATTTTGTTTACTAACGGACAAGCATTTCTAGAAGAAACCCCGGACAAATTAAGGTCTTTAATTAAAAAATCATTTGCTTTCAATCATTTGCTTTCAATCATTTGATGGAAACCACAAAAAAAAAACAAAAAATATGTGCCAAACGATAATGACGATAATAAAAAGAGGAATTAGAGAAGAGAAACATACACACAAAAAATGTGATTTAAATTAAGCAAAAATCATCAGAAATTAGTCACGAGTTAAAAAGAGAAAGATTGTGGTGAACATTGTGATCGAATCGATTAAGAAACTAAAATTGGCGAAAATTAAACGTTAAACGATTTGATGAAATTCCCAATAAAAAAAACAATTTTTTTTAATTAAAAAGATCCAAAATATAGTAATTAACACTAACGATTTAAATACAACAACAGAAACAACAACAAGAAAACAATAAAACTGTTAACTTAAACGAAAATATTTACGATTTTTATTAAGAAATCATTTAAGAGTTCTTTTCAGTTTTAAAAATAAATTTTTTTTTTAAATTCCGTTTCAAAGTGATGAGCGAGTAAAACAAGAATTAGCCGAACGTATACGGAACGTCTGTTCCTTTCTAGAATACGAAAATAATGCAGATGCTTACTGGGATGCCTCTACGGTTGGGTAATCATTCTCTTCGCCTCTCACATGCTCGGAACGAACGTACGTTACGCTATGTTCCGTAAACGTTCGCCTAATTCTACCATTAAACCCCGGTTAGCCAAACCTACACAGAACGTTTGTTCCTTTAAAGAAAACCACTTGAATGAATTTGATTTCTGTAAAATCCAGGGAACATAACATCTAAATATCATATGGAGACCAACAGGACATGTTGATTTAAAGATCTAAGCGTTCTCATTGCCTCTAACATGCTCAAGACGAACTTACGTTACGTTATGTTCCGTAAACGTTCGCCTAATTCCACCATTAAGCCCCGGTTAGTCAAACGTCTAAGAAACGTACTTTCTTTTGCAGAAAACCTTTTCGATGATTTTTATCTCAGGAAAATCATACCGAGACCTTCAAGAGCTGTTGATACATTCAGTCGGCCAAGGATTCTTAACTCAACGACAGCTGTAGGACTTTGTTACAACGACAACAATTCAAGATTGCTTGTTACTCAGAAAAAGTTATTATTCGAGAGAAAGGCTCAACAGACCTATGGAAGACTTTTAATTTTCTGGTAGAAGTCAATAAGTCTCACCATGTTTGAAGCCCTCATGTAGTCACTGTAGTTTAGTAGTTAGTGTGTCAGCTTATTAGGCAAGACCCTGGCTCAGACATCTCGAACAAAACTAAATATGGAAATAAAAAATATTATGTTGGCGGCCTTCGCTCAGCAGATTTCTGGCAAAAACTCTGAAATTAAATAAAATTGCAATGAAAAGTTTCTCAACTCTTTTCGTTCGGACTCAACATTAAACAGTAGTTCCCGCCACTCGCAGATATAATTAACATACACAACACAGATCAGCAATGAGTATTCAAAATGATGAATAGAATGGAATCATACTCCTAATCTCTCATAATTATACGCATTCATACTTATTTTAATATCATGGAACCTCTACTCATATTCAAAGTTTGAAGTACTCATCCTATTCATACTGAACAACACGTATGATGTTGTTGATTTCGACTCTCCATAACTCAACATATATACACGAATCAAAAAATAAGTATGATTCGCGTACGAACACTGAAATAAATGGTTTTCTGTTTGCTCTGCCTGCTGCTCTGTCTATTTTGCTTATGTGACTTTTTTCTTTTCTGGTAAATGCATCAACGACTAAGACTGTAAATTTTGATAAATGATTCGAATGACTCGAGTTTTATAAGTATTTTTCTAAAGTTATGAATCTAAATGAGTAGGCTTATGAATCAAACATATTTCGAATGGTATGAGTTTGATGTCAACGTTGTACGCATACTCATTTTAGCCTGTACTTATAAATCAACGTTATAGTGAGTATGAATGAATCAGAGTACATAGTAAAATTTCAATATTGTTGCTCACACTTATATTCAAAATTTCATGAGCTCTTATGAGTAGCGATTCATTGATGATCTCTGATACACAACATAGATGGTGTGAGAAGTTAGGTCTTAATCGTAACTAAAGGGTTGTAGCAGTAGTCTAGTAGGTCGCCGTAGTGTAGTAGGTAGTGTGTTGGCTTATTAGATGTAAGGCCACGGTTCGAACCCCAGGTCAGACATCAAAACAAAAATATGAAAAATGTTTTTTTCGGCGACTTCCTCTCAGCAGATTTCTGGCAAAAACTCTGAAAGTAAAAAAATAAAATTGCCATGAAAACGTTCTCAAAAATCTGTAGTTCGGAGTCGACTTTAAACTGTAGGTGCCGCCAGTCGTGTATAAAATTAACACACACAACATAAGTGGTGTGAGAAACTAGGTCGTAATCCTGACTGAAGGGTTGTTATGACCAATTAAATAAGTAAGTACGAGGTATACCTCTATCTTACGATAACATAAGTATGTCGATTATCGTATCGTTTTATTTGTAACTGCCTAGGTATTGATAAAAATAAAGTAATTACTCTTGATATTGCCACACAATGTACATTTTAATGCCTTTTATTAGCCATTACGTGTAAACAATTTTTGAAAAATTCCTCTTGTCTTTATGTGGTTTCCATAAATTTTTAAATTTTTTCCAAAAAAAAATCTAAAATCACGGTGTGTGTTCGCCACAACTGTAGTATGTACGAACGTATGTGAGAAAGAGATCACGCCTCCGTATATAAAAACTAATGGAATGCAACACCCTTTAAATGTTTGATTAATTTTTTCTTATGCTTTTCTTTGTTTTTGTTGTTGTTAATGAAATTAAGAAATCTTCTGAAAATGAAGTCATTAGTCGTCGTCTTTAATTCGGGCTGTGAAAGGAATTCAACAACGAACAGAAAAATTAATTGCGTTTGGCTGGCCCATCATTGGCTTGGGCAATCATTAGAAGGGCTCATCACAGACTCAAATCCATCAAAAATGAAATTGTGTGGCCACCTTTAAGCCAAAGAAAACGTAGCATATGCAGCAATTATTATGGAGTTAATGGAATTGCATTCAAAATTAGATGCTGTTCGTTGACCGGTGATAATAGCGGTGGTGGTGGTGGTGGTAGAATCCTTTTAACCAAAAAATACTGAAATTTATTGGCCAAATTGTGGTGGCCATATGAACATCATTCATTCATTCATTCTTTATTACATAAACTCACTCACATGCTCACACATACGTTATAATTAAGCCGTTCGTTGCCTCAAATGCCGACATCATCATCAAATACCAAAAAAAAAAAAAAAAAGGAAATAAAAAGTCACACTCACTCTTTCCACAGTCGGGTTAGAAAGGGTTTTTGAAACATTCTTTGGCCACAAGAGCCTCTCAAAATAAGCGGCCATTTGTTGGCGGTCTTTGCAACTGCAGGCTTTTATTATTTAATTTTCTTAATATATTGGTGTTAGTGTTGTTGTTGTTGTTCATTAAAGGCGTGAAATCAATTGAAAAGTTTTTTGTTTTCAAAATTATTGGATTGGCTTGTATACCCTACCACACCATCAGTATTGTTGGCGGCATATTGTGATGTTTGCAAGGGGCATAAAGAATAATAAGTCTTAGTCACCTAACTACATACATACATAATTGGTCATTGCAACCCTTTAATCAGGATAACGGCCTAGTTTCTCACACCACTTATGTTGTGTGTGTTAATTTTTCTACGTGAGTGGCGGGACCTACAGTTTAAAGTCGACTCCAAACGACAGATTTTTGAGAAACTTTTCAATGGGAATTTTTATTTACTCTCCGAGAGTTTTTGCCAGAAATCTGCTGTGAAGAAGTCGCCGAAGAAATATTATTTTGTTTGTATTTCTTTCAGTTGGAGATGCCTTACCTGGGGTTTGAACCGAGGCCGCACGTCTAATAAGCCAACACACTACCTACTTGACCATGGTGACACCCAACTATGAATATTATTAATGCGTAGACCCTGTTTTGTAGGAGGCGTATTGATTATCGGATTTTGTTTTGAATATATAGTGACGTGGGACATTCAAAAGTTTTCAATTTCCTGTTGCTGGAAAACACAGGCCAGAGGGCTGTAGAAACAGCACAGAAGAATGTGAAACTTTAACTGACCGGTTCTCTCTGAAAAACTTACAGATTAACCCTCAGATCATAGTAATGGGACCAAAAATGTGTGACATTTTCAACACCAATAGATGAACTTCTAGTCTGTACATCAGCTCTTTCATTTCCAGCGATATATCTGTATCCCCTGATCAATATTAAGGTAATAATATACACTTCACTAGTAGAGTGTATAACTGTCATAAGATCGAGTTGCTACCAGGCTGCTCTAGGCCCATTATAACAGAAAATTCTCATTCTCAGCCTATCAACAAAACTCCAGCCATTTCAAATTTCACTCGCGTGTAAAATATCACAGAGTTTCTAAAGCAAAGTTGTCAGATTCTGAAAAAGTCGCTGTAGTCTAGTACGGTTCAAACCCTAGGTCAGACATCAAAATGAAAATATGAAGAAAATATTTCTTCGGCGGCAGCCTCTCAACAGATTTCTGGTTAGAACTCTGAGAGTGAAATAAAATTGCCATGAAAAGTTTCTCAAAAAATCTGTCGTTCGCAGTCGACTTTAAACTGTAGGTCCCACCGCTCATGTATAAAATTAACACACACAACATCAGTGATGTGAGAAGCTAGGTTGTAATCCTGAATAAAGGGTTGTAATGACCAATTATGTTTGTATGTCAGATTCTAAGGAAATATGAGACCCACTTACCAGATATTATTTTGGATTCATCTGTGAAGACCACAGTACCAGAACCCATTAACATCCCACTTCTTTCCCCATTCTTCCATTTAGGGGAAGATGCTTTAAACGATGCCAAGAAAAAGCCAGTGTATGGATGTCCAGATTTAAGTCGAGCATGGCATAGGGTATCATAAAGACTTACTTGACCGCCTGAAACTTTCTTTATTTGTGCCTTTCGTTCGTTTGTTGCTTTCATATGTGGTTTCCTCATATTTTGTTCGGTTTCTTAAAACAAGTCTGCTGTAGGTCGTCACATTAATTAATGCGATTAAAACACACACAAAAAAAAAGAGTAAAGAGAGTCACAAGAAGAGTAAGAGAGAGACAGAGAAGAGTAAAAAAATTAAAAAACAAGGCAGAGTTTAACTCACCCAGAGGGTAATACATACAAGGATTAAAAATCATTTCGGATGTTTTTTTTAAATACTTTGTATGTGTCGGGTTATGTTTACGTTTTCGGTTTCGGTTTTTTGTTTTTGCTTTTCTGTTTTCAATATTGAAAATTAATTTGTTGTCTTCTTATTAGTTGTTGGAGCTTCGCTTTTTGCGTTCGTTCGATTTGTTTGTAAGTTTTAAGCATCGATTTACATACATTTTAAATCAATTTTTATCAGCTTATTTTGCATATTTATCAGGTTTTTTTGTTTTATGTTATGCAAAAGAGCATACAATGTTTTTTTTACAGCTTTGTTACGAGGATAAATTGTTAAGTCAACAAAAGTATTTCGTATGATAAATTATTTGAATATGCAAACGTGTTCACTTTGCAAAACGCTTGTGTTTTATAGAATTGAGACGAAAAAACAATTTGACTTGGATAAACAAAGTGTTGGATTAAAAAAAGGAATAAAAACGTCAATTCAGAATGGTTTTTTTAATGTGTTGTAAATAACAACAGTTTTAACGGATTTGGGGGTATTTGTAGCAGAGCGGGTTTAAAATCGAAAGCATAACCTAACAAATATGGTGAGAAAAACGTTATTCTTCATAATCAGCATGGAATTTGCAAAGAACTTAAACGCTTTAATTTAGGCCCGGAATAATCGTAAGTCTTGTGGTAATTTGAGCGTATTTTCCAAGCATAAGATTATGCCATCGAAGACGATGATTTTTTGGCTGTCTAGGCGAGTTTAACGAACTATCCAGGGGACATCAGGCCACCTTTTTGTTAAATACAAAATCAGTAAAAGTAAGAGACAGATACAGAGACTCTTCTCAATCCAGAAGTGGCTGAGGCTATCTAAATTCTTGTAAGGCTGACAGAGATGTGAATTTTGTGCCAGACTATCAAGCAGTAGCTGAAGAGTCCCAACCGGCCCGGCATTTTAGGCACAAAGAATATTTGTGCAAGACAGTTAGTAGAATCCATGCATTTGTGAAAAGAAATCTATTTTTTTTTCTACTAAATCTGCCCAGGTATGATATTGGTATGAGTGTTGTGTGCAATCATATGCTTCAGAAGTGATTCGGTAGCATGTTCTACGTTCGTTCATTAATTTGCTTTTGCTGTGACGCTGTGAGCGATCCATCACGCTTTTCGATGGGCTTGAAAGCAGGCGTTGTTTGGTTTCCTTAGCCTATTCAGAGTGTTATAAAGGTTCCGACTCATATATGTACATACATATGTAACTGATACTTTATTCGCATGACCGACTGTCTAATTAGGCACTTTCATTACCTTCGCAGTCAGCCCAATAGAGGGATTCTGTGTTGATTCAGAATTTTTAGCGCATTAATAAATTTCAGAAAGTAACACCTGTGGCCTTGAAGTCGCCGTAATCTAGTAGGTAGTGTGTTGGCTTATTAGACGTAAAAGCCAGGGTTCAAGTCCCAGGCCAGACATCAAGACAAAATAACAAAAATTATTTCTTCGGCGACTTCCTCTCAGCAGATTTCTGGCAAAAACTCTGAGAGTTAATAAAATTGCCTTGAAAAAAAGTTTCTCAAAAATCTGTCGTACGGAGTCGACTTTAAACTGTAGGTCCCGGCACTCATGTATAAAATTAACACACACAACATAAGTGGTGTGAGGAACTAGGACGTTGTACAATGGGTCAATTCGACCTCCGGGTACTGTAATTGTCTTAATTGATAAGTACACGTCCCCTAACCTAAGCTAACGTAACCTAACACCTGTGGCCTTATCCTTCTTCCAAAAGATTATATGAAAGTCTTTAATGTTTTTTCAACGTCGATTTTGTCTCAAAGAACAACTTTCTACCCAGGAATCAATACAGTTTTATCGATTTTTCGGTTCCAGAAACAGGTTAGGTTAGGTCTGAGTGGTAGCTCTGATTTCACAAAGCTCACTTGAGCACGCATAGCGGCCCGTTGTGATGCCACGGGTGAACGCAGTCCCTGTACTGACCAAGTTCCACCAAAATCAGGGAAGAGGAAGAAGTTGGTCAGCGCAAGGGCTGCACAATAAAAGCACGACTACCCCGCAGTGGAAAACCAGCCAGAAAGTTTGATGAACGAAGCTATATCCTTGATGTCAATAGATGATAGCTCCGTCAACCAGAAGCAAACTGTGTTCAAATCTTTTTAAAGATTTGACGCAATTTGACTGTTTGAAGATTTTGCAGAGTTTTTAATGATTTTGAAACCCATTTTCCCCTTGCTAGTAGGGTTCAATTATGAATTGCTCTTTAGAAGCTTGTACTGGTGCAATCCCAATGTTAAAATCTACTATGGATTCTAGTCTTTGATCTTCTCTCGATAAACACATTCACACAAAGGGAGACTAATGATTTGATGGATAATGTCTGAGGATCCTTTAAATTATCTTCGTTTGCTGGTTTATTTCCTAAAGATATACGACCATATAGTCGAGAATGCAGTTGTTGTTATACTCCAACAGCGCTTTCAACGTATAGACAAAGTTTATGCTGTTCGACTGTTGTCGGGCGAAGACAGACTGCAAAACAAATAAAAGCAGACTAGATTAGACAGTACCTTGATCGCTAAAAGCAATATGAATTAAATAAAATCATGAACGAATGATGAAACTAGTGATAACACAGTGATAACACTGCCTAAGGAAGAGATAACATTCTAATGGGGTATGTATGTCTGAGCAACTGTGGCATAGCCAACAATGTGCTTTAATACATTATTACGACAAATTTTTATATGAAATCTTTAAAATAAAATTCTAAATTCTTTGTAAAAACATTACATGCCAAACATTTACCTCAAAAATATAAAAATTACACGCCTTCCAACAAATCCAAAAAAAAAGAATACAGAAACAGAAACAGAAACGAACTCGTGCCACAGTTTAATAAACGTTAAGTTTTATTGTTTGTCTGTCACAAATGTTAATTGAAGTGAGTGACACAAAAAACACGACAGTGACATGATCATCTTGAAAAAACAAAAGCCATCAGAAATATAAACGCCTTCTTTAGGCGTTTTATTGTAAACGTTTAACGACGAAATTAAACAAAAAAAACCCACTAAATGAATACAAAAAAAAAAAACTAAAACGAACAGAAAACAAAAATTAATTGAAAAACAAAAAAAATAAAGGAAAATAAAAACAATATTTGACATGCATGATGCATCTATTCATCCATCCATCCATTCATCCATCCAACCATCTATCTCTTGTGGCAACAAACGAAATATATGTGGCAGAAGACAATAAAAATAAATGGTAGCCAACAAAAGAAAGAAGAAAAAAAGAAACACTTTGGAGAAGACATAAACACACCCATTCTAAGGCCACTCGATACTGCTTCTCTACACAACACCATAAACGATACTTATATTATATGGAGGGGGTGGAGGCAGCTACAAAATTGACAAATTGATGATACGCGATATAAAAGCCAGACAAACAACCAACCAGACATTGGTAAAGAATTTTATTGTAAATCCTGCTCCTCTCACCTGGTACATGTATGAAGAGTTTGGGGAGTTTTGGTGGCCACCAGCAACACGACTTGATTTCATTATTAATTTCCAGGGAATGTCAACTCATCATTGCCATTGCATTACAATGTGTGTGCGTGTTTTCAACCTTAAGTTGACTTTATAGAAATTCAACGTATGACGATGGCGACGACAAATTAACGTCGTCGTAATACGGCTTTGTAAGTGTGACGAAACACAATTTAATTCCAGCTCGTCATGGCAGGCAGATTCAGTTTGTAATGCCTCTCGCGCATTAACATCATTTAAGTGTCATAAATGACTGTCATGGCAATTTTCTCTCTCAATTTTACACTCTCTTTGAGATTTTTATTATCATCATCCGGGGCTATTATGCAGTTGTCATCAGGCACACACATACATACATACTTACACATCTCTAAACCTGCAATTCTGTTTTAATATCCTTTTCATGTTTACAAGTGTTTTTCCGGTTTCCATTGCCACCCTTGTTGTCATTTCACTTTTGAATTCCATTTCATCCCACTCCTGCTAATTCCATTGCCTTAAAGTCAAGTGTGGCGATTTGCCAACATATCTAATATTTATTGCCCAACAACAACAACAACAAACAATGCCATCATCTGCAGAATATCTAGCCACACAGTTTCCCTTTTCTTCTACTGGCTGCTGGCAGGTCCTTTTCTTTTTCTGCTCGTCCCTTGTATTGTTAATGTTGCTGTTCGTTGTCATACAAGTGCGCATAACGAATGCGATTATTTTTATTTCGCTGGTTTTATTATTCATTAACGTGGCCCATACGTTTTTGCCTCTCCCCCCTCCACATGCCACAATTTATTTGAATTTGTGCACTGGCATGTAAGAAAAATTGAAAATTTTTTGTTTTCAAGTTGATGAATCCCCCCCACCCCCGTTGTATTGTAATTTATTTTAATTATTTATTCTCAATTGCTTTTTGGTGTGAAAGCATAGGAAAATTCAGTCTTAACAGAGATTAGTTTGAAGGAAAATACCTTCTGTACAACAGGCACTATCAAATACCACATTGACTTGAATGTAGATTGACTTTCTAATTCAAATGCATCAAATCAGTCACATGAATCACATGAAAGTACCGATCGAAATTGATAAAAATTGTTTAAAAGTTTTAGAAAATGATTAGCATCGGCTTACGATTTAAGATGGCTTCCATACCAGAGATCAGCAATGAATCGTTTTTTTCGCTACTCATAAGCACTCATGAAAATTTGAATATAAGTGAGAGTCAACAATATTGAAATTTAATTATGTACTCTGATCTCATTCGTACTCACTACAACGTTGATTTATAAGTACAGGTTACAATGCGTACATTGCGTAGAACGTTGGCATCAAACTCATACCATTCGAAATATGTTTGATTCATAAGCCTACCTATTCGGATTCATAACTTTAGAAAAATACTTATAATACTTATGAATGATTCGAGTGGCTCGAATTATTCATCAATATTTACAGTCTTAGTTGTTGTTAGGCATTTACAACAAAAGAAAACAGACACATAAGCAAGTAAAGACAGAGCAGCAAGCACAGCAAAGCACACAACCTTCTAGTAAGTATTTTGGCATTCGTACGCGAATCATACTTATTTTGTGATTGGTGCATATACATATGTTGAGTTATGGAGAGTCGAAATCAACAACATCATACGTGTTGTTAAGTATGAATATGATGAGTACTTCAAACATTGAATATGAGTAGAGGTTCCATGATATTAAAATAAGTATGAATGCGTATACGTATCATAAATTATGAGTATGATTCGAATCTACTCATCTTTTTGAATACTCATTGCTGATTTCTGTTCCATACATTAGTTCGAGTTAAGTTGTATGAAGATTTTCTCACTTCAGTTTATTTCTTTCTGTGCAAATTTCAGCTTCTGTACAGTACTACCATGACGGCCGAATTTTTAATCATAAATACATATATAACATACATAATTGGTCATTATAACCCTTCAGTCAGGATTATGACCTAGTTTCTAACACCACTTATGTTGTGTGTGTTAATTTTACACTTAATTTTACACTTAACGTCGACTCCGAACGACAGGTTTTTTGAGAAACTTTTCATGGCAATTTTATTTACTCTCCGAGTTTTTGCCAGAAATCTGCTGAGATGAAGTCGCCGAAGAAATACTTTTTGTATTTTATTTTGATGTCTGGCCTGGGGTTCGAACCCTGTCTTTTCGTCTAATAAGCCAACACACTACCTACTACATAATCATACATACTGTGAGCGTTAAAGGAAACTGCACACTATAGATAAAAGTCTAACAATCACCAAACTAAACTTTTACCACTTAAAGAGAGTGCCCGAAAAAATTTTGACAATATTTCGAAATTTTTTATAATTTTTTTTGTTTCAATTCTAAAAACTGTTCTAAAAAATGAAACAATTTTAAAATGAAAATAACGGTAATTTATTAATGTATGTTTCTTTTAAGGCACACTGTACATACACACATAATTGATCATTGCAACATTTCAGTCAGGATTACGATCGAGCTTCTCACACCACTTAACTTATGGCGGTACCAACAGTTTAAAGTCGACCTCGAACGACAGATTCTTGAAAAACTTTTTCATGGTAATTTTCTATTTACTACCATAGTTTTTGACAGAAGGCTGCTAAGAGGATGTTGTCCAAGAATAAATCTTCGCATTTCGTTTTGTTGCGTATGTCTGATATAGGGTTTGATCTGCCTCGCGTCTAATAAGCCAACACACTACCTAATAGACTAAGGCGTCTTTATAATCGTCATTATTTATTTGGCATGAAGTCGCTGTAGTCTAGTAGGTAGTGTGTTGGCTTATTACGCGTGAGACCCGGGTTCAAACCCCAGGTCAGACATCAAAACGAAAATATGAAAGAATATTTTTTCGGCGACTTCCTCTCAGCAAAAACTCGTGAGTAAATAAAATTGCCATTAAAATGTTTCACAAAAAATCTGTCGTTCGGAGTCGACTTTAAACTGTAGGTCGCGCTACTCACGTATAAAATTAACACACACAACATACAAGTGATGTGAGAAACTAGGTCGTAATCCTGACTGAAGGGTGGTAGTGACCAATTACGTATGTACATATGTGTATGTATTTCGTTTTGTTGAAGATATCTGAGATGGGGTTTGATCCGCATGGCGTCTAAAAACTAAAACATTTTCCCTTCAGAATTTAATGCAACTTCGAAAACAAAAAGACCGGAATGAAATCAATGGAACCACACTTTATACGTGATTCTCTAACGCAGGCTCGAAATCAAAAAAACTTTTTTTTTACCTAGCTTTCGTTTTCGCTTGCAATTGCAGAAAATATTCAAAATTTGTTGGAAGGGCACCTAAGCAATACTGCTTCAATTGTTAACAAAATTTTCAGGACACTTTTCTAATACAAACCTTCATGTTTCTAACGATTGAATGAAAATCTAAATATTTAAGACATCAATTGGAAAAAATAATGAAATTAGTTTTGCCACACCCTACGGTATTGAATTGTCGCAATGGATGTGTAGTTTTATTTCCAGTGCATTTTTCTTTGAATGTTTTTTTTTAGTGCCCCCTTTCACTTAATGTTCGTCTGTTGATTGTAGAGTTTAAATATTAATTTCCATGGGCCCTTCCTATATATTTGCCACATCATAACATTAACATCATATCCGATACGATACGATACGATACGATACGATACGATACGTAGCAATACATACATACATTTACAGAAGAAGAAGAAGAAGCTTAATTTCATACACAATCTGATGATGAATTAAATTCTGTAATTAAATTACAGTGGCTGTCTGTCTCTCTGTCTGTCTGTCGTATAATTAAAAATGTTTGTACATCATTTGTGTGGCATGCATCCATTCATTATCAATGCAAAACCGTTCATTATGCATATTTGAATGGAAGTGAGTGAAATTATGGCTTCACAAATACTTGAATGCTTAACAATATGAACTGTGATCCTATAATGTTCGTTACACATAAAGCCGATGATGTCTTTTACAACAACAATAACGACGACAACAGTGTTGTTGCGTTTATCATTATTTGAGCAGCAATAATGAATGTTGCATGCATGCAACATGCTGGAAATAATCATTATAATATTGATATCATCATCAACATACACTCAAACAGCCAATCAACCAACCAAACAACCTTCCAACCGTCTAACCATCCATCCATCGAACCAACCAACCAGCTAACCAAACAGATGCTACCATCAACGATATTATCCAGTTGATCGATGTAAATTTAATGAACGAGAAAGTAATGTACGTATGTACATATGTACGTCTGCTTGTACGGTGTAATGAATTAATGAATAGTACCAGTATGAATACACGAGTATGAGTATGAGAGTACGAGGTTTGGCAAATAATATAATCTTATCGATCGATGTCTAATAAGTGATTAGCGTGTGTGTGTATTTTCATTCGATGAGTGTATTAAAATCATATTAAGCACGCGTTTAACCTACAAAATACATACACGACTAATTGCCGCAGATTACAGGCTACGTCTGGTTGGTAATATTTCGCCAACTTGCAGGCAAAAAAAATAAAGAAAATGAAACAAGAAAAACAAATAAAATAAAGACAGTTTAAGTTTAAAAGAAAAACCGTGGAGGCAAAAAAAACGATACAAAAAAATTTAAAAAAAACCGGCACCAACTAGCCATACTGCCTGCCAGCGAATAAAGCAACCAGCCAGGCAACCAACCAGCCATTTCGGCAAACCAACAAATGACCGTAAAAAAGAACCCCGTACTATGCAATTACAACAACATTAATTTTTTAATGTTTTTTTTGCACAAAAAAACCCGGCACTGGCACTGGCTCTGACACAGGCTTAGGCAGATGTAGTGGGCATTGCGGAATTCTTATAATGACCCTACAGTACAACAGAGTTTATTAAAAAGATGTAAGAGTTTGAAGTCGTTGTAGTCTAGTAGATAGGGTGTTGGCTTATTAGACCTTAAGGCCACGGTTCAAACCCCAGCCCAGACATTTCGAACAAAATAAAATATGGGAAAATATTTCTTCAGCGACTTCCTCTCAAAAATCCTGTCAAAATCAACTTTTTTTGTGCGACCTATGAAAATAGGCTGTGGGAAAGAATAAAGAGGACTGACTGAATTCTACAGTAAAAGCAATCCAGTAGTCAATAACGCATTGAGCGTTATATTGACCAATCAACCACTAACGGATATGCTCAACTAGAAAGAGGAATACATACATACAACACATCATTCTTGGTCCATACATGCCTTAAGTAAGGATTACAACCTAGCTTCTCGCACCACTCATGTTGTGTGTGTTAGTTTTATACGTGAATGGCGGAACCTAAAGTTAAAAGACGAATCTGAATGACAGTTTTTCAGAAGCTTTTGATGGCAGGCGGAGTTTTTTCAGAATGGGTCAATTCGACCTTCGGGTACTGTACTTGTCTTTTTTTCAAAAAACCTGCTGAGAGGAAGTCACCGAAGCAATATTGTTGCATATTTCAGACCTGGTCTTTGAACTGCAGCCTTACGTCCATTCTAAACTACGTCGACTTCAGAAAGACAAATTTTACGTAAAAATAGGTGATTTTTTCAATTTCCTTCCATTCAATTACCTGTAAAACAGTGAATTACAAGCTACATTGCAACTCTTTATTAATAAGTAAATAGTATTAGATGAGTGATCCTTTGACCTTTAACCTTTCCAGATAATTGCAGAAAATTTTCTTTTATTCCTAATTGTCTTGTGAACTTGAATCTGTTACTTATGTAATATTGAACATGATATACCGATGTGTAGTGTGTAGCGCTCAGTTTATAACAAACATCACTTTGAGTGGTAAAAGTTTAATATGCATGACGCATACGTTAATAAATATAAAAATTATAGTGAATATCTTTTAACTGGCGAGAATTTAATGTAAAAGATATTTAAAGTATCAAAGGATTCCTACAAGAACATTAGGGGCATTCACATCCGGCACTAGTGCATGCCAAAAATTTTTTAATGTCAGCTTATTACTCCACAATCCATTTTTGTTCTGCCAAAATAATACAGTTTACATGGATGGGAGTTATGCCATGTGGTTCGTTGAACGTTCGCAAAGAACGGAATTATAAGGCTAAGCATGAGACCTAAGTGGTCATTACAACAGGATTACGAACTAACTTCTCACACCACTTAGGTTTTGTGTGTTAATTTTATACATGAGTAGCGGGACCTACAATTTAAAGTCGACTCCGAACGACAGATCGCCGTCGCCGAAAAGATGTATGACGTGGGGTTTGAATCGTGGCCTCATGTCAATAAGCCAACACACTACCTACTAGACCACGGCGACTACATGTGAACTAAACCCGAACTAAAATCTTCTGGACATTGAAAGAAATTCTGTAGATAAAAGGAGATTTAAAAGGCAGTTCAAGACGTGTAGATTACCAATACGAATATCATGCTCCTAAATGCAGTATTGAAGTTCTGTCGTTAACTTCAGGATTAAATTTTATTCCAATTTGGATTCAATTAGATTCACAACAAGTCTGACACAGACACAATTAAATTTCTTTATTAAAGATGACTTCAAGTTAAAGTTCCATTCCTTAGACCTCAATTTAATTTTTGTTTGTTTTAAGTAGTCAACATTATGGAACTGTGACAACAATGAATCGTTTCTTCGCTACTCATAAGAACTCATGAAATTTAGAATATAAGTGAGAGTCAACAATATTGAAATTTAACCACATATGTACTCTGATTCATTCATACTCACTACAACGTTGATTTATAAGTACAGGTTGCAATGAGTATGCGTACAACGTTGACATCAAACTCAAACCTTTCGAAATATGTCTGATTCATAAGTCTACTCATTTAGATTCATAACTTTAGAAAAATACTTCTAATACTTATGAATGATTCGGGAATTACTCATCAAAATTTACAGTCTTAGTTATTGTTAGGCATTTACAACTAAAAAAGGCACATAAGCAAAAAAGACAGAACAGCAAACAGAGCAAACACACAACCTTCTAGTGAGTAGTTTACTGTTCATACGCGATTCATACTTATTTTGTGCTGCGTGTATATGTTGAGTCACGGAGAATCGAAATCAACAGCAGCATACGTGTTGTTAAGTATGAATATGATGAATACTTCAGACTTTGAATATGAGTAGAGGTTCCATGATATTAACAGAAGTATGAATTCGTATAATATTCAGAAATTATGAGTATAATTCGATTCTACTCATCTTTTTGAATACACATTACTGACCTCTACTGTGAACTTCCCTAATATTTTTGTATCGCTTTGACTCTTTCATTTTTAAATATTTTACTCATTATGGACTGACGTTAAAGCCATTAATGTCAGCTTCATGTTAAAAATCGATAGATTGGCTGATGGTTGTTGGCGATATTTTCTTATTGCTGTTGCTGTTGCTGTTGCTGTTGCTATTGCTGTTTATACGTTACCACCAACAGACTTATGTATGTTATTGTTCTTGTTTTGTTAGTATTGTTGTTGTTGGTAATTTTTTCTTTAACAACTACTGTTGTTGCAGCAATTGATGTGATGTGGTACAACTGCAAGAAGATCGTTTTTTGTTATTTTGTTGTTGTTGCTGTAAACTTTTAATACCAAAACCATTATTTAAACATGTATGTATTTACATTAAGGCACAAACATACATACGATCATACATATGTACATACATACATACATACAGATCTTGTACTGTGATATTGTATGTACATATGAATATGCTGTTGGTAGGAGAAATAAAAAAAATAAAAATTTAAACAAAAACGTTAAAAACGTAACTATTTATACTGATTGTCGGCGAAACAT
Source organism: Sarcophaga subvicina (assembly GCA_936449025.2). Taxonomy (NCBI): domain Eukaryota; kingdom Metazoa; phylum Arthropoda; class Insecta; order Diptera; family Sarcophagidae; genus Sarcophaga; species Sarcophaga subvicina. The sequence continues at coordinate 85,827,362 of OW388081.2, forward strand.
CAAAGGAACGCGAAAAACCACAATCATCATCTTTAAGGTGGTAATTATGTCTCACTCTCTCTCTCTCTCTATTTCTCTATCTCTCTCTTTCTGTTTCTCTCATTTTGGTTATAGTTTCCCTCTTCCCCCTTTCACGGTTGGATCACAACTCAAGCTCAAGCTCAACTTTAACTTACTTCAACTTGATTATCAGTTTTACTGTTCATTTGTTGTCGTAGTTGTAGTCGTAGTTGTGTAGTCAGCCCCGTTCCACTTCGTGGCAGCATGTTAGTTCTGGCGATCATCTTAAAAGAATGAGATTCGGTTTGTTTTTTGTTTTCTCGTATATGACTTCGCGTATTGTTGCAGCCATTAGTTGTTATTGCCTGTTTTAGTTGCCGCTTACTGTGGTGGCCTTTGCTGTTGTGCTTAGTGGAACCACCAGGAAGACAAAGCCCATAAATGCCTTTAAAGTTGATTAAGAATTAAGAGAATCTATTTTGGGGTTCAGGTTTTATTTTTTTTGTGTTTATTGTTCTCGTGCGCTGTTTACAATTCATTTTTCTTTTTTTTACCGGCAGGTATTTTTTTTCATTTTATTTCCTATAAACGGTTATTAAACGTTGTCATTCTCGTTGTTTAGAAAAAGGATTACAAACAGAATCTAAAAGAATAAAAACAATTGCTTAATATAGGAAATTAAAGACCGATTTTTTTTTCAATTATAAAGGCGGATTTTCTATTCTAAAAGTTCCCTAACAAGAGAAGAAGCTTTTTCTTGGAGCCCCAAAATTTTATGAAATTCTAGTTGTCAGTAAGATTGCTCACCAGAAGATGCTGTGAAATACCTTATCTCACAGCAACATACATACGTTCATTATTGGACATTAGATTTCTCTAGTCTGGATTATTGTCTGACTTCTCACAGCATCCTTGTCGTGTGCATTTTATGCTACCCAGAGATCAGCAAAGAATCGTTTTTTTGCTACTCATAAGCACTCATGAAATTTTGAATATAAGTGAGAGTCAACAATACTGAAATTTAACTATGTACTCTGATTCATTCATACTCACTACAACGTTGATTTATAAGTACAGGTTGCAATGCGCACATTGCGTACAACGTTGACATCAAACTCATACCATTCGAAATATGTTTGATTCATAAGCCCACTCATTTAGATTCATAATTTTAGAAAAATATGAGTAGAGGAGGTTCCATGATATGAAAATAAGTATGAATGCTTATAAGTATTATTAATTATGAGTATGATTCGATTCTACTCATCTTTTTGAATACTCATTGCTGATCTCTGCTACCCATAAGTGATACGACCTAAAGTTTTAAGTTGAATCGTAATATAGGATATAAGAAGATTTTTATTGGAAATTATTTTAGCATCAGAGCTTTTATCATAAAAATGCTGCAATTTTCTCTGTATCAAAATGTAAAAGCTGGTGTTTGAACTAACAAGCTCTCTTCTAGTTAGCCAATGCACTGCTACACTGTACACTTTGCGACCAGTATATTGCTATTCAACTACCTTGATACTCCAGTTATTCCACGTGTGATTTTATGGTCTCTATATACTAGGTTAGGTTAGCTTAGCGTGGTAGCTTTAATTTACCCGTTGTGATGCCACAGGTGAACGCAGCCTCTGCACTGACCAAGTTCCTCCGATCCAAGGAGGGGGAAGTTGGTCAGTGCAAGGGCTGCACATTTTCCAAAAAGCACGACTACCACACGCTGGAAAACCAGCCAGAAAGTTTGATAAACGAGGCTGTCTTTGATATCAATGGACGATAGCTCCGTCAAGCTGACAAGGGTGGGAGAGCCAAATAACCTATATCTGCACCCTGCAAGGGATGGGCATTGGCAGAGGAAGTGGATGACAGTCTACTCCTCCTCGGCGGATCTGCATCCACGGCAGAAGTCGCTTCTCTATATACTACAACACTATCGTTCAATATCATAGCCAATCTGTCGCATAATTGAAGAAATTAAGGTGATCACTTAGTCACTTAACTGGTTATTACAACTCTTTAGTCAGTAGTTGTGTGCGTTAATTGTATACATGAGTGGCGGCATCTACTTCCAACGATAGAATTGAGAAATTTTTCATTGTAATTTTTATTTCATTTTCAGTGTTTTTGCCATACGCCTGCTGAGATGAAGTCGCGTGAAGATATTTTGTCATATTCAAGATGTCTGAGCCATGGATTGGACCAAGGACTCTCGTCTAATAAGCCAACAACAACAGTTACAACATGTTACAACACTTGACGTGCTTAAATAACTTTCCTGTGGCTGCTGCATTTTTGATTCTAGGATTCGTTCGTTATACCGCTCTGTCATCTAATATCGTATGTCGCCTTATGTCATGTAATATTGAAATTTTCGTAAAAGGCCACGGTAGGATATGACTCCGAATACGATATTATCTACAGATATACTCAGGGTTTTGTTTCTCGCTTCCTAGAATTTTTGGCGACCTAATAAACAAGTCCAATAAAGGGAAACAATTTTCAGATTGAAGAGATCTTTAAAGCACCCAACTTTGCTATCACACTCACAACTGTACGAGTTCATGTACTCGTTGGCAACCCCTTCTATTGATTCGGTGATCTTAATGAAACGTTTTCCGATTCTAATTCAATTTACTCCCGGATATCGAACTCATAAGCATTGAAAACTCCTATATTATCTGAAAAGTTTAATCATCTGAGGCTTAATTGTTGAACCCCATTGAAAGAATGATCGTCTACAAGACGTGTTTCTTTATGGCGCAGAGTCATGGAATCTTTTAAGCACTGATGCAGCAGCCTTGAGTGTATTTGAGAGAAAAGTCCCAGCTAAGTTCTACGGTCCAGTGCGAGTTGGCGATGATTTCCGCCTTCGATTCAACAGTGAGCTGTACGAGCTCCTCAACAACATAGACGTTGTACAGCGTATTACCATGTAGCGTTCGAATGGAGGAAGATGCTCAGGCGAGACGGGTATTTAATGCGGGTATCTGCGGAAGTCGGCGAAGAGGACGACCTTGTTTGCGTTGGAAGCCTTGTCATCGATTGGTGTGACCAACTGGCGTATGCACGCACGAAACAGAGGCACCTGGAAGGATGTGCTAAGACCGGCCGAAATCTGTTAATTGAGTTTTTAATGGCCAAATAGGTAAGTAAGTAAGTTAACTAAGCATTAAAAAAAATAAATGAATACGAGTACAGATACCCTCTCCAATGACCAAGAAGTCGAACATTTCGAGCCTTGCCAGTCGTTATTACTGCCTCTCTTTCCTTCAGTCACCACAATGTGAGTGTTCTTGTCATCACTCTGTTATCAAACTATGAATACTGGGCCTATTTTCGAAATCTACGTAGCGGTGGTATATCAGAGGACTTCTATGCGAATCACGAATAAGTACAGGGATTAGCCTTCTATAGGCATGCATTGCGAATTCTCATTTCATTTAAATTTCTGTACAAAACTTAATGAGCCTTCTAGTGCTTTAAGGCTGTATTTGCTCCAAAAACTGAAGTGCAATTCATCAATGCAACATAACCTTTTCTTCCTGGATGTCTGTCTGTAAAATAGCTTCAAGTTAAACTCATTATTGCTCATACCTGCTATAGATTGTCTCTCAATAAACGTAAATCAAGTGATTTAAACCGCAAAACAAAATAAAAAATAAAAATAATTTCGACTAATTATTCTGTTAAAATGCATAAATTACTGGCAAAAAAAAAAAAATAAACGGAGACAAACACGAAGACCAAGACAAAGAATTTGGGTTAAAACCACAACCAGTAATGAAAACATTTTTCGGAGATACTCGTACTCGTACATTGGTTGTTGGTTGATGTCAAATTAAGTTTCATACACGGAAGCCAAGCAGGAAGACCAGTAGCCACAGAAGTGACATACACCTGACACATGAATTATGGACAATATTGCGTCTCATTCCGTCTCCGTCTCCTCCTCTGTCCTTTTTCCGTTTTTATTTTCTGTTGTCTTTCAAGCATTATTATGGAAATTATTTTTCAAGTCATTCACAACCTCAAACAGAAAAAAAATACAAAAAAAAGTGGAAGAAAAAATTATGAAAATGAGAAAAGGAAAGCAAATTCAATTACAGGAGATAGGCATTCTTAATGTCTTATGGAGAAAAGATAGGGGCTTTGAAACTAATAACGAACAATTTGAAAATAAAAGCTTTTCATATGAAAATAAGAACGATTTGTTTGCATTTCATTAACTTTTCATTCTTTCTTGTAAGAAAATTGAAACGAAAGAATAAAAAGAAAGAAAATTTTTATGATGCTGGCCTTATTATTATTAGCAAGACTGTATTTAAAATATTTTCAACAGCCAACGTAAGGACGTGTAGCAAATTTTGTAATGGGAATTCATTACGTTTTTTGATAAGCAAAGGAAATCAATTGTAACGAGGCCTGACAAATCTGTAGATATTCAGAGAACCCAATTTCCTTTTCAAAAGGAGGAACGAGGTTCCACTTATACCAGCGCTTAGGTATGTTGTGATACATACACTAGAGGCAACCAATCATAGTTCAGAATAAATCTTGCTATTGCAGCGAACTTTATATTGTATAGTTGGGTCAAGAAGCAGGGCACGGATTAATGAAGTGAACGATTTTCTCTTTCTCCTTCTCCTTCTCATTCCCTTCCTCCTCAGTCTCTGCCGGTGCAGAAACCATTCAACGTAGTGCTAAGTTTATCAGAATTCTTTCTTAAGTGACAGTAGCTCATGAGCATCGACTTTGGGCAATGGATGGTCATGCTATTCTTATCCATAGGAGCTTATCAGAGTCAAACAAAACTACACTTGCTTTCCTGTTCATTTCATTGCATTAAAATAAACGACTAATACCTGGCTTAGCAGAGGCAATCAGATTACCTATACCCTCTAATAAGTTAGAGATTGTGAGCACCGTAACCCATATAAAAGTTTCCCCATGAAACCCTTTTAATTCGTAGATGAGAGCGGATGTCAAAAAGACATTCATTAGGAACTTAATCGTAACCTGACTGCACGAGTAAATCAGAGAATTTTCCGTTGCTCAACAGAAATTCCTCCGCTTTCAAAGTGGCCGTGATAGGAACTCTATTACGTTTAAACGAGATATTGATTCCTGCTTTAGATCTTCGATGGTCTGAAATTCATTGAAGGTTTTTAGGCATCCAGAAATTATTAGAATGAACAAAGTCTTCGTAGTCTAGTAGGTAGTGTGTTGGCTTAGGCCAAGGTTCAAAATCCGGGTCAGACATCAGAACGAAAATATGAGCAAATTTCTGGCAAAAACTCTGGAAGTGAAATAAAATCGCCATAAAAAGTTTCACAAAAAAAAATCTGTCGTTCGGAATCGACTTTAAACTGTAGGTCCCGCCAGTCACGTATAAAATTAACACACACAACATGAGTGGTGTGAGAAGCTAGGCCGTAATCGTGACTGAAGGGTTGTAATGACAAATTATGTATGTTAGTAGAAATTATTAGAAATTGATGGTTTGAGTAAAATCCATACTTACTTACTTAATTGATCCTTACAATGGCTTAGGCAGGTCTACAACCTAACTTCGTACACCATTCATGCTGCGTTTGTAAATTGTATCGATGATTGGCTGGACTGCGACTCCTAACGAGGAATTTTTTGATAAACTTTTCAGGGTAATTTTGTATCACTCTCAGAACTTTTGGCAGAAGACTGCGGAGAGGAAGTCGCCGAAGAAAAAAAATGTTTTTCATCTGTTTTGGTTCGAGATGTCTGGGTTAGAGTTTAAACCACGGGCTCTTGTCTACCAACCCAATACACTGCCTACTACACTACGGAGTAAAATCTTCATATAATTGTCAGAATGGCTGAGAACAACTCATGTCAGCAAGGAATCCATAGAAGAGGCGAAATGGTTCTGCAATGTGTATTTTGAAAGGACGCACGTGATCTATGCTTAGAGCGGCTGCTCATTTAACCCAACCATGTTAGTGATGAGAAGCTCGCGCGTAATCCTGTCTGCAGGGTTGTAATGACCAATTATGTTGGTATGTAAGTGTGTATGTTTGAGAAACAGTTAATTGCAACGTTTGAAAAAAAACGAATTCATTTAACCCTCATATTGAAATTTATTTCCCTAAATTCGTATAATTAATCGATAAATTTCCCATGAAATATCTGTTTGGGTGGAGGGAGGAGGAGGAAACAATAAAATGAAAACTTTTTAAATGTTTTTTAATAGAAATTAATGACGATTGGTTTGGCTTTCATTGGAAATATTCAAAAACGAAATTTCTTTTGTTTTTAATTTTAATTTTCAATATGAATTTATGAAATCATGATGATGATGATGATGATGATGATGACATTTGATAGTCTTAACGATCACAACACAGAAAAAACCCCTCGTTGTGGCTGTACACGAGGCTCTTAACCCTTAAAACTATTGACATGACGGACGTTCATTAATTTGTTTATCAGACAGACGGACGGACACACAAATTGAAAATGAATTTAAACAACAACAACAAGAAAAAAAACACAAAACAAAAGACAGGCAATTAACAATTATTGACAACAATAAAATACAAATTATTGAACAAATCCATATGTACGACGACAATAATTTTCAAAAAAATCGAAGGCTAGCGGTGGTGATGGTGTCTGTCTGCCAGAGCAGGCCAGGCCAGGCCAAATTATTACCAAAAAAAACAGGGAATTTTTTATGCCACTCCTCTCTGTTTTTTTTTTGTTTGTTTTTGTTTTTAAATAAATTGGGTTTATTTGGCTTGCTTTTTAAACAATAATTTGTTGTTTTTTTTTGGTTTTTTTTTCATTGTTTAATGCCAGTGTTTATGGTTAAATTGAACGTTGATGATGGTGGTTGTTGTTGTCGTTGTTGCCATTATTATCCACAATTTTTTTTCAATACGAAATAAAAGCAAAACAAAACCGCAATTCATTAATTTAAAAACCAAAAAAAAAAATGTTGTTGTTGTTGTTGTCTTCCCATTTTTATTTCGATCAAAAAGTCAACTGGCATCGACCCAACCATACTGCTGTTGTAGCAGCAGCAGTACACTCGCTCTCCCTCCCATGGCAATATGCAGTCAACAACGAATTACGTTTGAAATTATGGAAGACAATTATTTTTCAAATTGAATTGCTTTCCCAATTACAAAATAAAATGAAATGAAATTGCAATCGAATGAGTGAATGAATGAATGAATGACTGGGAATGCCATGAAATGAAATGCAATTTTAATATCCAAATACCACTGGCATGGCTATACATTCATTCATTGGTTGGCTTCATTCGATGGTTTTTTGTGGTGGCTGCAACAAAGTTTACAAATTAATGGTTATGGGGACTGAAAAATATTCAAGCAAAATGGTTTTAAATGAGACGTGACACCATTTCCATATTCGTGTGCTAGACACATAAATGGGAGGATATTTCTTACACCGTTTCACCGAATTGCCTTTCAAGCTGGTTTCCAGCATAGGGTAGTCTTGCTTTAATGTGTAGACCATGCGCTGGATAACTTCTTCGATTAGTTTGGGGGAATTCGGTCAGTATAGGGACCGCGCTGTGGCATTACTACGGGCCGCTATGTGTGTTCAAGTGAGTTTTTGTAATCAAAGCTACCACTTCAACCAATCTACCTACCAAATTGCGTTTCGTTTCCCACAGAAACTTTCATCAGGAAGTTATTTGAGCAATACTTCCTTTTCAAACGATGCCTATCCATTACTTAATAATCCAGGAGAATAGCCACAGTGGCTGAGATGTAGCAGCGATTCAGTTGAAATAGTTAGTCTTGTTAAATAGCTTCCTATCTAGGCCAAATAAGTTTGGCTTCCATCCTCAGGCCAGCATTTGTCAGAGGTAAGAGGAGGAGAAGGAAGTCGCCGTAGTCTAGTAGGTAGTGTGTTGGCTTATTAGACGTAAGGTCACGGTTCAAACCCCAGGTCAGACAACTCCAACAAAACGGCGACTTCCTCTCAGCAGATTTCTGACATAAACTCTCAGAGAGTAAATAAAAAATTTCCATGAAAAGTTTCTCAAAAAAAAATTTGTCGTTCGGAATCGACTTTAAGCTGTAGGTTCCTCCATTCGTGTAGAAAAATTAACGCACACACCATCAGTGCTGTGAGAAGCTAGGTCGTAATCCTGACTGAAGGATTGTAATGACCAGTTATGTATGTATGTATGTATGTATTTAATTCAGTTAAATAGCTTCCTACCCAGGCCAGATGAGTCTGGCATTTATCCTCGGCCAAGCATTTGTAAGGTAAGCATTTGTTTACGTAAGAGTTGATATTCGGTAAGAGTTTACTCCTCTATGGGTCTGAAATCTGGGCTTCTACTTTGGAAACCCGGATCAGGGCTGAAAAACTACTGTCTGCGCAGAGTATAGCTGATCTACGAGTGACATCCTCGTATCGCACGCTATCGGCACAAGCTGTCCTAGTTATAGCCGGAATGGTTCCCATAGACCTACAAGCATATGAGCGCCGGATTATCTTCAACGCCAGGCAAAGTACGACTCAACCACAGAGCATAGAAACGATAAAGCACGAAGTCTTCCTAAAATGGCAATTTCGCTGGGAAAATGAACAGCATGGAAGGTGGACATATAAACTGATTCCCGAGTTGCAAGTGTGGAAAAACAGAAAAAACGGCAAAGTAGACTACTACATAACCCAGATGCTGACTGGTCACGGATATTTCAGAAAGTACCTGCATCGCATGGGGAAATGCCGCTCGCCATTCTGTATCTATAAAGAGAGCGAAACGTTAGATGATTCCGATTCTTCAGCTGTCGTCGATGGGCCGAAAGCCGTCAGCAACTCGAAGCTGAAATCGGCGCCATTAGCCCTGCAAACGTCGTGCTGAAAATTATAAACAGTAGAGAGAGCTGGAACGCAGTAAAACACTTTGTAGAGCACGTCCTGCGAAGGAACGAATTTGACCTGGACGCAGCAGAATGAGAATAGAGCTGAGCCTGGACGCAGGCTGACGATGATGGAAATGGAACATATGCCAGAAGTAATACAACCGTAGTTCCGAGGTGGAATGATTCCCCGGTTAGGAGACAAGGCGAGTTTTTAGTCGGTGTATCATGCAGAAGATCACTGACTTAGTATCAGCTCTGCAAAGCAAATTAAGGCCATTAAGACCTAGACGTGAAACACACTACAGTGTGTACAGGAGACGGAGAGATATCTTTAAAATAGCTCTGCTATCTTGTTCCAAAGTTTAGAACCGCTTATTGAGGCTACCACCGAATTACTAAGGATTGCAACTCCCTGTTTGTAACTCTAGTGCGAAATTCTCTATCAAGTTTAGGTTCAAACTAGGAGATCTCGATGAAATAAAGCTCCAGAGTGACAAGATATTAATTTTCACTATGGAATGTTGTGTGGCAAGTAAGTTAAGCGGAAAGCAAATTAAGTACTACAAAAAGGAATTACCAAAGTGGTAACAGTGCACTTAATAGTTTAGAAGAGTAAGTTTGTGACATTAATAAATTTTTCCAATTTATAACGAACTTTCTCCAGATGCCTCACTGTACGATGACATCTAATGAAGAGAGTTCATATTACATTTGTAGCTATTATAAAATACGTTCCATTTTTACTTCTTTCTCTTCGTTTTAATGATAATCACCCCCTCTTTCCAAATTTTTCCTTAACGTCTGAATCCGATCTACTCTCCCTAGATGACAGTGCCATTAGGAATTGGGGTCTTACATATAGGGATCCTCTTACATGCACAGTATATTCTTCATTAAATAGTGCTACCTCACCTTTCACAACGTTCAGTTTCGTCTGCTTTCGTCCAAATTGCTATCAGACAGCCAAAATGCTTGGATAATCTGATGAATACTGTATTGATCTTCATTCTTTTTGATCTTTCGACAGTTTATTCTCAATTCCTTATCCTCTGGCAAATTACATACATACATACATAATTGGTCATTACAACCCTTCAGTCAGGATTGCGACCTAGTTTCTCACACCACTTATGTCGTATGCATTAAATTTTATACATGAATGGCGGGACCTACAGTTTAAAGTCAATTTTTGAGAAACTTTTCATTTTTTTTCACTCTCAGAGTTTTTGCCAAAAATCTGCTGAGAGGAAGTCGCCAAAGAAATTTTCATATTTTCGTTTTGATGTCTGTTCTGGCAAATTATCGCGTCTTACTATTGCACATCAGACTCTTACCGAATCAAAACATCTCCATATCTGAGCGCTAAACTCTAGCCATATTTGCTATTCGATAACAAATCACGGTGCCACCTTTTCCCATGCCCGTTTTGTTGACTAATTTAATGAACTCCTTTAGCTTCCACTCAAATTTAGCTTCCCTTCAGCTTTAGTTCTCACTCAGCTTTAGCTTCCCCTCGGACATTTAACTACAACATGCTGCTCAGTTTCCGTCTGCATTTAGGCATTGCACTTATCTTAGCGAGATGTGCCATCAAGTAAAGGGTGTTTTTTATAGAGGTATAGAACTTTAAGTTGGCATTACTTTTCAAGATACGACCGATTTAACAGCTGTCAAGTGATTTATTCTCAGTTTGGTTTGGCAATTCATCATGAATAGACTCAAGCCTGAACAACGCTTGCAAATAGTGCAATTTTATTTCCCAAACGAGATTACCGTTGTTCCCGATTTTCATAAGCGAATTTTGTTTAGCGATGAAGCGCACTTCTGGTTGAATGGCTACGTCAACAAACAAAACTGCCGCATTTGGAGTGAAGGTAATCCTCAAGTGTATGTGGAAACACCGTTACATCCAAAAAAAACTGACTGTTTGGTGCGCTTTATGGGCTGGTGGAATCATTGGTCCGTACTTTTTCAAAAACGATGGTGGCCAGAACGTTACAGTCAATGGTGATTGGTATAGAGCCATGATTACTAACTTTTTCATTCCTGAATTGAATAACCATGATGTCCAGGAGATGTGGTTTCAACAAGACGGCGCAACATGTCACACAGCTCGTGCCACAATAGATTTATTGAAAGACACGTTTGGTGACCGCCTAATTTCACGTTTTGGACCTGTGAATTGGCCGCCAAGATCTTGTGATTTAACACCGCTAGACTACTTTCTGTGGGGCTATGTAAAGTCATTGGTCTATGCGGTAAAGCCACAAACGCTTGACCATTTGGAAGACAACATTCGCCGTATTATTGCCGATATACGGCCAGAAATCATATTTAAAATGTAATGCCACAAGATTTTCTTTCGGATAAATAAAATTCATGTCAATCGAATAATCCATCGTTGTTTTATTGCAACTTAAAGTTCTATACCTCTATAAAAAACACCCTTTACTAGGCCGACAAAATTTTTGAAAGAGTAACCAGGCTATACATTTCTAAAGGCTTTCGGTGTCCTAATTCCGAATCCGAGTTTAGGATTTCTTCATCACCCTAGGTTTTCAACATTCTTACTTAATTGGTCATTACAACTCTTTAGTCAGGATTACAACCTATTCTCTAACATCACCCATATTGTGTGTGTTAATTTTATCCACAAAGAGCGGGATCTAAAGTTAAAAGTCGACTCCGAATGACAGATTTTTGAGAAACTTTTCATTGCAATTTCACAGAATTTTTCTCTAAAATCTGCTAAGACTCTGTTCTAAGAAAAATTAAATTCCATTTGTTTTATTTTCATCTTTAATATTGTATTTCCACATTTCAAACTAAATCGAAACGAAATTGAAATTCCTTAAGTAATCCTTGACATTTTTGTTTTTTTAAAATAAAACGCTTTAAAGCAAGACCAAATGGTTACTCGCAAATGCGTCACTATTTGTGATGATATTACTTGCAGAGGAAATGGGGGAAAATAAACTTAAAGATTCACTTTTAAAATTTAAAAAAAAAATTACAAACTTTCTGCACATTTTTAAACATTTTCTGATGCACTTGTTATTAAAGAAAGAAATCCATAAAACCAGAGAGAAAAAACACAAAAGAAAACGTTCTCAACGAATATGTTAAGAAATCATTTCGAAAATATTGTTGAATTGAATGAATGAATGAATAAAACTACGCAGTGTAGACGTGTTAAGCAATACGAAAAGGCACGCAGGCAGGATAAGGACACACACAGTTTATATATAAAACAGCAGCAGCAGTAGCAGCAACAGCAAAGGCAGCATAGCAATCAGCAACAATACATGGAATGAAATATTTTGTTTGTATAAACAATATACACACTACCACCACCCATACACCAACACTTGCACTTACCCGACCACACAGTTTATTTATTTACTGCTCGCTTACCTATGCACACTGAAAACAAAGGAGAGAGAAAAATGGGATTCCTGTTTTTGTGTTTGAAAAAAAACAAGAACATCCTCTCATTGGTTTACTGAATACTCATGACGTCATAAGAATAAAAGAGACGAATAGTAAACAAAAGAAAGCAAGGCGATAAATGGAAAGTATAGCTTACAGCATATGTTGTCTCTTTTTAACTTACAACTTTGTGTAGCATAAATACTGTGTCATAAGCAACACAATAAGGGTTTCTTCATTGAAATAAACACAACTCATGTGAAATCTTGTTGGTATTGGTTTATTAAGTAGCGTTTGTTAATGTTTAGCAACATTTCAATGTCGATAAGACAGTGTAAATTGTTATCAAACCCATACCAAAATGTTTACATTAAGTCTGCTTCAGACACTGTGTTATGCGAACATGTTTACTTCAACTTTTATTAGAATTTCTTCATGATTTTCAACAATTTTATTGATTTTCATTTCGTTTTTGGTTTTTTAATAAATTATTTTCAAATGAAATATTAGAAAAAACAAAAAAAAAATAAAATTAAAATCAAATAAAAAAAAAAAATACGAAATAAACTATTAAAGTAATACATGATGATTTCACGATATTTTGTTAGCATTGTTAATGGGTTTTCGATTAAAAATTTTCATATTTGTGCACTCGAATAGGACTTCATAAAAACTCTTAAATGTTTAGAGATGCCCAAGTATATTTCATAATAAAATATGAAGTTAAGGACTCAACTAAATGCGCAGTAAGTAATGTCTAGCCTCATGGATATTATCCACTTGAACTTTTCCTGTATCACAGCTTATTAGTTTGAATGGAGTAAATGCCGCATATAACTGGGAATAACGGCATCTTTGCGAAGTAACCAAAAAGAAATGACTAAAAAAGTTACAATCAGTAATGAGGACTTACACTGGTTAAAAACCTAAACAGGACACTTGAGGTTATAATTCCCAGCTAGATTCCAAGCTAATGTGGAAAAACAATCTGCCAAATGAATAGCCCGACAACCGGTCAAATAGATTCCCTGCAGATTAAGCCAATATCCGAAGCATTTTTAATAAAGGGTCCGCCAAATAACTTTTTTTTTGAAAATGCTTTAAAAAAAAAACTACTGAATATTTTTTCAAATTTCTTTTTTTTATTTGAAAGTACAATCCTTCCGGTTAATAATAGAATATAATTTCATTCAAATAGCTGCCTCGGCTGGCCATGCAGTAGTTTTAAGCACATTATCGATTGTGTGCAGCTGTATTTCACCAATGGCTTTACGAATATTGTCCTATTAAGCGTCTCTGGCTTGTCGGCGTAACACTTATCTTTGACGGCACCCCACAAATAATAGTCCAACGGTGTCAAATCGCAGCTCCGAGGTGGCCAAACAACATCAGCTCTGTGGCTGATAATGCGATCTTCAAAAACAGGGCGCAAAACAGCGAGTGTAACTTCGGCTGTGTGGCACGTAGCGCCGTCCTGTTGAAACCAAATGTTGCCAATATCCTCCTCTTCAATTTTTGAGAACAAAAATTCGTTCAACATGGTCTGATAACGATCGCCATTGACTGTAACGGCCACTCCTTGCTCATTTTCGAAGAAAAATGGCCCAATTATGCCTCTGGACCAAAATCCGCACCAAACAGTGACTCGTTTTGGGTGCGTCGGCTTTTCAATGTATGCGTGCGGGTTTTCTGTGCCCCAAATGCGACAATTTTGTTTGTTTACATACCCGCCAAGATCAAAATGAGCTTCATCTGAAAAGGTGATTTTTTTTTTGCCAAAATCGGCATCTTCTGGTGTAGGCTACTGCATGGCCTACATTGAGAAAATATTCAGTAGTTTTTTTTAAGCATTTTCAAAAGAAAAGTTATTTGGCGGACCCTTTAGAACTACTTTTAGATTGGCTAACTACCCTGTATCTACTGTTCATCTCTTTCGAAGAAAGCCTGGGATACCGCCAGATGGACTAATATATTGAAAGCACTGATATGAAAACACTAAAACACAAAATTATTGAAATCACGAGAGCTGTGAACTCAAAGTTCTTCACTCGGCAGAGATTTTTCAACAACGCTGAAAATAAGATGGTTTTTGTCACCATAACAGTTTGATTTCCATAGTTTGGACGATCCTAAGAGTCAAGCCAAAGGAGCAAATAGGATTTACATTTACAACTCGAGGATTTTAACTGTAAAAGATCACACAAGTAAAACTAGAAGATCGAAAAAGTCTGGAGATGTGGAAATTTTGTAATTCTATAGGGTAACCTACCAAATACGTACGAAGCTGGCTCTGCAAATCGAAAGCGGCTTCTCTATACTAAGCTCATGAAAAACCAGATAACCAAACATATTATATTTAACATTACATCTTAGTTAATATCGAATGGCACTCCTATCAGGCAAGAGATAAATGCATTCCTCAATAAGTTTCTCTTAGTTTAACGCAGAATATTATTACCCATCATCAATGAAATAAAAAAAACATAGAAAATATAGGTGGATCATCAATGTTATCAAATGAAAGCGTCTTAGTGTAATAACTATTGACCGCGAGTAGAATCCTTAGGGCTCAAGAAGCCGACGTCGGATAAAATACTTTCAGAGACCTGCAATAGGGCAGGACGCCCTAACATAGGAAGACTCGAAAAAAAAAACAGCAGCAAGCTGTGTAAGATGGAAATGTTTCGTGACAGTCATATACTCCTACAGACGAAATCTGGTATGATAATAACCACGATTATGTTTATTTTTCGAACGAATCTTGGTTATTATAGTTAAAAGGTCATAGGGTTAATCATATGAATTTCGTATAATGAATTTTTTAATCACATCCTTGCTACCAGAAACACATACTTTACGTGGTCAAAAAGTTAATACTTCCATAAAATGGTTCGTAACACCATTCCTAAAGAAAACTGCACACCAAGCAGTAACATGAAAGAAATGTAAAGATTTTGTAGTACTTTACAGTAAATTTTCCGATAAACTGGCTTTCTTAATTGGTTCATTACAAGCCTTCAGTCAGGATTAGGACCTAGTTTCTCGCACCACTTCAGCCAGTATTTTAATTTTATCCATGAGCAGTGGTACCCACAGTTTAAAGTCAGCTCCGAACGACACATTTTTGAGACACTTTTCCTAGCAATTTTATTTACACTCCGAGAGTTTTGCCAGAAGATTGCTGAGAGCAAGTCGCCGCAGTAATATTTTTTTTCGTATTTCATTATGTTGATGTCTGAGCTGGGATTTGAACTACGGTCTTACGTCTAATAAGCCAACACATTACCTACTGGACTGCGGCGACTTCTTGAGACCATACAGTTGCCCCAAAACGAAATTTGTCAGAAGGTCGAATTCATTGAAAATGATTCAATGACAGAGAAAAATGCACACCAAACAAACACGAGAGGAATGTAAAGTAAAGCGAAGTCGCCATAGTCTAGTAGATTGCGTCTTGGTTTATTAGACAAGCGCCCGAGGTTCAACTTCTGGCTCAGACATTTCGAACACTCTGAAATATGAAAAAAAATTGTTTTGGTGACTTCCTCTCAACGCTCTACTGGCAAAAACTCAGAGTGTAAATAAAATTGTTATATTTGGAGTCGATTTTAAACTGTAGGTCCCACAACTCATGACTAAAATTAATACATACGACATGAATGGTGCGAAAAGCTAGGTCGTAGTCCTAACTAAAGGATTGTAAATGAGCAATTACGTACGTAAGTAAGTTAATGACACTGATGGTCCTTTAACTGCTTTAAAAGCCTTCTTTTCCCATAGTCCTGCTCATGATAATTTTAAGTAATAGAGATAAAGCGCCCTACGCTTTATTTTCCTTGTGTATTACATCCAGAGATCGCCGATAGATGCCAATTGCCATTCGATACATCGAATTCTTACCCAATTTAGCCATCTTCATTGTCGGTCGCCGTAGTCTAGTAGGTAGTGTGTTGGCTTATTTAGACGTAAAGCCAGGGTTCGAGCCTCAGGCCAGACTTCTAAACAAAATATAAAAAATCTTTCTTCGCCGACTTTCTCTCAGCAGATTTCTTGTAAAAACTCTGAAAGTAAATAAAAATTGCCATGAAAAGTTTCTCAAAAATCTGTCGTTCGGAGTCGACTTTAAACTGTAGGTCCCACCACTCATATGAAAAATTAATGCACATAACCTAAATGGCGTGAGAAACTAGGTCGTAATCCTGACTGAAGGGTTGTATAGACCAATTATGTATGTATGTATGCATTACCAGAACTAGACTCAGCTCAACAGTGTTAACTTTGATTTGATCTGCTTACCTTCAGTGCTTATTTTAGCATTGAACCAATTCTTCTGGGACAGTAAAGTCACTCAATTGCAGTTATGAATTGAATAAATAAATATCAAGATGGTCCTTTAACCTGAATTCTTGCAAGACTTAGGAGTGAAATCTTTAAATAAAGTTCATCACGAGGTGAATTAAAAAAAAATGCTTTTCTAGAGCATCTTGTATTTTGTGTTTTGAAACGAACTATTTTCTTCATTTCTTAGTCTGTTAAATATAAAATCTTATATAAAAATTACGATTCATATCCTCCTCCTCTATATTAGTGAAATGGATTTCAATTATTTTTTTAAATAAAAAAAATCATTCGCAATTAAGAGACTTTGTTGTATTTGCCTTCAAATGATTTAATTTTAATCAGATGTACTGTGCTGTACTGTATTGTATTGTTTTTATTTGTTTTTAAATATTAAATTATTGTGTGTTTTTTTTAAATAAAAAATAGAAATAAAAACGAAATAACAATAAAACTTGAAAGAAAAGAAAAAAAACGATAAAAATTTGTTTTCAGTTATAAAAACGTTTGAATGAATGGCGTTTGGCGTCTACAGTTTTTAATGTCAATGGGAAGTAATAAAAACGAATCCATTTTAAATCACGGGGAAGGCATTCAAATATTTTAAATTGTTTTTGCTTTTTCTTAATTTTTTTTATTTGTTTGTTTATTGTTGTTATCATCCATGTATTGTCGTAAATCAATTGCAATTTTTTATTGCCGATTTTGTTGTTGTTGTTGTTGTTCTTTTCAATTGTTTTACGTTTGATGTTGTTGTTCTTCTGCTTTTGTTGTTGCTGTTGCAGTTGCTGTAGTTATTGTTTATTTTCTTATAATAAATGGTTCATCATATGAGGCGGCTAGCTACACAGGAAATCTTTTGTAATTTTTAATTGATTTTCATTCATTAAAAAGGAAAACAAAGTGTAATAAATTGCTTCTGCACACATGTGTTTTCAATTCATAATTAAAATTCAAATGAAAATCATTCAATTACATGTGGAATGCAATAAGAAGAAGCAGTTCATTAAACAATGATATTAAAGCCGCTAACATTGGATAACAAAGAGGCCAAAGGAATTATCGAAGTCAACAAACCGTTTTAATGCTTTTTACGGATATAGCAACGAGCTCTCATTACTCCGAGTACACAGATCATTGCTATGTAAATTGTTACTTATATAAAGGGTCCGCCAAATAACTTTGTTTTTTGAAAATGCTTTAAAAAAAAACTACTGAATATTTTCTCATTCAAATGGCTGCCTCGGCTGGCCAGGCAGTAGCCTACACGATCGGTCCAATTTTTAAGCACGTTATTGATTGTGTGCAGCTGTATTTCACCAATGGCTTCACGAATATTGTCCTTTAAAGCGTCAATTGTCTCTGGCTTGTCGGCGTAACACTTATCTTTGACGGCACCCCACAAATAATAGTCCAACGGTGTCAAATCGCAGCTCCGCGGTGGCCAAACGACATCCTCTGCGGCTGATAATGCGATCTACAAAAACAGGGCGCAAAACATCGAGTGTAGCTGCGGCTGTGTGGCACGTAGCGCCGTCCTGTTGAAACCAAATGTTGCCAATATCCTCCTCTTCAATTTTTGTGAACAAAAATTCGTTCAACATGGCCCGATAACGATCGCCATTGACTGTAACTGCCACTTCTTGCTCATTTTCGAAGAAAAATGACCCAATTATGCCTTCGGACCGAAATCCGCACCAAACAGTGACTCGTTTTGGGTGCGTCGGCTTTTCAATGTATGCGTGCGGGTTTCCATTTGAATGAAATTATTTTCCATTATTAACCGCAAGGATTGTACTTTCAAATAAAAAAAGAAATTTGAGAAAATATTCAGTGGTTTTTTTTTAAAGCATTTTCAAAAAAAACAAAGTTATTTGGCGGACCCATTAGTTACAAACTTTCAATGAGGATTTCGACCAGAGATCAGCTCACACTCATAATTATACGCATTCATACTTATTTTAATATCATGGAACCTCCTCTACTTATATCCAAAGTTTGAAGTACTTATCATATTCATACTTAACAATACGTATGATGTTGTTGATTTCGACTCTCCATAACTCAACATATATACACGAATCACAAAATAAGTATGATTCGCATACGAACACTAAAATACTCACTAGAAGGTTGTGTGTTTGCTCTGCTCGCTGCTCTGTCTTTTTTGCTTATCAGGCTTTTTTCTTTTGTTGTAAATGCCCAGCAACAACTAAGACTGTAAATTTTAATGAATGATTCGAGTCACACGAATCATTTATAAGTATTTTTCTAAAGTTATGAATCTAAATGAGTAGGAGGCTTATGAATCAAACATATTTCAAATGGTATGAGTTTGATGTCAACGTTGCAACCTGTTGTACTCATTGCAACCTGTACTATAAATCGACGTTGTAGTGAGTATGAATGAATCAGAGCACATAGTTAAATTTCAATATTGTTGACTCACACTTATATTCAAAATTTCATGAGTGCTTAAAAGTAGCGAAAAAACGATTCGTTGGTGATCTTTGATCCCTATAACCAGATATAATTTGTCCTGCATATCGTTTATACTCTCTAGTGCATAAAGATTTAATAAATAGACTGGAGGAAGGCTCTTTACTTTCGTGCTCTGAAGCAGCACAAAAATCAAAATCACATGCGTACTCCGTTAAAGTAACTTCTTTACCTCTTTGTCTTGTTTCTCGATGTCAATGTCAAGCTGAATAACTTTGTACATTCTCAACAAGTACAGTAATCCCTCGATTTACGTCGCAGTTGGTTCCAAAAAAAAGGCGACATAAATCGAATGACAACGCAAATTGAAGTTGGAGGGAACAAAAAATTTGACGACGTAAATCGAAACAACGTTAATCGAGGCGACGTAAATCGAAGGATTACTGTATTCAATTTCCACAATATTCCCCGGCGTTTTAAACGTGCATAAAGAGTTTGGCCCTCCTTACTTACATGAACGTGATAATTTCTTTAGGTTTCCTTGGGAACTAAGATCCAAATATTTTTGAAAATATCTCGCACAGAGTATTAATCAAAGTGAAGACCTAGCCTCTCACATTTAATAATTTTAAACCTGAGTAGAGGGATATACAATTTAAATTTTTAAGTCAAGTGGTTTTCTCGATTTTGTTTCGAAAATTTCATTAACGATTTGAGTGGTCAATTGGTGAAACATACTTACATACATAATTGTTCATTACAACCCTTCAGTCAGGATTACGACCTAACTTCTCACACCACTTTTATTGTGTGTGTTAATTTTATCCATAAGTGGCGGGGACCTACAGTTTAAAGTCGACTCCGAACGACAGATTTTTTTTGAGAAAGTTTTCATAACAATTTTCTATTTACTCTCAAAGTTTTTGCCAGGAATCTGTTGAGAAAAAGTCGCCGAAGTAATATTTTTTTTATATTTTCCTTTGGATGTTTGACCTGGGGTTTGAACCGTGGCGTTACGTCCAATAAGCCAACATACTACCTACTAGACTACGGCATTATGTACGTGATTTATTTCAAGATTTTCCCTTTTACTTCCCTCACTTTGTTAATTAATTACAGAAACAACAACAAAAACAAAAATTATTTACAAACAATTTCTCACTTTCATATTCAAATTGTTTTTAACAGCGGAAGTTATAAAACAAAAATAAATCCTCCCCCGTTCCCTGAAAAACAAAAAGGAATGAAATTCTTATCAGAGTTGCTAATTGCTGATTTTCAATTAAAATCCTCTGCCAGCTCTCTCCCTCCATTTCCCTCAACACATTTGGTTTGATGCCATTTAAGAAGCCCTACTCCATGTACATACATACGTACGTACATAAACTATGTTTTAAATTGTCTATTGATTGTTAAAATTAAAGAAAACAAAAAACAGAAACAAAAATAAGAAACTTGTTGACAAATTTCGTATTGAAAATCTGTCTTCTTTCAATTCCTTGGGGAGCGATTAATTTGTCTAACGCTTCGTGCTTGGCTTGTAAATTATGTATGTACGTCTGTAAAGAAAGCATTTGAAAGCAGAACCAATATGGAAAACAAATTACGGGGCCATCATTATCACTTTAGCTCTGCTAAAGTGAGTTAAAAGTTAGCTAAACTCACATTATTCATGTCGTCGTGTCACTTACTCGTTCACTTCTTTCTAATGCAGCAGCTGCTCTCTAATACACACAAATTTAGTTTAAATCTTCTTTACAGTAGTGTCAACATAATGGTTTTATTGTTGATTTAAGTGCTTTTTTTAGAGAATTGCTATTGTAAACAATTTTATTTTCTTCGGGGGAATTTTGGTAAACTGATCGTTAAGAATGAGTTTAGAAGCTCTATGATCCTGAGTTTCTTATGCATTTTAAAATAATTCAATAATTTACAATAAAAACCAGAGATCAGCAATGAATCGTTTTTTCGCTACTATTAAGCACTCATGAAATTTTGAATATAAGTGAGAGTCAAACATTTTGAAATTTAACTATGTATTCTGATTCATTCATACTCAATACATACAACGTTGATTTATAAGTACAGGTTGCAATGCGTACACTGCGTACAACGTTGACATCAAACTCATACCAATCGAAATAGGTTTGATTCATAAGCCTCCTACTCATTTAGATTCATAACTTAAGAAAAATACTTATAAATGATTAGAGTGATTCGATTCATTCGTTTCAGTCTTAGTTGTTGTTGCATTTACAAGAAAAGAAAAGAGACAAATAAGCAAAAAAGGAAGAGCAGCAAGCAGAGCAAACACACAACCTTCTAGTGAGTATTTTAGTGTTCGTACGCGAGTCATACTTATTTTGTGATTCGTGTATATATGTTGACTTATGGAGAGTCGAAATCAACAGCAGCATACGTGTTGTTAAGTATGAATATGATGAGTACTTCAAACTTTGAATGTGAGTAGAGGTTCCATGATATTAACAGAAGTATGAATGCGTATAAGTATCATAAATTATGAGTATGATTCGATTCTACTCATTTGTTTTGAATACTCATTGCTGATCTCTGATAGAAACACATGATATCTGATGCAAAGAAATGAAGTTTACTGGTTCTATTTTAACTTGATTTATCGATTATGCTAAAGAGAGTAGTCTAGTTTGAATTCGCCGTAGTCTAATAGGTAGTGTGTTGACTCATTAGACGTAAAGCCAGGGTTCGTATCTCAGGCCAGACATCAAAACAAAAACACAAAAAATTTTTCTTCCGCGATTTCCTTTCAGCAGATTTCTGGCAAAAACTCTGAGAGTGAAATAAACCAGCCGTGAAAAAGTTTCTTAAAAATCTGTCGTTCGAAGTCGACGTTAAACTGTAGGTCCCTCCATTCATGTATAAAATTAACACACACAACATAAGTGGTGTGAGAAACTAGGTCGTAATCCTGACTGAAGGGTTGTAATGGCCAATTATGTATGTATGGATATACATATGAGTAGTCTAGTAGATAGTATGTTGGATTATTAGACGTAAGGCCACGGTTCAAACCCCAGGTCAGAAATCAAAACAAAAAAAAAATTATTTCTTCGATGACCTGAGACTCTGACTCTGAGAGTGAAATAAAATTGCCATAAAAAGTTTCTCAAAAATCTGTCGTTCGGAGTCGACTTTATGACGCACGCAACATACATGAGTGGTGTGAGAAGCTAGGTCGTAATCCTAACTGAAGGGTTGTAATGACCAATTATGTATGTATGTATGTATGCTAAAGAGATTTCAAGATATTTATAAATTCATGGAATGAAAGTTCACTAGTAAATGCTAGGAAAATTAAGCGTTTTTCTCTTCTTTTAGTATTTCTTAAATTTGTCAGTTGACAACACTGCTGTCGCATACACACACTGAGAGCGACAGCTACGAAATTAAGCAGACAACGAATAAGAAAAGTCAGGCGTTACAAATTGTCCTCAAGTTAAACTTTCTTGAGTACAATTCGTATCACTTTTGCTTGCCAATTTCCTTTGTGTTCCTTCTCCCTTACTCCCATGTGCTGTTATCGGTCTCCAATAAATAAACACTTGTCATCAGAGTTTACGTGTGTAAGTGTATGAGAAAAATTGGAATTTTTTTCAACTTTTTTTTTTGCTTTATTATCCTGTTATTAGAGTGTCTGTGTATGTGTGTGCGTGAGTGAGTGTTTGTTTGATTTTTTGGTCTCCTGTTGTTGTGATTTATTACAGTGACACAAATAAATTTTCGCACTCCAGGTGATTTAACATTATAAATCAATCCATTAGTTTACATTTGTTGTCTCAACACGTATGTTTGTTTGTCTGTTTGTTTGTGTTTACAATGCCCATTGTAAGACCCCCACCACCATCATCAACAACAAAAATTTGTTTTCTCGCATCTCTCTGGGGTCAGTTTTTCTTGCCATTATTTGACAGACGCAATCTGTTTAAATTTGACTTCCCCCATGTAATAGTGGGCAGACAAATAGCAGAGACAGACAGATAGACTAACAGCCAAATAGAGACACAAAGAAAATGAGTTGTGAAGGTTGAATCGTTTTAATGTGGGGTTGCTGTACGTATTTTAACGTTGTTTTTCTGCTGGTATTTGCTCTGACTTGACTTGACTTGGGTTGTGTTAGCAGAACTCTCATGGCGTAGAGGAGAAGGTTTATTAAGAATAATTTGTAATTCAATTTTGAACGTTTGACATTAAATTATTGCCCAAAACAGAGAGAGAGAGAGAAAGACTTTGTCTACGTTTTTTAATTTTCTTGTTAAATCCGGGGTGTTTTTGAAGAAGACAACCATGCTTAATTGCTGAAATTTTTTATTTAAAGGATTTGGGAAATTGAGTTTTTCCTCGTTCTCAAGTAATTATACATCACGTTTGAATAACAACGTTAAACAAACATAGCTTAGGATGACAATATTAATTGGTTTTCGCAACGCTTTATAGCATGCGAAAAATATCGAAGCATTTGGAACGTCACCTGCTTTGAGGTTTCAATTCTTGCAGCATTATTTTCCAGAAGTTGTTATCGGTACCGATTGCAAGAACCCCAGAATTTTTCAACAGTTTTTGTAATAAGGCGTGTGACAGTGTACAAAGCTCTTCGTATAGAGTGTCACATTAACTGAAGATTTTTGTTTTCGGTGTTGGTAGTTAAGTTTCGCATTTAGTGGCATGTTTTCTGAAGCATCTCGGTAAACGAATTGTTGTAAATGGGGTTTTATTCGATTAGTTTAGCGGTATCATAAGCATTCACGCCCAGCCCACTAGTCTTTTTTTTACTCCTCTTAATGATGCTGATAGAGATTGGAATTGTGATGACATTAAACTGAACCGTAGTCGCCGTAATTTACTAAGGTGTTGGCTTTACTGGACCAGAGCACGAGAGTTCAAACATCAGCTTTGTCCTCTTGAACACACAACTTTCAAATAATTTATTCTATGACTTCTTCTCGGTAGTGGTCTGGCAAAAGTAAATAAAATTGCAATAAAAAGTTTCTCAAATTCTCACATATTATGGGTGGTGCGAGATCATAATCCTGAGTATAGCGTTGTAATGATCAATGAATTAAAATTAAGCTGAACTATAGGCTCTTTGCTGAGTGCAGTGTATTCCAGGCTGAGGTATTTGCGATCTCTCAAGGCAGTGGTGCAGTTTTAGGTCCGAATTGCGAGAGGAATCTGGTGTATAAGCGTATCCAAGCCGCTTTAAAGACACTAAATGGGTACTAACGGGTGATTTTTTAGCTATTATCTTTGAGGCAACACTGGTTTAAACAGCTCACGCACGTTTCGTGTTTTGTTTCACTTTCAAACATCTTCAGTTTGGTCTATAATTTAACCATGAATCGTCTTACAAACGAACAACGCTTGCAAATCATTGAATTTTATTATCAAAATGCGTACTCTGTTAAGAAAGTTCATCGCACGCTTCTTCCATTTTATGGTCAGTTTAATCGACCCACTGGAGCGGCTATTCGGGCTATTGTGACTAAATTTCGCACCAATTTTACATTGTTGGACATTAAACCACCAACACGATTACGTAGAGTGCGAACTGAAGAAAATATCGCAGCTGTATCGGCCAGTGTTAATAATGACCATCAATTATCGATTCGTTGCCGTTCGCAGCAATTGGGCCTCTGTTACTCAACAACGTGGAAAATTTTGCGGAAGGAAGAAGCCTTTTGTGAAGCCTTTCAAAATACAGCTGGTGCAAGAATTGAAGCCGAACGACCTACCGTAACGCAGAATTTTTGGTGAATGGGCTCTTGGAAAGTTGGCCGAAGATCCACTTCTTTATCGAAAAATTGTGTTCAGCGACGAAGCTCATTTTTGGCTCAATGGATACGTAAGTAAGCAGAATTGTCGATTTTGGAGTGAAGATCAGCCAGAAGCATTGCAAAAGCTACCAATGCATCCAGAAAAAGTTTGGTGCGGTTTATGGGCTGGTGGCATCATTGGAGCGTACTTCTTCAAAGATGCTGCGAATCGTAACGTAACTGTTAATGGTGAGCGCTACCGTGAGATGATATCCAACTTTTGTTTGCCCAAAATGCAAGAGCTTGACTTGCATGACATGTGGTTGCAACAAGGCAGTGCCACATGCCACACAGCACGCGTAACAATGGACTTATTGAGAGGCGAGTTCGGTGAACATTTGATTTCACGTTCGGGACCGGTCAATTGGTCGTCTAGATCATGCGATTTAATGCCTTTAGACTATTTTTTGTGGGGTTATGTTAAAGCTTATGGAAAGAGTATGCCAAAATTGGACTAAGAATAAGGACATTTCACCATTTTTAAGGCCCATATTGAACTGTTATCAGGGTTTTCATGAGGGCAAGGACCACAGTCTAAGACAAGAGCCTCCATTCTTTCTGCAGTATTTGTAGTGAGATAAAGGAGCCGCTATACTTACCCGGAGTGTACAGGTTTATTGGCTGGGATTTATTCAACGGCTTTAGTGAATTAGTCTCCGCTAGGAGATGTGCTATCCCATAAATATGAAAAAAATAAAACCTTTTCTCCGTAGATTTCCAGCAAAAACCTTGAGAGTAAATGTATAAAATTAACACACAGAAGTGGTGTGCGAAGCTAGGTTGTAATGCTGACTGAAGGGTTTTAATGACCAACTAAATAAGTAAGTAAGGGGAAGTACATAGGTAGGTAGGTTGAAGTGGTAGCTTTGATACCAAAAGCCAACTTAAGCATGAATAGCGGCCCGTTGTGCGCCTCAGGTAAAGGAGATGTTAGGTTAGGTCGGAGTGGTAGCTCTGATATTACAAAGCTCACTTGAGCACGCATAGCGGCCCATTGTGATGCCACGGGTGAACGCAGTCCCTGTACAGACCAAGTTCCATTAGAAACAGGGAAGAGGAAGAAGTTGGTCAGCGCAAGCGCTGCACATTAAGGTGATATTGATAGTTTTTCCTCTGAGATTTCTTCGTTTCTTTTTCTGCCTTCTTTTATTTTTATTTCCTTTCTGGTTTACGTTTAGACGATTTCACTCTGCTCTTAGTTGTTGATATACTTATATTTTGTTTTATATTTTGAGCCACTCTCATAAGCTAACAATAATGGACCGCTCCTGGTCCCCCAATGGAAATGTCTGAGCAGCCTTTCGAACCTCAACTAATGTTCAAATCCTAACTTACTTTTTTTGTAGTTCTTTAATACAACAGTAGAGAACGTATGTAGTTACACTGAGATAATTCGTTATGATAGTTTTTTTTTTTGCTTTTAATTTTCTTCACCTTTTGAACGTATGAGTAAATTATTTCATTTCATTTCATTTTAATTTAATTAAAGCAGTGATCACACGCACATTTCAATCTCATTTCTCATTGAAATGCTAGGCGAACATTTTCTATTACGATCACCACACACACACAACACAACTCAACTCAACTCAACACATTAAAGTGTAAAGCGATTAAATTTAATCATCATCTCGTCTCGTAATGAAAGCAGAAAATAACTATGAAAACAACAACAATAGGAGCCACAACGAAATGATATTTATTAGGGAACACCAACGCTGATTTCTATTACGATTAAAAGACAGACTGGCCAGACTGGCTGGAGTTGACCACCACCACCACCACCACCAATCATTCTTACACGCATATGTAGTTTACAAAGCATTATCAATGTGTTAGCGTGTAACGAGTATCTCTCATCACTCTATTCGTTGCTTTTTTCGCGGTGCTCTACACTATTTTAGGTGGTTGGCGGAGCATATATTCGGTTTATAATACGATTTGTAACACGGGTGAATTATACTTTCCATCAGAGATCAGCTATGAATTGTTTTTTTCGTTACTCATAAGCACTCATGAAATTTTTAATATAAGAGAGAGTCAAACAATTTGAAATTTAACAATGTACTCTGATTCATTCATACTCACTACATACAACGTTGATTTATAAGTACAGGTTGCAATGCGTACACTGCGTACAACGTTGACATCAAACTCATACCATTCGAAATATGTTTCATTCATAAGCGTACTCATTTAGATTCATAACTTTAGAAAAATACTTACAAATGATTCGTGTGACACGAATCATTCATCAAAATTTACAGTCTTAGTTGTTGTTGCTTTTACAACAAAAGAAAAAGACACATAAGCAGAAAAGACAGAGCAGCAAGCAGAGCAAACACACAACCTTCTAGTAAGTATTTTAGAGTTCGTACGCGACTCATACTTATTTTGTGATTCGTGTATATATGTTGAGTTATGAAGAGTCGAAATCAACAACATCATACGTGTTGTTAAGTATGAGTATTATGAGTACAACAAACTTCAAATGTGAGTAGAGGTTCAACGATATTAAAAGAGGTATGAATGCGTATAAGTATCAGAAATTATGAGTATGATTCGATTCTACTCATCTTTTTGAATACTCATTGCTGATCTCTGCTTCCCATCTCCTGACTGAGTTTAATAGATCGCGTGTCATATTTGTCGCTGGCTGTCAAAATTCCATGAAGTATTTTTGTGGTGTAACGACAACTTATAGTCGTGCTGTACTTACTCTACCTCTATGAATTTCTTACTGGGGTTTGTTTTTTTTTTCATTTCTTTTCTTTTGATTTTTAATTCAATTTTCGTGTAAAAAAAATAATTCGAAACAATTAATCTTGAGCAGCAAAAACAACAAACACACAATGGTCATTGAAAATTACTTTTTAATTTAAAATTTCAAATTAATTTTCTCTCTTTGGGTATGAGAAAAAAGAGACAAGAGAGCAAGGAGGGCAGTTAAAAACTAATGACCGGCCAGACAATTAGTCTAGTTTAGCACAACTGAAGCCGTCTTTATTTTATGGTCAAAGGCAAGGCGAACAAAGCGTCAAGTATTTGTATAACCAATTAGAGCCTTGTAGAAATAACAAATGAATCCCTTTGAACTCCTGTCCTATAAAGAATTCCTTTTTTTGGAAACAAAAAAACACAAGAAAATTGGCACAGGCCTTTAGAAGCTACAGAAGACGGATCCCATGGCATCCCATGGTGTTTGATGGTTAGAAAAATCACACTTTGGATCGTTAATTCGTATTCTATTTATTGCCTTAAAGGATGATCATCGTGTACAAAAACCAAGAGAGCCTGGTGTGATAATTGACACTGTTGGGTTGTGTAAAAAGGATACTTGCTTGCAGGCTTACAATGGATTCGCCACACATTGTTAAGATCCTGTGAAGGTCATTGATTTTGTTCTTTACCTGCTTAGCTCTTCATGCAGAATAATAGGTGTAGGCAGTGTAGGGTGTTTTAGAACATTTATAAACCATTTATGCTACTCCTAGTGAGTTTGGCTTATTAGAGTACCAGGTTCTTCTTGTCTTCCGCCGGCTCTTGTGTGTGAGGTGTTTAAATGAAAGTGCCAAAATTGGTTTTAACAGTTTAAGTCTACCCTCCTTAGATATTCACACATTATTTCCTATCTTGTCTCTTTCTCTCTCTCTTTTTCTGGCATCTTTTCTTTTTTATTGTTATAAGCCATGGATTTAAATTCTTTTCAAGCCAAGAGTGGCGTAGAAAATTGTAAACGAGATGGCAATCAAATCGTTTGATGTTCAGCCGCTTACAGGTGGCTGCAGCAAAGCATATTTAAAACAGAATTTTAAGAAAGAAAGAATCTTTGCTGAACGAAATGCTGTTTAATTTAATCAATAAACCGTGGCTCAATTAGCTGTTCTTACAAAGAAGGATATTTTAATTGTGTGACTGGCATATTTTTCTCTTCTCTTTTACAAAGGCTTGGGAATAAATTTCTTCATCATCCAAATGATCATGATGATGATGATGATGATTATCGTTAATATATCTTCAAATAATTTTTGTTATCATTTCCTTTGTAGCCTATTGTAGGCGTTTGTTGAGCCGTTTCAAATGCCCATTATTTCACACATTTTATCATTAACAATGCCTTGCATTTTAAAAGGCTCTCCACCACTTTATTTTTATTTCTCATAATTTTTATTATGATTTGAAGGGGCATTCTTAATAGGAAATTGGATTCCTTTTTAATTGAATGGGTGGTCCCATTACAAATTGGTCTCTTAAAATCAAAAAACCAATGAAGGATTAAAGATAAACGAATTATTGTTATCAGATGGTCAGTCAGAAAGGTACGCGAAAGGTCACGAAAAAATTGCTTATGGCCCGTTAGATAGACCATCACACTAGCTACACAAAAAACGGCATTTTTTTAACATCAGTTTAGCCGATCTCAAAACCCACAAAATTACATGTGACCACGAAAAAGTATTTATTGGACTATTATTGTGGCAAGACATTCTTATTGAGTTCTGCCTGAACGTAGATACAATCTACAGTGAAAGGAAAATGTCTACTTACACCGGAGATGCTTCTTCTTTGACTGTATATGCTGGCAGGTTAGCTAAGACAGAAACCATTGCTGAATTCAAGCACTAAAAGCTAACAATACAGGATAAATAGTTTGAACGGTCATTCAAGCGAAAAATTCAGTGATTTTGTGAACACAAAAGATTTTCGGTTCGAACTTGTCCGCAAACATGCTAGAGAGCAGATGGTCGAGACGATTAACAGACATTATCTATAGGGTCTCATGCAAAAAATAGGAGGATAATACGGTTCTATGCTTAATCTGCTAGTAGGCTACTCCAAGTTCATGGATAGAATTTTTGATGGTCGACTGCTCGACTTAAAGTCCACGATTGTGTCACAAGCGTTTACAGTTTAGCTCCGTCTTAATATCTATTGGATTCGATTGGATCGTTAAACGATTTTCTGTGAGGTTTTTGTAATTCGAAGGCAGAAAACCTAGTTTCATATGAGGAACTCAACAATCGAGGAAAAGGAAAAGAAGGCATTACTTCTTGTAGTTTTCCTCAACACGTTGAGAACCAAACTTTCAATCTTGGTCTACATTCGAGGCTAAGTTTCACCCATATCTGGGAAGTCTTTGTTTATTAAAACAAAAAAGGAGGAACTGAATTGGGTGGAGGCAGAGTAGACGAAGAATCTGCTAAAATTGCGAGTTTTAGGAAACCTTCGGATATAATTGCAATGCCCAATCAAGTCAAAATTCTTGTTTACAAAGCACTGATGCAGCAGCCTTGAGAGTATTCAAGGGAAAAATCCTACGTCAGATCTTCGGTCCAGTGCGAGTTGGCGATCCAACAGTGAGCTGTATGATATGTCCTCAACGACATAGACGTTGTACAGCGTATTAGCATGCAGCGGCTGCTTTGGCTCGGCCATGTCATTCGAATGGAGGAGGATGCTCCGGCGAGACGGGTATTTGATGCGGGGATCTGCGGAAGTCGACGAAGAGATCGACCTTGTTTGCATTGGAAGGACAAAATCGAGGAAGCCCTGTCATCGATTGGTATGTCCAACTGGTGTAGGCACGCAAGAAACAGAGGCGCCTGGAAGGATGTATTAAGGCAGGCCGAAATCCGTTAATCGGGTTGTTAATGGCCAATTAAGTAAGTAAGTAAGTAAGCTTGTTTACAAACACAAGCAATTCGGGATGTCACTCTGAAGTAAGTGAAAAAACTTACTGTACTTAAGAATACTATGACAAATATTTACGCGTACCATCTCGTAGAACTCATGATTTAATATCTTGGACAGGCTTTAGTACTTAAGGATTTTGAAATCCATTTGTGAATTCAATACGACAGTGTCATCAGAGGCAAATCAATATCTTTGATGTACAGAGTTAATACGGCTTTGTTTAACACGTCAGTCATTTCAGTTGTGGGGATACCTTCTTATGCGTCTAAGTACAGATTGGCTAGTAAGAATACCCGTCTGTAAAAAAGTCAAGAATATTCAAGGGTTTAAACAGCACGAAGGAAGATTAAAAAAAGAAGTCTCCACTACTACTGGAACCTATTAGGGTTCGCTGCAGACGTAAAAACTCTGCAGTTATGGAATATCATTTCATGTTCACCTTGACGAACTCAAGTTCAGGAATCTGAATGCTGGCGTTCAACATAAACAATTTTTTTACGCAGAGTTCATGAACATTTTTTAAAAAATGTATTCATATTCACCTTAAAATGTAAATTTTTTTTGCTTGTTTGTTTGTTTGTTTGCTTGTGTTTTTATTCCATAACTCACTTCATTACTTGGTTTTTTTTCTGTTTTTAATTACGTCCTTTGACTTTCAACGAATGACCTCTAAGAGCCTCATAAATTTATTTTGCAATTATTTCTTCTTCTAGTTCTTGTTGCTTTTGTAATTTGTTTATGAAATACATCCACACACGGCTTTTCCTGCATAATAATGACCATTAAAGGAAATTAGTGGCACAACATTAAAATGGCAACCATCACAACAACAACAACAACAACAATAAAAAGAGAGAGAAAAAAAATAAGAATTTTTCTTCATTAACCCAAGACCACAAGAGAGATCTTAAAAAAAAGGTGGCAACACATACAAATTAGTTTCGTTAATACTGTTGCTGTCGTCATTGCTGTTGTGGTTGTTGTATAATTTTCGAAAGGAACATATTCTTTAAATGGTCAGCTAAATTGTCCGAAATGAGAAGAAAAACAAGAAGAATTAAAAAAAGTTAGCTTAGAAACAACAACAACAAGTGGAGAATGTAAAACCGTTTGCTTAAGTACTTTAGATGCGCTTTAACCAATCACGCAAACGCGCTAAACTTCAAAGTCTTAATGAGATCCGACCGAATATCTTCAACCGCAACTACAAATCAAAGACGATATTTGAGCGTGTGTGAGCGTTGATGCGACGTAAAAAGGAATTTTAGTGGTCAGTTGGACAGCCCCAGTCAATTGAAGTGGAGAATTAAGACAGACAAGCATTAACAATGAACGACGAACGATGCTTGTAGCCGGAGTTAACAACATCAGTTCGAACATCATGGTTGCCAACCTAACTAACCAACACACAAGATATGTACACTTAAACTTGATAAATTACCAAACAAAAGGTAACAACAACAACAGCAACAACAGACAACAATACAATACAATAATGATTTTAACAAGGAATGCGTTAAAGGCCCATCTAAACCAATACCCAGGCAAACACAAACACAAAAAGCCCAAGTCAATGCTGTTCAAGCCATAGTCAGCCTAATCACCTCACACATGTGAGCATGTGTGAGCAGTAACAGCTTCACACACATGGACTCTCTCTCTACTCAGTCAACTCAAACAACATCAGCCCCAACTATTGGTTGGCTGTTGTGTGGATATTATCGTTGCTGGCAACTGGCAACTGGCAACGTTGGCCATTAAGGGACGGCAAACATCAAACGGCATAACTTTCAATACAAAAAACTGAAAACAGAATTCAAATCATTGTCTTCAACGATGAGGTGGTCGCCAAAAAAGCAACAAAAAAAAAACAAGAGACCCACGTACTCACACACAGAAATGAAGATCATATGAAAGTGTACAGCAAGACCAGTCTCTTCAAGAAAACCAAGATTTGAAGAAGAAGTAAAAGAGGAAGAAGCATCGTAGAGTGGCTATAATGAGAAGATGAACTTCAAATATTCTTATAACAACGACAACAACAAAGAAATGAAAATTATATGCTTACCACACCGTAATGAGTACAAAGAAGAAAAAAACACGACAAAAAATCAGCAGCATTAGCAGCAGCTTTAAGAGAGCTGGAGAGAGGAAGGAGATCTTAATTTGAATTCGGTTTCATTCATTATTTGAAGGGTCTCCCCCCATTCAATCATACACTGAAAAAAAACGAAAACAATACAAAGGAAATGATTCAACTTTTATTAGGCCCCCTTAACTGCTTGGAAAAGTGTGGATTCAATAAGCTGATCGCTGGCAATAGAGGTGCCCTCAACAATGTTTCCTTAAATAAAAGTTTTGTGAGTCTGATTCAAAGTTAGAAGACATACCGCGAAATTCATTCATTCATTCATTGATTGAACACTTCAATTCCGAAGCTCATTGCAGACATACCAGGTTAAGCTGTGGAAGAAATTGTTTCAGCAGAGCATCTTGTCGTTCTGATGCAATCTGTTTGCATAGCGAAGGAAGTATTTCTGTGATTGACAATTTAAACAAATCCAGCCCTTACGGTCCAGGTTTGATCGTTGCAGAACCTTATAACCGATGATGGATTTCTTCGAATCTAAATTTCGAATCAAATTTGTTTTCCTTTTTCGTTTATTCATCACTTTTCACTTCAAATGAGTATCGAGTCACAGTGATAAGCCGGGAAACTATACAACCGAGTTACAGTGATGGCCTGCAAGCTTAGGATGGACAATGTGGTAATATAGTCCGTTAACACCAAATTAACGCCAATACGGTTACAGGCAAGATAACACAAGAAATTTAGCCAATGGAAGATAATAACCGTTTGGTTACCCTTTCTGGGTAGTGTACTAGATTCATTAAACTTCCAGGCTGTTTCTAAGGTTAATTCTAGGTGAGTTATGCATGTTAGGCTCTGGGGTATTGCTGTATTCGGTATCACAGCGGTATCATCCAGTACTCCCTGTTATTCAATCCTAGACAAACTCCAAAACTATCCACACAGCTTTGTTGAACATGACGTACTGGGTACTTGGGTAGTACATATTCGACTTGGTCTTCTGGTCAGAAAGATTGTCGCAGTAGTGGCAGAAGCGAAGAGGAGGAGGAGGATACAGTTCAAATTTACTTTGTACATGCCCAGCGTTGGGCCGCAAAAGAAATGCGCTTTACCACTTAAACTTACTGATCTGTCGGGAACAGGTTCTAGGAAGCACAGCATCTTTAACATCATCCGTGTGGTCCATTCTGCCTTCCTATCTATTTTCATTCCTTCAAGCAATTTTCTCTCACCAGTCTGTACACTGAGAGGGCTTTAGGAATCGAAATAAAACTGTAGGTCCCATCACTCATTTGCTGTCACACATGCTTCTATTCAATATTACATACTTACTTGCTTACTTAATTGGTCATTAACAACCCGATTAACGGATTTCGGCCTGCCTTAAGATATCCTTCCAGGCGCCTCTGTATCTTGCGCGCCTACGCCAGTTGGTCCCACCAATCGATGGCAGGGCTTCCTCGATTTCGTGCTTCAACGCAAACAAGGTCGTACTCTTCGTCGACTTCCGTAGATCTCCGCAAATACCCGTCTCGCCGGAGCATCCTTCTCAATTCGAACGACATGGCCGAGCCAGCGCAGCCGATCGATGTTAATACGCCGCACAATGTCCCTGTCATTGAGGCACTCATACGCTCACTGTTGAATCGAAGGCGGAAATCATCGCCAATTCGCATTGGACCGTATAACTTAGCTAGGACTTCATACTCAATATTGTTGAGTTGGAATGCATTCGGGCACGGTTTGTGAAAGTGTATTATTTTGTCTTCTTTTTTTTCAGTGTATTTTGAAAATGATTTTTGTTTGTTTTTGTTTTTCAAATAATAACCGACTGTGTGTGCTTAAGTATCTCTGCCTATATTTGCATGTCTTATTGGCTTTTTTCATGTTGGATTCCGTATTTTTTAAAGCGGATATTGTCGTTAGTTTGCACAATAAGTTCCCATATTAATTTCTTCAACTCATTAATGTTAAATACACTCACTTATACACTCACTCACCCAGTCATTTATACATATTTACTCACTTCACTAGAGAATTTGATTTGATTTCATTTTCGACTGGAAGTTATTTTTTCCCACTGCCATGGCTGGCATTTATTTATTTGATGGTGAAATGTCTGCATAAAGTCAACATAGCGTCAACGGAAGTGTCAAATGAGTGGCGTTTAAAAACCACCGCCGCCGTTTTTTTTTGTTTCTCTCTAATTCTACAGAATCTTTTTTAGTTTTTTGTGCTTTAATGACAATGTTAATCACGCTGGAAAATTAAAGAAGAAAAAAAGAAAGAAAGAAACTCTACTAATACGTTCATACTTATGTTCGCCGGCAATGAGAGAAGTAGAGGAAGCGAAACAATTGAAATTTCGTTGTCATAAAAATGACAAAATGACATGCAAAATATTGTCAAATTAATGTCATCGTTATTGTCGGTACGCTTGACTCTATTAAATTAGTTGATAATACCCTACAGTTAGCACATCTACATTAACGACAGGGAATGATGGTTAGCAACATGAATTTTTGGATTCTTCATGCTCATCACAGACCATCTAATGAAATCTGCCACGATCCACCTGGATTGGTAACGAAAGTAAACTTAGTAATGGCCATCTACGGCGCCACTCAATGGATCCTCGTCAACCGCGCTCCTTTCAACCTCGTCTCGGTCTTCTCTGATAGTCAGGCCGCCATAAGATCTCTGTCGAGCGTTGTAAATAACTCCAGGATCGTTAGAGAATGTCGCCGCTGTCTCGACCTTCTTTCTAGGCGCTTCAGTGTCTCATTTGTCTGGGTCTCTGGGCACAGTAGCATTCCGGGAAACTGCAGGGCTGAAGATCTCGCCAGGGCTGGTGCACTACTTCCGGAATCCTCTTGAATCGAGCCTTACCCAACCTAACCAAAGACCAACCAAAGAGAACCATAAGAAATCCAAAGATAAATTGTAAACGAATAATCTGTAATGAAAGTGTGAATTGGTTTTTTTTTAGATCGTAGCTCAATTTACAGTTGCCTTAAACCTACGTTTTGTTGGTCTCTCTGTTTGTTTTATTAAGCGACACATCATTAGCGTGTCGCATTTTTGAAACAAAGGCTTCATCTTCTTCTTCTTCTTGTGTTTTTTTTTCTTTCATTTTGAAACACCCAAAAATTATTTTCAATTTATTAAAGGCGCAGTTCTGCACATCTCATGACAACGACGACACACTTGATTTAGTTTAACGCCCCGTTGACAAATTATAATGAAATGTTTGGCATTCACTGGGAAACGTAACACAACAACGATGCCATAATTCTCACAATTTTATGAAATTTGACTGGAGACTTCTTTCTGCACATTGACTGCCACCAACTAAAAAAAGTGGCATGAAACAAAATCAGGAAATGGAAATATGGAGAGGTGTTAAGAAAAGATTTTAAAGGAATCAAAATCACTACTCCTCCGTACCAGGAAATAAAAAATATTTTGAATAGAATCCTGCGTAACAGGACCATTCGCTTTTACATTTTCCAAAAAGATAAAAATTATTACGAGTAAAAAGGATTTTTACGATCTTAAAGATGCTTAATCTGCTGGATCAATAACACAAGCGGGTTTCATAGATCATCAAAACTGTGCTGATATTTTTAGAAAAGCATGTGGATATGCAATCAACTTCCTAAGGAAACAATCTGGTACTTGTCTTGGCTTGACCATCGGCTAATGTATGGCCTTCAATGCTTGTCAATGACATAAACTTTTGCTACGATTCAAGGTAAAATGTGTCACCATTACCTCTTGATAGAAGGCTTTGCATGTTCCTCGTCTTCTTTTTCTAAGCTTCAATTACATTATTCAAGTCTACATAGCTAAGCAAATCTTAGGTCTACTGTGGCAAGTTCTAGAATAATAGGCTTACCTATAAACAGCCTGGTAGTCTGGTAAAAGGTATTGGGATGTTGTATAGGTTGAATACAATAGGATAGGATACGAGGCAGTAACAACTTTCTTGAAACTAAAGCTCTCTTAAGCAAATGTAAGGGTTCTTTGCGGCAATCCCATATTAATAGGTATCAATTATCAGCAATTGCCTTAAAGCATGACTTCATTAGATTGAAACTGAAATTGATCTTGAAAGTTTAAAAGTTCCTACCAATGGAACTGATTTCAATTAACAATTCTCCGTAACATTATCGATAAAAAGCCAAACACATAAGGGCAAGCCAGAAACGGACATTGGCCAATTATGTCGGCAATACCCTTTTCCTCTTCGTATAAATATGAAGAATTCTGCTTAAGACACCTCCTGAACTGAAGTTTTCATGATCTTCATTGTCCATGTCATCCTCTCTGTGGTTGTTCGGGATGTTTTATTCCTTATTATTTACTCATGTATTGAATTCGCCGTAGCGTAGTAGGTAGTGTGTTAGCTTATTAGACGTAAGACAAACCATAGCTACTCAAAAGCACTCATGAAATTTAGAACATAAATGAGAATCAACAATATTGAAATTTAACTATGTACTCTGATTCATTCGTACTCAGTACAACGTTGATTTATAAGTACAAGTTGCAATGAGTATGCATACAACGTTGACATCAAACTCATACCATTCGAAATATGTTTGATCCATAAGCCTACTCATTTAGATTCACAACTTTAGAAAAATACTTACAAATGATTCGAGTGACTCGAATCATTCATTAAAATTTACAGCCTTAGTTGTTGTTGCATTTACAACAAATAGGAAAAAGACACATAAGCAAAAAAGACAGAGCAGCAAGCACAGCAAACACACAACATTCTAGTGAGCATTTTAGTGTGCGTATGCGCTTCATATTTATTTTGTGCTGCGTGTATATGTTGGGTTATTTAGAGTCGAAATCAACAACATCATACGTGTTGTTAAGTATGATGAGAACTTCAAATATGAGTGGAGGTTCCATGCTATTAAAATAAGTATGAACGTGCATAAGTATCAGAAATTATGAGTATGATTCGATTCTACTCATCTTTTTGAATAATCATTGCTGATCTCTGGTAAAAAAAACCCCAAGTCAGATATTAGAACGAAAATATGAAAAAAAATATTTCTTCGGCGACTTCCTCTCAGCAGATTTCTGTCAAGAAGTCTGAAGAATAAAATAAAATTGCCGTGAAAAGTTTCTCAAAAAATCTGTCGTTCGGAATTGACTTTAAATTGTAGGTCCTGCCACTCATGTAATAAATTAACACACACAACATAAGTGGTGTGAGAAACACCTGACTAAAGGGTTGTAATGACCAAATATGTATGTAAAGGATCCGCCAAATAACTTTGTTTTTTGATAATGCTTTAAAAAAAAACTACTGAATATCTTCTCAAATTTCTTTTTTTATTTGAAAGTACAATCCTTCCGGTTTTGATAATGGAAAATAATTTCATTCAAAAATGGCTGCCTCGGCTGCGATCGGTCCAATTTTTAAGCACATTATCGATTGTGTGCAGCTGTATTTCACCAAAGACTTCACGAATATTGTCCTTTAAAGCGTCAATTGTCTCTGGCTTGTCGGCGTAACACTTATCTTTGACGGCACCCTACAAATAATAGTCCAACGGTGTCAAATCGCAGCTTCGAGGTGGCCAAACGACATCAGCTCTGCGGCTGATAATCCGATCTTCAAAAACAGGGCGCAAAACATCGAGTGTAACTTCGGCTGTGTGGCATGTACCGCCGTCCTGTTGAAACCAAATGTTGCCAATATCCTCCTCTTCAATTTTTGTGAACAAAAATTCGTTCAACATGGCTCGATAATGATCGCCATTGACTGTAACGGCCACTCCTTGCTCATTTTCGAAGAAAAATGGCCCAATTATGCCTCTGGACCAAAATCCGCACCAAACAGTGACTCGTTTTGGGTGCGTCGGCTTTTCAATGTATGCGTGCGGAGTTTCTGTGCCCCATATGCGACAATTTTGCTTGTTTACATAGCCGCCAAGATCAAAATGAGCTTCATTTGAAAAGATAATTTTTTTTTTGCCAAAATCGACATCTTCTGCCATTTGGCCACCTCGAAGCTGCGATTTGACACCGTTGGACTATTATTTGTAGGGTGCCGTCAAAGATAAGTGTTACGCCGACAAGCCAGAGACAATTGACGCTTTAAAGGACAATATTCGTGAAGTCTTTGGTGAAATACAGCTGCACACAATCGATAATGTGCTTAAAAATTGGACCGATCGCAGCCGAGGCAGCCATTTTTGAATGAAATTATTTTCCATTATTAACCGGAAGGATTGTACTTTCAAATAAAAAAAGAAATTTGAGAAAATATTCAGTACTTTTTTTTTTAAAGCATTTTCAAAAAACAAAGTTTTTTGGCGGACCCTTTACATTTTTACTGAATTATTAAAGTTTCGGATGGAAGTCGCCGTAGTCTAGTAGGTAGTGTGTTGGCTTATTAGACGCAAAAGCCCGGGTTCGAGCCCCAGGCCAGACATCAAAGACAAAATGCAAAAAGTATTTTTCGGCGACTTCCTCTCAGCAGATTTCTGGCAAAAACTCTGAGAATAAATAAATTTGCCATGAAAAAGTTTCTCAAAAATCTGTCTTTCGGAGTCGACTATAAACTGTAGGTCCCACCACTCATGTATAAAATTAACACACACAGCATAAGTGGTGTGAGAAACTAGGACGTTGTACAATGGGTCAATTCGACCTCCGGGTACTGTACTTCTCTTAATTGACAAGTACACGTCCTCTAACCTAGCCTAACCTAAAGTTTCGGATTCTCTACAATTCGGATACGGTTTGATCGGATTTCTAGCCAAGCACTTTAACCATGCAACAACGTCAATTACATCTGAGAAGGTTTCTATCTGCCAAAAAAGTTGCAGTGGTCACTGAATCAAACAGAAATTATTCGTAGAGAAGAAACAAAAAAAAAGAAAATATTCACAAAGGATTTTTGTCATTTCTCTGGAGATCATTATGACATGTTACAACATTTTAGAAGATACTATGGATCGAACTGATTACTATTCTGATTGCTGTTCTGTAGGTGGAAAGAAAAATTTTCAAAAACCACAACCATTTCAAATACTTGGCCTAATCAATTGCTTTTAGTTTTACTCTGTTGAGCTGTGGAAAGTTTTCAATCTGATTTCAAAGAATACACGCCCTCAGTTACAATGTATACGGCTGTAGCCGCTTACGAGTAGTAATACTGTTCGGGTGTATGCTACAGAAGGCATTGTGTGGCAAACAGTAAAAGCTTCCAAAACATTATGATAAAAATCCAAGATATTATATAAGTGTGGCTATTAATTTAATCGGTAGCATCCATGCAAAATGAATGGTTTTGCCAAGAAAAGCCAAGCTTAAGTGCAAATTATTGCTGGGGGGCATTAATTCTATGGCCATGGTGGCTACCATAAAAAAATAAATGCAAAAAGGCAAGTAAAGTGCTTTATTTAAAATGGTCTTTAATTTATTATGTGATTTCCATTTCGTTTAAATCAATTTCGTTGATTTCAACTTTAAGCTAAGCTTAGCATTTCAATGAAGCATTCATTCCATTTGTGTATGGAAATGAGGAAATTCAGTTTCATTTCAAGCAAATTCATTTTCGTATAATAAAACACATTATGCTGGGGATGCTGGATGATGATGATGATGATGGAAAACATAATTATATTTTTAATTTCCAACAAATTCATGAGAATTCATTTTCTTTTATGGATTTAAAGATTTTGAAAGAAATTTATTTCGTTTGTTTGTTTGATTGTTTGTTTGTTGTGCTGTTGAACATGTGAAATCGATTTTATTATACAACCGTTGCTACTATTCTATTCACTACATACTCGTACACAACGTTAAGCCATCAAAGCCATCAAAAAATTACCAAAAAAAAAACAGAAAAACAGAAACCTGAGACCATAAAAATTCAACTCAACTCCTTCATTTAGCGGTGCATTTGGTTAAGGGATCAATGGCCAAAATGTTTGCCCATTAAAATACAAGAGTCGATCAAACATTTTTTAGCCGCTAATGTTCCAATGAAATGAAATTTAATGTTAGAAAAATCATAAAATCAAAGCCGCATTAAACAAAATCACCGGCCTTAATACCGATACCGATACCAATGCAGCAGTTTATCGATACAAAAATACTGTCAATAAATTTGTGATTTTTTTTCTTCAGTTTTTTTTCCATTTTTTTTCTATTTTTGTTTGTTCTTCTAGTGTTTAAATAATTTCGACCTTAACTAGCTACCGTTTCGTTTCTTTATTTCATTCTCTACAAATTTTATGGGGCCCCCCCCCCTACCCAAATCGATCAACACACACTCTCAAACAATGGAAACAGAGTGTTGCAGTGTATGGAATTGAAATTAAAAACAAATAATCGAACCTGATCGCATCGAAAAAAAAAAAAACAAAAAGAATACAAAGAGGTGGTGCGCGGTTAACAAGTCCTCCATAAAATTTTTGATTTTTCTAAGGAAATTCTTTCTTTTCGTTGTTTACACCCTCGTATTAATGAAAAACAAGGCTATGCCATGTAAATTATTGTTTTTGTTTGCGATTTTCACACATTTTTGACAAGAGTTTCCTCTCGCGCCTCTGTTGTATCCATCAGTCTTAATAGACTGTTTGGCTGTCCCTATATCTACGGCTCAAGCGGTATAATATTTATGTTTTATGACTTGTTTCTTGTTCTTATTGTTGTTGTCTTAATTTTGACGTCTATAAATGTCAGTGCCGTCTGATGTTCATTTTACTCTCTCTCTCTCTCTCTCTCTCTCTCTCTCTCTTTGATGTTCTGGGAACAATTTATTTTAACAAACATATTTCATTTTATTTTCTTATTGTTGTTGTTGTTTGTTTGTTTGTTTGTTTATTTAAATATAATATCCACACATCCCTAAAATCTTAAGAGTTATCGTCACTGTTGATGGATAAAGGCATCATTCTTGACACTTCATAAATACATTCTCTTGCCCTAAACACAATGGATTCTTACACTGTAGACTGTGTGCAGTGTTGTTTGCATTTGTTTTGATTTGATTTCTTTATTTGTTGTTTTAGGCTGAAATATGATTTCGGCTGCAGAAAGTAAAGGAATTTCATTTCAGCCCTTCAATTATTATTCACTTGCCTGCCTGCTTTTCGTTTGACCAGATTTCAATACAAAACAAAACAACAAAAAAAACAAGAATTTTATGAAATTGAAATCCATGCGTACAAGTGTGATTTAATGATGATGTTTTTGTTTCCATCAAAAGAAAAACAATTGTTGGTAGAAGTTCTCAGATCTTTTCCAAACACAGTCACTTAAAACAAAACATGAAATGAAACACTTTAAAAATTCGGGATTTGGATAACTTCTTAGGTGGTATGTAAGGCAAGTATGTGGGAAAATTTTATTTCGTAATTCTGTTAATATTAATGAAAATACTTCTGTTAATTTAATACGAACGGCCATTGATAAATATTCATACATATGTACATACATAATTGGCCATTACAGCCATTCAGTCAGGATTACGGCCTAGCTTCTCACAGCACTGTTGTGTGCGTTAAGTTTTATACATGAGTGGTGGAACCTACAGTTTAACGTCGACTCCAAACGGCAGATTTTTAAGAAACCTTTTCATGGTAGGTTTATTTACTCTCAGAGTTTTTGCTCTCAGAAATCTGCTGTGAGGAAGTCGCCGAATAAATATTTTTTTTCATATTTCGTTTTGATCGGGCTTTTACGACTTCAGAAGTCGCCGTAGTCAAGTAGGTAGTGTGTTGGCTTATAAGAAATGAGGCCTCGGTTCCGGCATCTCCAACTGAACGAAATATAAAAACATATTTCTTCGACGACTTCCTATCAGCATATTTCTGGCAAAAACTCTCGGAGAGTAAATAAAAATTGCCATGAGTCGACTTTAAACTGTAGGTCACGCCACTCATATATAAAATTAACGCACATAACATAAGTGGTGTGAGGAACTAGGTCGTAATAATGACTAAAGTGTTGTAATGACCAATTACATGGTGCGACAGTCAAAATACACCCGGCTAATGACATAGTGTAGGTTATGAGTTTTGGTGAGTAGAACTCAAAAATATTTTTTTATATTTCCCGAACCCTTCAAACTTTTTTTATTTGACAAAAACGGTATTTTTGATCTTTTCACACACAATTATTGGTTACCCAAATATTCTTCAACCTATTTTCATATTCCAAAGTTTTTTGAAAAGGGCACAGTTGAGCCTTTAAAATGATATACATAAGCCTATAATTCAAGCTTACATGTTATGAGTTTTGATCGGGTAAACTCGGAAAATATGATTATTTTTCTCAGTTTTTCAAGTTTAGCTATTCTTAATTGCAAAATTAAAAAAATATAAATTAAGTGATAACATTCTGAAAGTGCATAAACTTGTGAAAAGATTGACACTTCGTTTGATCAAATCGGACAAAAATTACCGTAGTTATTATTTATATAGTATGACAGTCGTGTTATATTTTTATATATATATATTTTTTTTTTATCAAACGAAGTGTCTATATATTCACAAGATAATGCACTTTCAGAACGTTATCAGTTATTTC
Organism: Sarcophaga subvicina; assembly: GCA_936449025.2. Taxonomy (NCBI): domain Eukaryota; kingdom Metazoa; phylum Arthropoda; class Insecta; order Diptera; family Sarcophagidae; genus Sarcophaga; species Sarcophaga subvicina. The sequence goes on from OW388081.2 coordinate 85,870,663, forward strand.
ATATTTTGTAATTAAAGTTTGCTCCTATAAACGGACAGACTTGAAAAAATATGAAAAAAAATCGCATTTGTCAAGTTTACCTCATCAAACCCCATAGCATATTAAGTCAAATAATACATATATGTATATCGTTTTAAAGGTCCATCCCTCTCCTTTCTAATAAGGTTTGAATTTTGCATATCGGTTTAGAAATGTTTGTGCAATCAAAAAATTTGTGCGTAAAGTTCAAAAAAAAGAGTTTTTGTCAAATAAAACAAGTTTGGAGGGTGCAAGAAATATAAAAAAATTATATTTTTGAGTTCTGCTCAACGAAACACACTATGTCATTAACTGGGTGTATTTCAATTTTATTATTTGGTCGTGTAGTGTTATGTATGTAACATACTAAAGTCCTTGGTGACAATCAATCTCAACAACTCTGATAATAACAGATTATGCAACCAAAAACTAATCCTCTGGTGACTTAGTAATGCCTTGCAACAAAATGTTCTTTATGATACCATTTCCGAACCAAACCTTATCTACCTTCCTACGTGCATTTGACATCCTTTTTCTTGGTCACCCTTAGAGTATTAGCGCTTTTAATTTAAGCTGCCAACAAGAAGTTATTTCTTTGTCATGGTAAAATTTCTTTTTCCCTTTTCCAATGTTAATCATGCTTAGCCATCGCTTTACTTACACCTTTTAAGGATATACGCTTGCGATCAATTCATATCATCACCTGATTATTGACTGACTGGCCTTACATTGAATGCTCAAATGTATTCAGAATTTTAAAGTTCATGTTGATTTTTATCTTCACATTTAATGGAATTCCTTTTCATTGCAACATTATCCCCTTTCCTTTCCAATCCTTACTTCTCTTCAATTGTATCTTCTCTTTAAACCCTTTAAGTGTACATTTAGTATATGAAGAGTATGGGGTATTTACACCTGTCGACAAATCACTTAGGTTTGTGACTTGTGCCTGTTAGGTTGATATATAAAAAAGCAAATGAGGGCAAGATAGATAGAGAGAGGAAGAGAGTTTTATTATTTTCATCTCGCCATCGTTATTATTTTTATGATTTTCTTATTTCCGGATTAATTTTTTTTTCTGAATTTTTATTTTATAATTTTTATTTCCTTCAATAATACAGAGAGAGTCTGGTAAATATATTTATTTGGCATTAAAAGTCTATACGTTATGTACATACAGTGAACTCGCGATCACGTGAACTAATTTTTACCGAGGCAGTTCACATTTTCGAGTTTGTTCACGTTATCGAGTACCCAAATTAAAACAAAAAAATGTTCCTATTTAATATGAAAAATGATATTTTAATAAATAAAAATGCTAAACACTATTTTAAATTTATTTTTTTATTAATTTGAATGCAATATACATATAATATATAACATTACATTAACATTATACAAAATACATATTTTGCAAAAACAAAAAAGGCATTATGTAGTTTAAAGTTGTTGTAATTTTGTGGTTTGCAAAAACGCTAAGTCCACAAAACTACGAAAAATATTAAAAGCACGTGCTAACACCACGAATATTAATTTGTTCAATTGAATTTGGTGTTATCTGTTCTATTTTTTCTAAACCCGTGAAAAGTGGAGATCTAAAAAGAAAAACTTAAAAACTCTTTTTAAAAAGGTAGATATTTAGATTTTAGTTTTTATTTAAAACTAATACATTAATTTTAATATGTATTTTTAAGGAATTGGTATGGATTCTTTCCAAAAAAAAAAAATTGAAGCAGACGACGGTGTTGTGGGACTAGTTTCATATGGGTTTAATACGGACTCTGACGATTCTTTCGAATTTCATCCGATAACGAGAACTCGTAGAAAGAGTCTTCGCTTAGGAAACCCATCTTGGAATTCAGTTAGAAATAAAAAGCGAAGAGAATATGGTAAGTGTTATTTTGGAAGAGAGAATACAGGCAATGGTTGGAATTATAAAAAACAAAAAGAAGCACGGACATTAAAGAAGAGGTGTAACTGTAAAGGAAATACTGATTTTAAGTACACATAGATCTCTGAGGAAAATAGAAGAGAAATATTTCGCATGCAGCAAAAAGGCCAAGAGATAGAAAAGAGGAAAATAAGTCTAGAAGATGTCAAACACTGCAATATTATTTGAAAGTAGATAACAAAAATATAAGGGTTTGTAAAACATTTTTTTTTTTGGATACTTTGGGAATTGGTCGCCAAACTGTAACCAATTGGACGAATAAATCTCTGAATTCAAGAAAAATTGCTCCAAGAAATATTGGTTCTTCAGAAGAAAAAAATGTCATGATTTGTTTTTTGATTCTCTACCAGCAATGGAGTAGCACTACTGTCGTGCTGTCACTACAAAAAAATATCTACAAACAGAATGGCATTCTAAATTGCAATTGTACCACTTTTATGTTAACGACTGGTGTGTTGGAAGAAGCACAAAATCACTTTCCCTTACATCTTTCGATAATACATTTGAAGTAAAAAATCTTTCTCTATTTTCTCCGAAAAAAGACCAATGCGGATTATGCGTACGCTTTTCAGCAGGAAATTTAGCTCAAGAAACTTATAAACTTCACCAAGAAAGGAAAGAAGAAGCTAGGCGCAAAAAGATCAATTACAGTGACAATGAAGCACAAGTCTACACTGTCGACCTTCAGTATGTATTAATGGCACCAAAATCGGAAGTAAACGAAACTTCAGGTCCATAATTTGGTTTTCTATAATCTTAAAAATAAAGGAGCGTTTTGTTTTTTGGAGTGAAGTGGAAGGCGGTCTGAGCTCCGAAGATTTTACAAGTATTTGGGTTTATTTTATAGAAAAGAAAGTTCTTTGTGGAAGCGATAATCCAAAAAAATTAATCTTTTATAGCGATGGTTGTACGTATCAAAATAGAAATTGTGGTGTGAGCAATGCCCTGATTAATATGACTATCAAACATGCCATTGATATTGGGCAAAAAATTCTTAAAATTGGCCATACACAAATGGAGGCAGATAGCGTTCTATAAGAAAATAAAAATTTCTATAAGAAAGTATGAGGACTTACAATTCCTCAAATCAACTTTACCCAATGAACACCACAAATTTTACGATGATTTACCCCACCTTTGAATTTTTTCTACTTTAAGTTAAAAATGTATATACATAGTTATGTTTTTGTATCTTTTTAATGAACTAATTGGAAATGAACTGAGCTAGTCTTAAGTTTCTGTTTTTTAATAAAATTAATAAAAAAATATAATATAATTCACTTTGCATTCAATAAATACCAAAAAAAAAAAAAATAATATAAAATATTACAAAAAATACAAAAAATTCGTGTTAGTTACAAAAACAACAAAAAATAAACTGAAAGGAACATTTCTTCCGTTGGATAATTAAGTTAAATAAAGTTTAAAGGAAAAAATCTGTCATTTTTTGGGTATTTTTTTGTTTAGTCATCTTTAACAGAGCTTTTTCTTTAAGGTTTTTCTGCACTCTAATGTCACTATATTAAAGCCTGATCAAAAGCTTCTACAGCTTCCTTGGGTTTAATTGCAATTTCTGGCTGAAATATAAACGAATCATCATCATCGTCGGTATTATCCTGAATTTCAGTACTTCCTACTTCTGTCTTATTTCTGGAGGAAGTATCCTCTCTCTTAAAACACTTAAGGGAATACTATCATCGGGTTAATCTTTGTCCGAAACTAAATTTAAAATACTTTTCCAATTGTTTCAAAATTTGTTGCGAAATTCGAATTTATGCTGAGTCCAAAAGATTAATTGCATCTTTTATAGTTAACATCTTAATAGAATCTAGCAATTCTGTTTGTTTTCCAGCTCCTAATGTCAAGAGACTGTTTCTATAATACAGTTTTGTGATTTTGAAACCGTCTGGTCCATGGGCTGAATTAACGATGTGACATTAGGTGGCAAAAACATTGCACACATTGCTTTTACCGGTAGCCCCTTTTTAGTCAAGAACTCAGTAACCTAAAGCCAAAAATTGTAACAAAGTTTTCAGTTTTAAATTTGTGAGTTGAAATGTACCTCTTTAACAAAACATTGATGAAACCAGTCATAAAACATTTTACATGTCATCCATGCTGACTTGGAGAACTTGTAATTCACTGGACAAGTAAAGTTTTTGAAACTTTGTAGATTTTTCGATTTTCCACTTACTAGTACATTAAGTTTGTGAGTACCGGCTCTTTTGAACAGATTAAAAACAAACAAAAAATAAATAAAGTGTTCACGTTTTAGAATACTCTGTGGAAAAATAAATTTGTTCACGTTTTCGCGAGTTCACTGTATTCATATTCATTAATACGAATACATACATATGTATATAAATACATACATATATTTATACATACATATAAATAAACATATGTACACACATACATACATATGTATGTACAGTTAATGTAAAATAGAAATCTAGAAGAAGAAGAAGAAAAAATTAAAAGAAAAAGTCTTTAAATTCATGGCTCATAATTTTATTAAGTATCGGTCGGCGGCCACCTTTTTGATGTTTTTTTCTGCATATAAAGGCCTCAACATACATACATATGTATGTATGTATGTACATATGTTTATGAAATGAGGGAAATGCATTAAAACTTTAAATGTTAATGTTTAAATTTGTTTAATTAATTTTGTTTATCTCTTATGGCATACATACATATATACAGTGGTGGCCACGAATTTGAGACACGACATTTTATTTATTTATTTGTGATAATTTTTACATCTTATCAAAAACAATTTAGGTCCATTATATTTTTCTTAAGATTTTAGTAATATTAGGAAGTAAAATTAATAATATTTTGCAACAGTGCAGACCAAAAGAATTGATCTAATTAGGATACAAATAAGAAAAAAAACATAATCAAACTATAAATGGATTTTGTGCTAATTTAATGTCCATAGCTGTATATTTGGTTACGAATTTTTATTTACATATTATACAGATCAACACAAATTGTATCCTGATCATGAATTTAAGACACAAGCAAATTAAAACTTAATTTACTAAAGTAAAGCTCAGCTTCATAAAAAAATCCTAGTATTTCGACTAATGCCATACAATGTTGCTTTGGAAGCGCATACCAAGCTGTTTGGATTTCTTCCCATAAATCGTTTAAATTGTTTGTTGCATTCCACAAGTTCTCAATTGGAAAGAGGTCCGGGGATTGAGCTGGCCACTTTAAAACAGTGATATTGTTTTACTCTAAGCAACTCCTCACTAGACGTGAGGTGGGCTCAGGGTCATTATCATGCATAAACATCCTTATTAGGGGCATGTTGTCTTCAGCGAATGGTAGCATAGTGTCTCTTAGAATGTTTTTCTAAACGTGCTGGTCCATTTTAGTATTAATCTTGTAAATCGAACCTACACCATGCCAGGAAAATGCTGCCCACACCATCACATTTCCACCACCATGTTTCATCGTTTTAAGGGTGTACTTTGGGTGACGCTCCAGGTTTGGAGGGTGCCAAATGTACTGCTTTCCATCAGAACCGAAGCGGCAAAACTTCGACTCGCTTCAAAGTAAATTTTTTCAAAATATCATCGGTTTATTGAGATGTTTTCTCGAAAATTCTAGTCGGGATTTGATATTCTTTTTTGACCCTAGTGGTTTACGTTGTGCAATGCACCCACGCAAATTCTTCTCATTTAGATGTCTTCTTATTGCCCTAGACGAAATATCAATACCAAAATCCAATGCAATTTATATTTTTTTTACTTTAGGTTGTAGTTTTTCGGGCTCTAGGTTGCTGTTTGACATTTTTGGTGGTACCATGTTGCTTGATGTGTTCCAGCGCGTTGTAAATCTTGCATTTAGAACATTTAAGCAGCTTGGATATCTTCATTATTATTTTTCCATCAAATTTTAGTTGCTGGATCAGTTTTTGTCTCGGCATCGGTATTCCAATACCTCTGGCCATTTATAATTAAATATTGCTATGTGTTCCAACATAAAATAAAACATTCGTTGCTCAAAGTTTAGCTTAAAAAAAAACCAAAATATCACTTAAAAACCAGATATTCATGAAATGTCTTAAATTCATGACCAGTTTCAAATAAAGGTATTTACAATAATATGATCAAAAAACAACAAAATGTAAAAAGAACCAAAATAAAATAATTGTTCTTTTTATTAATATTTCAGGCTACATAGAAGAATAAAGAATATCAAATTTTATATTACAGGATTGTAAATATTATCACAACTAAGTCAGTAATATGTCGTGTCTTAAATTCGTGGCCACCACTGTACATATACTTATGTATGTATATATTGTTGTTATGGTGTTACAATAATACAATGAAAGATTTCATATTTATTTGAAAGAAAAAAAAAAAAAGAAAAGATTGGAAGCGAAAGTTTATAAAAAATTTTCTTCAGATTTTATTGATTGGAAAGTGCTGTTGAAATGTATTTAAAAATTGTTTTTTAATATTTATACTCCGGCTGTTTAGTTAATAAAGCAAAATTTTAATTTTAGTAAATATTGTAAAGGGAAGATATGTGTTGAAAGACGCTGTAATAGTTATTAAAACGAATTGAAATTTTTATTTAACTTCGTATGGCTTTTGTCATTGTCGTATTTAACACCCATTTATGCTTTTAAATATTCATTTTTATATAAGCACATCCAGATAATCATCCAAACTCTTAGAGAATATATTATCAAGCAACGAAGGACCTGTTCAAAAAGCTGTACAGTAATCCCTCGATTTACGTCGCAGTTGGTTCCAAAAAAAAAGGCGACGTAAATCGAATGGCGACGCAAATTGAAGTTAGTAAATCGAAACAACGTTAATCGAGGCGACGTAAATCGAAGGATTGCTGTACAGCAAACTAGTCAACTGCTATACCAGGAAACGCTTGATTAATGAAACTGATACAAGGCAAGTCGCCGTAGTCTAGTAGGTAGGGTGTTGGCTTATTAGACGTAAAGCCACGGCTCAAGCCCTAGGCCAGACATCAGAATGAAAAAATATTTCTCCAGTGATTTCCGCTCTGCAGATTTCTGGCAAAAACTCTCGGAGATTAAATAAAATTACCATGAAAGCAATACACTCAGTTCACTCAACTCTGTTAGTATTTACATACTGTCACTCGTGAAATGCCGCCGTAGTCTAGTAGGTAGCGTGTTGGCCTGGATTCAAATCCCAGGTCAGACATCTCCATCTAAACGAAATATAGAAAAAAATTCTTCGGCGACTTCCCGTCAGCAGATTTCTGGCAAAAACTCTCGGAGAGTAAATAAAATTGTCATGAAAAGTTTCTTAAAAATCTGTCGTTCGAAGTCGACATTAAACTGTAGGTCCTGCCACTCATGTAAAAAATTAACACACACAACTGAAGGTTGCGGTCGTGCGGCGTATTGATTCTCAGATTACGGCCGATAACTATACTTTCGATATACTCAAGAAATTCATTTATCTTGGCTCCGCCGTTATCACCAAAAATGATGTCAGTCTGGAGATCAAGCGCAGGATCACTCTTGTCAACAGGTGCTACTATGGTCTCAATAGGCAATTGAGTAGCAGAGACCTCTCTCGTACGACGAAACTAACACTCTACAAGACACTCATCATACCCGTGCTTCTTTATGGCGCAGAGGCATGGAAACTATTAAGCACTGATGCAGCGGCCTTGAGAGTGTTCGAGAGAAAAGTCCTGCGTAAGATCTTCAGTCTTCCAACAGTGAGCTGTATGAGCTGCTCAACGACGCTGGCGTTGTACAGCGTATTAATATCCAGCGACTGCGCTGGCTCGGCCATGTCGTTCGAATGGAGGAGGATGCTCCGGCGAAACGGGTATTTGATGCGGGAATGGGCGGAAGTCGACGAAGAGGACCAAATCGAGGAAGCCCTGTCATCGATTGGTGTAACCAACTGGCGTAGACGCGCAAGAAGCAGAGGCGCCTGGAAGGATGTGTTGCGGCAGGCCGAAATCCGTTAAACGGGTTGTTATGGCCAATTAAGTATGTAAGTAAGACTTATGTATGTATGTTATGTATGTGTAAAATGTCGTTAAAGACTAGAGATTAAGACCCCTGGAACTCAAAGCCACATAGCCATAGTTGTCCAAAGTAAAGTCAAATCTAAAGCAGCCGTTAATAGTCATGAGACATTATGCCGTTATTCTTCAAAGTTTTCATTTTGTAAATAAGACGCTGTTTGTAGTATTAATTGAAAAATTATGCTCGTCTTTACATTCTTGTCACAATAACTTTCAGATTTATTGTCTTCATTAAGATCACCAACAATCGAGCAGAAATAAATCGATTTCCATGAATCACAAAAAAAAAACGAAGCCTCCAATTGATTACCCTGCTCCTCAGCATGCTGTAGGTCATAAAAGAAATATCACAACGAAGATAGAGAGACGCGGGGATATAAAGCCGAGTCGTTATAAATCGTTGAAAATAAATTAAATTGAAATTAATTATACCAATACAACGATAGTGATGTGGTGGGTATTTAGTTAAGTTGAGTTCAGTTATTGTTTGTTTTTATTTTTTTTTATTTTTCTGCCGTGTTTATCTGTTACTCCACTTGCCTTTTATCGTTGAGCGCTGTGAAGCGCTCATTTAAATACAGAAGCTGTGTAGCTTTAATTGCCTTTTTTTCTTTTTTTTCGATATTTTGTTTGGGCTACTGTTGCCACTGTTTCTACTGTTTTTTTTCAGCATTTGTTTGGTTTTTATTGCTATTGTTGCTGTTGTTGTTGGTGATGGCTGTCGTTATTTATTTATTACAACAAAACAACTGTTTTAAGTGTCTGTCTGTCTGTTTGTCTGTCTAGTCTACCTGAGCGATGACTTAATTGTTATTAATTAGAAAAAATCCCCATTAAATGTCTTAATTAACGTTGAAATTTATTTCAAACTTTAAATCATTCATTCATTCCATTCGCCCATTCATTCGATTGTTCATACGTTCATACGTTCATCTGTAGGTACATACATATGTATGTAGTATGTATACCCCATCAATCGTTTATCGATTTATTGTCGTCGTTTTTACATAATTTTGCATTTTTTTATTTCGATTTTAATGGCATTTGGACACTGAAATATCTCTCGTATATTATTGACTGAACAATTTAATTTAAAGCAAAACTTTAAATTGAAATCTCAAACCTTATGAACGGAAAAGTGCCAAAGGAAAGCCGGGGTGGCCAGATGTTGGCACTTTTTTGAAAAATAACCAGGCAATGAATTTTAATTTAATTAAAAAACGAAACAATATTTCAAAAACTAAAGCGAACAGAAACTATGAAAATTACAATACAAAGCCGCCAAACAGAGTAGTGGAATCAAAGCTGTAAAGGGTGGGGGAAAGGGGAGAGAGAGTATGGCATTAATAAAATGCCACCCTAGAGCATTTGGCAGAGCGTGTGACATGATCACAGCAAGTGGTCGTTGGTTGTGTTTCGTATGTGGTGGTCAATAGATTATATATGTGGATTAGCCAACCTAGCCTTGCCTAGCCAAAGCACAAAGCACTTATTAACCCACTCACTTTACTGACAGTGCTTAACTGTCGGACAGCAACAATCTAATCGTCTAATAAATCGAAAAATAAATTTCATTTCCATACATTATGTTTCATTGCACAGAATTTTATTAATCGCCTTCGAAAAATCGTTTGCTGCTGCTGTTTGTGTGTTTTGGTTGCTTAACATTCAGTTTTTTTTCTTTGTCTTTCGTTAGATTTTCTTAGAAATTCATTTGATTTCACAAATAAGTCATTAAATTGAAAGGAAATTGTTGTTGTTGTTGTTGTTATCGTTTTTTGAATACGTATTTAATTTGAATATCAACCTTAGAAATCTCACATTAAAGAATTTAAATTTAATTGACAATTGCAAAGCAAAATTATTGCAATCAGTGCAGTCAACTAATTGCGGAAAGAGGCAGGAAAATATTAAAGATAAGTATCATGAAACAAATCACTTTTAAATGATACGAGGGCTGGCTTTGTTGCACAATAAATTTGTTAAAGTTCTTAAAAGCATTTTAAAATACATAGTGATTGGTATACTTAAGATAAGGCCTTCTCTTCAAACTCATTTCTAAACACTGGTAGCACTAGCTAGTTAGTCTAGTCAAACAATTACTGCTGGCATCGAAAAGCGTCTGTAATTTTGATTTTCCACTAGACTAAGTCAAGAGAAGACTTAACTTTAAGATTCAAACTAGTGAATTATGGTCTGACGAACCGTTAATACTTACTTAACTTGCCATAACAACTTTTTAGCCAGGACAACAACCTAGCTTATCTTATTAAACGTGTTGTGTGCGTTAATTTTAGCTATGAGTGGCGCCAACTGTTCAAACTGTAAGTCAAGTCCGAACGACAGGTTTTAAAAGCTTCTAAAAGACAATTTTATTTACACTTGGAGTTTATGCCGCAAGGCTGCTGAGAAGTAGTTGCCGAAAGAAATATGTTTTCCATATTTCGGCTCGTTGCAGAGGACATAGTCAGGACTACAACCTAGCTTCTCTTATCAACCGTGTTGTATGCGTTACTCATAGCTAAGAGTGGCGGAAGTCGTCAAGTCTGAACGACAGATTTTAAAAGCTTCTAATGACAATTTTATTTACTCTTGGAGCTTGTGCCGGAAGACTGCTGAGAAGAAGTCGCCGAAAGTAATATTTTGTATCGTTTCAGATCACACAATTGAAATTTGAACTCACGAGCTCTTGTCTAGTTAACCAACAAACTACCTACTAAGCTAGATGGCCTTGGAATAGATATCGAGGACCAAAATGCTGTGGTGGCTATGTCATTAGACTTTAGGCTGCCTGTTTATTGCATTATGTGTCTGGTGGAGTTCAAGGCTATATTTAAAAAATAAAACACGATTTTTATTTGTTCAAGTAAATTATTCCTGAAAATGTCCTGAGTTACCCGGGCAATTAAATTGATATTATATCATCACCGAACTGCAGTATGACGTCCGCTAAAGACTCTTATGTGGGATTCAGATCATAGACATATTAGCTAAAGCGTGCCGAAAAAAATGGTATTTTCTCGAATGATATCTGCAAGACATGGCTCTTGTTACAAGGAGTTGCAGCTTCTTGACCTCTTATCAGTCATCTTTGACTGAGCTTTCTAAAATAAAGCAGACCGCAAAAGCAAGAAATATTTTAAGATCGGCATGGAAAGCATATGTTCTGTTCCATTTTGTGAAATTAAGAGAACATAGAGAATGAACAGGAGGTCTACGCAGTTGAAGTGCTAATCAAGAAGATCTGCAATTAGCGTAATTGGTCATTACAATCCCTCAGTCAGGATTATGGACCTAGCCTCTCACACCACTCATGTTGTGTGCGTTAATTCTCTACATGAGTGGCTGGACCTACGCTTTAAAGTCGATTCCGAACGACAGACTTTTGAGAAACTTTTCATGGCAATTTTATTTACTCTCCGAGAGTTTTTGCCAGAAATCTGCTGAGAGGAAGTCGCCGAAGAAATATTCTCTTCATATTTTAGTTTTGATGCCTGACGTTGGGGTTTGAACCGTAGCCTTACGTCTGTTAAGCGAACACTCTACCTACTAGACTACGGCGACTTGACTGAGAACCACGCTGGCCACACTGAGAACAAATATTGTATGATAGTTCTGCAAAAGTTAGTCAAGGGAGTAGGGAGAGAGAGTTTCGAATTTAAAGCTCAGAAGTCCGCGAATAACTAATCACCATGAAAAAGTTTCTCAAACGTATGGTTCCGAATCGCCACTTGAACGGTTGTTCGATCTGTCATATTAAAATGTAACACACATAACACAGGTCATGAGAGAGACTATCCCGTAATTTAAGTCACTTTGCAGCACTGGTGAGATAAAATTTCTCATTGGTTGTGATTCCTTACATTTCTTTGCTCTGCTTACTGAGCCCTTAATATTTGGCATTCATTAACTGCTGTATTTACAGTAATTTTTCATGCGACCCCCGCTCATTTAAGAGACTAGAAAAATAAAAAGTGAGAAGAAAAAATGCAGCATAAACCCAAACAGAGTCACATTAATTACCATCTCAAAAACATTTTCTAAATTTACAATGAAAAGTCTTGTAGACGATGTAGTCGGTTTTTCTTCATCATCATCATCATCATTATTTGTGTGCTTTTTTTAGGTTTTTTTTTTTGCTCAACTGTCGAGGTTTAATCATTGATTTAAATTAATGGTCATGTCAGCTAATTAATAAATGCAAAAACCATAAAAATGCCGCAAAATAGCAAAGAGGAAAGACTACTACAACAAGAAAAGCAACAGCAACAAAAAAAAACGTTTCTAATGTTAAATTGCACATAAGAATTGTGATCCAAACGATGCAAATTTAGTAAAATTAGCAGCTAAAAACAACACCCAATAGCTCAACACCACCACCAACACCACAACCGAGGAACACCATCGCCACCGACATCATCACCACATGCATGACACAACAGCAGCAACAGCAACAGTCAGATTGTTGCAGTAGCTGCCACACAACCCAATTGCAGTTGTCAGTGTAGGTTCGTACATATTCGCATTGGCACTCACGATCATTTACTGGCTGACTAACGAACTAACTAAGTGAATGAGTGAGTGAGTGAGTGAGCAAGCGAACGGTTTACACAGTTCACAGTGTATTATTGACCAAAATTCCCCATTTTTAACGCCAACATTCCGCCGATAATGACCATTTGATACGTTATAATTTTGTTTGCACTGTCTTTGCACACGGTGTAGGCCGAAGGAGAGCAAATAGCCTGCTTGACTGACTCAACAGTGGCTGAGTGTGGCTGTGTGGCTGGCTACAAAAACGTCACGTTAAATTTTCCGCCAAAATTAACGCTGCCTCCTGCACAACCATCAGCAGCAGCAGCAACAATTCACTTTTGGCCACTCGTTTACAGCAAAAATTTGAATTGAATTTTCAAAAGATCGTAAAAAGATTTCTGTCTCGTAATCGTTTTGTCTTGTAATTGTAATTGTAATTGTGTTGTTAGCCATTAAAGAAATAAACATTTTAAAATTTTTGTTGCCGACATAATTTGATTGTTGTTGTTATGCGGTTGCTGCTGCTGCTGCTCTAGTCTGTTTTCGTTTAAATTAAAATGTTTTTGCTGTTGCCATTATTGTTGTTGTTATTATTTATAATGTGGCCTAATGAGAAATTTACGGGACTATTAATTTTGCTAAAATTTCGCAACCATTTAAGATACGCAGCCATTTAATGAACTGTAGTGTACATGCTAGAGATGATATAATTTCCCTACAAAAATTATGCCAATTAATTTTTGTACAAAAAAAAGACAAAAAAATACATACAAAATACATGCAGTTGTGAGCAAAATAATAGAAGCACTTCTTATGCATCAAAAATGCTAAAATCTAAATATTGGAGCCCAGTTGTCTTGTCTTGTCTTGTCCGGATCAGAGATCAACAATGAGTATTCAAAAAGATGAGTAGAATCGAATGATACTCATAATTTATGATACTTATGCGCATTCATACTTATTTTAATATCATGAAACTTCTACTCATATTCAAAGTTTGAAGTACTCATCATATTCATTGTAAACAACACGTATGATGTTGTTGATTTCCATACATACAAACATTATTGGTCATTACAACCGTTTAGTCAGGATTACGGCCTAACTTCTCACACTACTGATGTTGTGTGTGTTAATTTCTATACATGCGTGGCGGGACCTACAGTTTAAAGTCGACTCTGAACGACAGATTTTTGAGAAACTTTTCATGTCAATTTTATTTACTCTCAGAGTTTGCCAGAAATCTGCTGAGAGGAAGTCGCCGAAGAAATATTTTTTCATATTTTCGTTTTGATGTCTGACCTGGGATTTCAGCCGAGACCTCACGTCTAATAAGCCAACACACTACCTAGTAGACTACGCCGACACTACCTACTGATTTCCATACTCTCCATAACTCAACATTTACAAAAATCACAAAATAAGTATGAAGAGCTTACGAGCACTTAAATACTTACTAGAAGGTTGTGTGTTGTCTCTGCTTGCTGATCTGTCCTGTAAATGTAACAACAACTAAGACTGTAGCTTTTGATGAATGATTCGAGTCACACGAATCATTTATAAGTATTTTTCTAAAGTTATGAATCTAAATGAGTAGGAGGCTTCTGAATCAAACATATTTCGAATGGTATGAGTTTGATGTCAACGTTGTACGCAATGTACACATTGCAACCTGTACTTATAAATCAACATTGTAGTGAGTATGAATGAGTCAGAGAACATAGTTAAATTTCAATATTGTTGACTCTCGCTTATATTTAAAATTTCATGAGTGCTTATGAGTAGCGAAAAAACGATTCATTGCTGATCTCTGAATTACACGAGATAAAAATTACGGAATTATACGTTTCGGATTTGCTTACATTTATTAGTGATTTGCACTTACTAGACTATTTCGCTGGTATTTCCTAGTAAGGAGCAATAACAAGGTGTTATTAATTGTACGCGCTCTTTACGGATCAAAAGTTGCTGTAGTCTAGTAGGTAATGTGTTGGCTTAGGTCACGGTTCCAGCCCCAGGTCAGACATCAAAAGGAAAATATGAAATAATATTTCTTCTGGCAAAAACACTGAGTGTAAATAGAAAATTGCCATGAAAAGCTTCTCAAAAATCTAAAGTTCGGAGTCGACTTTAAACTGTAGGTCCCGCCACTCATATATAAAATTAATACACACAACATAAGTGGTGTGAGAAGCTAGGTCGTAATCCTGGCTGAATGGTTGTAACCAATTATGTATGTGTGGTCTTTATGGATAGCTCGATAATAGACGCTGTCAGTGGGATGTTATGCTATAGGATACCAGATGAGAGCAATTTCTTCCAGGCTGAGGTGTCTGCAATTACTAAGCCATCGTTGCTGGTCTGGAAACTGATCAAACCGGATAATGTGGTAATGACTTATGTTGACAGACTACTTTGAAATCACCGAATGGGCATTATATCAGCTCAGGGCTGGTTTGATTCTACATTCTGTTTCAACTGCATTCTGATATTGAGAGTAACGAACTCTCACTCTCGTAGTTGAACTGTCGACAGAGAACGTATCGAATTGCGTTGACACGTCGGAATGGACAAAATCGTATGGAGATTGGACATTTTATAGCGAAATGTGGGAGATTGCAGGATCTCCAGTGTAGTATGGATCAGACATTACCGTTGAAAGACGGAATTGTGGCGTATTCTGGGTAGAAAGTCTATGAAAGCCCTTATTATGATTATAACTGGTTGCAGATCATTTGATTTTCTGTTTTCTGTGCATTAATGTAACTGAGCATAAAATTACCAGCACATACTGTGCCTCTGCCCAGGTATTTAGAAACGTAGACTTTTGACACTTGGTCAGAGTTTCTTTGTTTCTTTGTAAATTGCGGTGGAATCTTATCTAACAAGGGTTACATGGGTTAAACTTTAAGGCTTTTTGGGTGAGGAGAACGTAATCTTTGAATCTTGGTGATGCCCTGGCCAGCATTGACAATGGAATGATCCAGAAATCTTTTGTAAGGCAATCAATCACTTTTCATGTAAATTTTTTGCGGCAGGGGGAACTGTTCGAAAGCTGTTTGATGCAGGCAGTTTCCTAAGCAGGGACAGCTTTGGAAATGTATGAGGATCGAATCTAATAGATATGTACAGTGAGTGTCAAAAGCAACTCTACACTAGGGATAAAATTCTAACAATCACCAAACTCAACTTTTACTTAAGGAGAGTGCACGAAAAAATTTGACAATATTTTGAAATTTTTTGTAAATTTTTTTTTGCAATTTTAAAAACCGGCAATGAACAAATTTTAAAATAAAAATAACGGTAATTTATTAATACATATTATATATAATCGCCGTGTTCTAGTAAGTAGTGTGTTGGCTTATTAGACGTGAGGCCTCGGTTCAAACCCTAGGTCAGGCATCTCCAACTAAACGAAATATGAAAAAATATTTCTTCAGCGACTTCCTCTCAGCAGATTTCTGGTAAAAACTATCGGAGAGTAAATAAAGTTGCTATGAAAAGTTTCCCAAAAATCTGTCGCTCGCAGTCAACTTTAAATTGTAGGTCCCGCCACTCATGTATAAAAATTAACACACACAAGATAAGTGGTGTGAGAAACTAAGTCGTAATCCTGACTGAAGGATTATAATGGCCAATTATGTATGTATCTGTTTTTTAAATGTACAGTTTCTTTTAACGCTCACTGTACATGGATTTGGATTAGTAAAATCGTGAACTTCCTTATTAATAATATACAGAAGTGGACTAGAACTTGTCCTATTCTAAGATAATTGACTAACTTCTTAGTAAATATTATCGTATCTATAATCTGTACACTTATTTCTACGGGTATTTGTTGCTTGACGGGCAATAGAAGTTCCGCCATATGATTTGCTGTTTGAAAATCATGTCCACCTTTACATGCTCAAGTCGTTGTCAAGACTTTCACTCACTTTCCGTTTAATATTGCCCGTACTATTGATTAGAATTACAACTGCAATATCTTTTCTTGTGACATTTTCATTTCCAATGCGACAGAATAAATATTTGTATTGCTCACACTCTCTTCTTTAACTCCCAGCCGAACTTTGAAATAGAAATCCTTGATAATGATTTGAAGAGTTTCTGACAGAAGAAGAATCTTTAGAAGTGTTTTGTTTCTGCAAATCCATTCGAGTGAATGCTATTTAACTAACACTTGCCAATAAAATTAAATTAAAATGTTCAGTCACAAGGAAATTCTTTTCACACGCCCACTTTTCGTTATGCCAGTGCAGGTGCTAATGATGACGGATTAAAAAACCCCCTGTTTTGAGACACATCCCTTAAACGCAGTCATTAATGGAACGTTTAAAGAAATTTTTGTTTTTCACTTCTGACATAAAATTCTGTCAGTAATAATAAGGGCTTTGGCTAATGGCTTATGGCTTTAAAGTTGTTGAAATTGACAAAAGAAAGTTGAAAGTGACAGAAACAACCCTTTTTCGCTGTTGTCATAAATAAATAGAGGTTAGCAGATGCGGGTCATGTTTTCAAATAATAAAACAAGTGTTTTGGCATTTCACAATTTAAATACGTTAAGAAAAACAGGCAATAAAAATAAAAAGAGGAAACAAGTGTCCGCAACGAATAGGATTACATACAGAAAATGTGAAACACAATTCTATTCATGTTTTTGAAATGAAACTGCAAAAGAAAATATGTTACGAGTCTAAAGCGATCACTTCTCAAACAAACCATGTTTCTTCTGTTCAAACCATAACGAATTATTTGAAAAATAAAATTTTTGCAATAATTCTACTGAGCATGGCTGGTAATTAAAATCGTATTGTTTCCAGTGGATCACATAGGAAGATCAATCGCTTTAAATATCGTTTAGAAAAAGCGATCACTTTTAGCATATGCTTTGCCATGATTGTCAGCGTAAAATCGTAAAGAACAGATGCTGACTGACTGTCGTCTGTAGTTGACACTTTCAGAATTAGGCCAGCCAGCAGCCATCCATTAAATGTGTGTTTGTGTTCATATTTATTCCCGGGGAGTCTATAAAGTTATTCAGTGTGAAGTGATTATGAGTTTATTATTATACACTCAGTCACTCAGTCACTCACTTACAGACTCACTCATGGTTTCGTTTTTACTTGACACCCGTAACACTCCATAAAAATCTTGTAGTTCCGTATGTGTTTTCCGTTTCAATATGTTTAAAATGATGATGACAACTACAACAACGACGCCTATGATGCTCATAATTGTCTATTATTTTACCTTTTAGGGGTGACAGTTTTATTGTTACGATTTAATTTCTCTTCCTCTTTTTTGCCTTTTTGCCTTTTCTCTGCATTCAACACAAATTTTTTTTGTTTCTTTTTGGGGTGACAATGAAAAATGATTATTTTACTGCCTCTAATGATGCTGTTGAGGATGTTGTTGTATGGTGTTGATGATAAATATGATCAACAACAATAGTTTGGAATCGAAGAAAACGATGAAAAGGAAGCAAAAGAGATTCATTAACAAATTTATTTCATTTAATAAAGCATTTAAGGGCTCTCTCTCTCACTCTCCTCTCTGCTCTACACTTTTTTATGTGGCGTTAATAATTTCAAATGGGAAAGTTTTAAGAGGGGGAATATAATAATTTATAGTGGTACTATTAAAGAAAAAGGTACTCAACATAGTGGCATAAGGTACTTAAAGTACCGAAAAATTCAAAAGTTTTATTATTCTTTATAAAACCCTACGTATAAAACGCAAACAAAGGTGTTACAGTGGTTCAGAACAGGGATCATAAGCATGATATTTTAAATATATAAGTGAAAGTCAACAATATTGACATTTAACTATGCACTCTGATTCATTCATACTCACTACAACGTTGTTTTATAAGTACTGGTTGCAATGCGTATGAGTAAAACGTTGACATCAAACTCATACCATTCGAAATATGTTTGATTCATCAGTCTACTCATTTAGATTCATAACTTTAGAAAAATACTTATAATACTTACTCAAATCATTGATCAAAATTTACAGTTTTAGTTGTTGTTGCATTTACAACAAAAGAAAAAAGCCTCATAAGCACAAAAGACAGAGACAGCAAATAGAACAAACACACAACCGTCTAGTGAGTATTTTAGTGTTCGTACGTGAATCATACATATTTTGCGATTCGTGTATATATGTTGTGGTATGGAGAGTCGAAATCAACAACATCATACGTGTTGTTAAGTATGAATATGATGAGTACTTCAAACTTTGAATATGAGCGCAGGAGGTCCCATGATATTAAAATAAGTATGAATTCGTATAAGTATCAGAAATTATAAGTATGATTCGATTCTACTCATCTTTTTGAATACTCATTGCTGATCTCTGGTTCACAACCAACTATTAGGCACTCTACAATGGCATGTTATTTTAAAATATTTTCTTTCCTTCTTATGTATCACGACCAATCTTTAGGGGATGGCTCCTATTCAGAAAATGTATTTGTTTTAAACAAGCAAACTAGGGCCATAGTTTAGTAGGTAGTGTGTTTACTAATTAGTCGTGTGGCAATGGTTCAAACCCCAGCACAGACATCTCGAACATAACGAAATTTGAAAAACTTTGAGAGTCAATGAAAAAAAGTTCGCCATAAACAAGAACGGTTGGGTGAATCATATGATAACAGATCTGGACAGTATGTAAATCTAGTCTAAAATCCTGAGAAGCCAACACCCGTAACTTCAAGCCAGAGCCCATCAATGTGGGACGCCTGATGTTGTTCTGAATAGAATGGAATTGTTCTTTTTGAAATTATCAAAATAAGATTTTGTCCACAAAAGTTCATAATGATGTGCTTACAATCGTGCATTACACGCAATAAAAACTTTCTGATAGTAATTTTGAAATACCTTGCGGATACTTTTTGAAGGCGCCATAGTCTAGTAGGTAGTGTGTTGGTTTATTAGTAGTGAGGCCATTTCAAACAAAACGAAATATAAAGAGAATATTTCTTCGGCGACTTCCTCTCAGCAAATTTCTGGCATAAACTCTCGGAGAGTAAATAAAATTGCCATGAAAAGTTTCTCAAAAATATGTCGACTTTAAACTATAGGTCCTGCCACTCATATAAAAAATTAACACCCACAACATAAGTGATGTGAGAAACAAGAATCGCCTTTAAACTGTAGGTTCCGCCAGTCATGGATAAAATTAACACATACATCATGGGTGGTGTGAGAAACTAAGTCACCATCCTGACTGAAGGGCTGTAATATCCACTTATGTAAGTGAGTAAGTTTTGTGGGTAGCGTTTTGTCTTCTTAGGCAAGAGCTTTGAGTTTAAACCTCAGTTAACACTGTGGAACAAAAAAATATTTCTTTCGACGATCCTCTCTCCCAGATTAGAAATACAATTGTCATGAAAAACTTCTCAATAAAATCTGTTTCTTGGACTCGGCTTTACACTGTAGGTCCCACCACTCATGAATAAAAACTAATACATACAACATGGGTAGCGTGAGAAACTAGGTATTAATCCAGACTAGAGGGTTGTAATGACCAATTAAGCAAATAAAGATAATGATGGACAAAGGGAGAGAGAACAGAGGCAGATTAGAATATGTTCAGATTACAAGTGACAAGAAAAACGTCTGCGGTACTGGAGTTTCCCATATGAATTGTGCAGCTAAACAATGCATGCCCTCTAGAACTCTGCAGTGTGTGATCCAGTAGATAACCGAGTTGGAACGGATGTGATTTATGTGGCAAAAGTATTGTTACGAAATAAAAAACTATAGATGCGGGTGTTTTGCTTTCACATTGCTTAACATTAAAATTATAAACAAAAGCTACAAGAACAAAACAATGCCTGTTTACAAATTATCGTACTGCTTAATATAACAATAGACACCATCATAAAAAAGTGGTAAACAAGTTAACAAAAATACAACAATAAAGAGCAGCATAAAAAAATTGTAAACAAATAAACAAAAATATACCAACAACACTACAATAATAAACGTAAACAACGATGTTTACAATTATAGAGATTTCGAGAAGGCGAACGTTCGCCTTCAAGAACATTCATCAGACTGTTTACTCTGTCATATAAAAGGCAAGGCAAAGCAGGCGAGTGAGTCAGTGAAGTTCAGTCAGTCTTGTAAGAAGACGCGTTGTGTTTCAAGAGTGTAATCGTGGTTTGAAGATCTCCGTTACAAAAATCTGTCGAACAATTTTCTAGTAATTGTTATTGTTTATGCAAAGGTTGTGAAAAGTGACACACAGAATTCTAAAAGTTTTTAAAAGGTAAAAAGATAACAATATGCTGCGCAATAATATGCAATTGTCGAAAGCAAGTCCGTTCATTTCTTTCAGAGATATTCCGTTAAAGTAGCGATAAAAGAGGGAATCAGTTGAGTTGAGTGCTCTGCGTTCATTATGGGCACATTCGCGATATGTTTTTAAGCGGTGGAGAACTCTCAAAATAGACTTCAAGACTCCAGCTTATTTATGGTAATCGTATTCCATATTCTAAATGGTACATCCATTGGTGTAAATAAGAGAGATCAAGTGGAATTAAGTTTTATGAAACCGAGATTGTTGCGTGCTTGTTTCGACACTGGAAAAATATGTTGACTCCAGCGAATAAAACATATCCAGAATCTGAAGAACTTCTGACGCTCTTAGGTTAGGTTAGAGGACGTGTACTTATCAATTAAGACAAGTACAGTACCCGGAGGTCGAATAGACCCATTGTACAACGTCCTAGTAACTCACACCACTTATGTTGTGTGTGTTAATTTTATACATGAGTGGTGGGACCTTCAGTTTAAAGGCGACTCCGAACGACAGATTTTTTTGATAAACTTTTTCATGGAAATTTTATTTACTCTCAGAGCTTTCGCCAGAAATCTGTTGAGAGGAAGTCGCCGAAGAAATACTTTTTGTATTTTGTCTTGATGCCTGGCCTGGGGCTCGAGCCCTGGATTTACGTCTAATAAGCCAACACACTATCTACTAGACTACGGCGACTTCAAAAAACTCTCTTTCTAACCACCTTTAGGTAAAGGTGACCCATTGTCAATGCTCCTCTCATGGGGTCCATAAGCAACTTTGAAAAAAATTCTTCTTTTATCAGAAATTGTAACACAATACATTTCAACTTTTTGATACTTGTCACCCTAAAAACACAGACACTTAATGTACTGAATAAGGTTATAACATTTAGTACTTTTTTTCAAAATGAGGAAAAGAGTACCAAAATTTCATCACAAAACAACTCTAACGAACGTTAGGACGTTGTAAACAATAACGTTCAACATTTCATGGCATTGTCGTCTAAATCTGAAGTGTTGTTTGTTTGGTGGTGTCTTTAACGCTTGGATTATAAACACCGTTGTTGTGATAATAGATCTGTGATTTCCATCACCGGTTTAACTTTTTTTGCGCCCTTTCCTGAAACCTTTTCATAGCAAAAGGCGTGACAAATTTGAAATGTTTTTTTCCAAAGTGATGATTACATTTCTGTGTGATTGAATGAATGTTGCATTCATGCTGCATTTGTGGCACAATTGGCATAATGAAGTATTAATTACGAGTGTTTTTAATTATTCTTCTTCCAATTGTTCTCTCCTTTAATTTTAAATTGGAAAAAGGAAACCAAATGAATTGAAAGAGAGAGAGAGATAGAGAGAGAGTGCATGACTGAGAGAGTGACAGGAGTGATTCTCAGTTATTTTGTGGATCAAAGGAAACATTTTTATCGAAACAAGAACAAGCGATTAAATGAATGCCAAAAATTAATCGATTGGCTGACCGTTTGGCCAATTTGTTATTGTGTTGCAGCGGCAGCCACACTGCAATTTAAGCATTTAATATCGAGTTGCGAGTTGTTGTTGTTGTTGTTGTTTTTTTAATGAAATTATTGCCTGTGCCTTAAATTCTAGTTATAGAGACAAGTACAGCTTTCTGGACTGTCTTATGGCCATAATAATCATAATAAAACTCTTAATGATCATCGGCACCAGCATCAGCATCAACATTATGCATTAGCCTGCATCATCAGCATCAGCATCGTTGCTTTAAAGATTCTTTAACTTTTAAGTCCGTAACCAATCTTAAAAGTTATTGACTACGAAACAAAAACAAAAAAAAAACGAAAAAAAGTACTTTGGCAAGCCGGCATCAGTGGCAGAGGAGCAGAGTTTGCTTTGGGTTTCGTTTCTTTAGTTGACTCATCGGTGGCGGTCAAGATAAAATGTGTCGGCATCCTTTGATCAGTTCATATTATAAAATACCCTGGTCACGCCTTAAAGGCATTAAACGAGATGGCGCTCAAAAGCTCCACGCTAAAGAAGAAGCAGCAGCAGAAGAAGCAGGGATCCCAAGATGTTGAACAAGAAGTACAACAGCAAAGTTGTAAAAACAACAACAACAACAACAGGATCAAAACGAAGTAATACATCGAAGAAAAGAAGGAAGAAAGGCAGGCACAGAGAAGAATTCAATACCCAAACCATCACAGAGAGAGAGGGCAATTGCAGTAGAAAATTCGGTGGCTTTTAAGGCAATCGTTAGATTATAATTGCAGGCGGAAAGACAGGCAGTCAGTTTGGCCAAACGGCCGGTTACTTTGGCATTCAAGTCAGCATTTCAAGTTATTCATACTACCATGGCCATTAATGTGAAGTGAAATAAAATTGAGATTCCTTATGTTGGAGGAAATTGTCTACTTGACGATGATGAGGACCATTTGATGAGCACCATTTGTTAGTTTTAAAATTTACAAAACCTTAGACTGGCCTTAATAGCAATTTTATTGTTTTTCTTTCTCTTTATGGTCTTTATGAAGCATAATAGGAGGACAAACAAGCATTCCTTAAAAAACAAATAAAAAAGAAAAAATGTTGCGGTAATCAGCAGCTTTCTTTCAGAGCCCTCAATACCAAATTGAATAAGAAAGAAAGTTTTGCTGTATGTGAACAGCAAATATTATTTCAAATTGCTGAATATTTTTACGGGGCTTTTGCCCTAGAATGTATAGAATTTAAACAGATTTTGCTTGCAATAAAAAGGTTTTCACTCATTTTGCATGAAATTTTAAGGTTTGTGGGCCAAATTCCTTAATAAAAAATGATTCCAACAATCCAATCACAAGATTTCTTTGAGATAAAGTTTACACCAGTAAAACGAATCGGCATGAACAAGAATCACATGGAAGAATCACTTGATAACAGATCCTAGCATCAAACCAGAGGCTATCAAGGCTATCAAGGAGGACTGATCCTGATTGTAATAGAATTTCTCTTCTCGAGATTATCGACGATTTTGTCCAAGGAAGTCCATAAAGATCTCCTTACAATCTTTCTGATTGTAATTCTAAAAGCTTGTGTGCAATTAAGGTAAACTATTTAAAGTTGTTGCCGTCTAATGGGTAGTGTGTTGGCTTATTAGATGTGAGGCCGTAATTCATACCCCCGGCACAGACATTTCGAACAAAACGAAACATGAGCAAATATTTCATTCGGCGACCTTCCTCTCGGCAGTCTACTGGCAAAAACTCTGAGTGCAAATAAAAAAATTGCCATGAAAAGCTTCTCCATAAATCGGTCATTCGAAGTCGACATTAAACTGTAGGTCCTGCCACTCATGCATAAATTTAGAACACACAACATGGGTGGGCATGAGAAATTATTGCGTAATCCTGACAAACCGGTTGTAATGACCAATTGAATGTGACTTTTTGATTCTCTAAAATAAACGATTTTTTTATTAAAGAAAAGTACTCAACTTCATCGATATTATGGGCCATAATAAAACCTTTGAGTCAGTATTACTGTCTGACTTCTCCTACTAACCATGTGGGTCCGTTAGAATTATCCATGACTGGCGGCACCTATAATTTAACACCGAATCCGTTCCATAGATATGCGCTGCTTACAGCAGCACCCATTGCCATCACGTACAATATCCATTCATTAGTGCAGGGTTTATGAATTTCATGCCCATATGCACGTTTCTTTGTAAAATACTTTCATCATTTTAATGTAAATAACGATAATTAAATGCAACATTCTAATACTAAGGCAGAGGCACTAAATCGTTAATCGTGGTGTTAAACCGAAATGAACTTTTTGTTTTGCATTTAAAAAAAAAATGCCGAATTTATTAACACTTTTGCAACTTTTATGCATTTCTTCTCCTTAATATTCTTGTCTAGACTTAAAAATTCATTGCTTCTTCGCTTTTTCTTTATTAAAAGCGCTTAAAGTTCTTAAAAGAGCGCCGCTCCTCCATTTTGTTTTTTATTGAAAGAAATTAAACACAAAAATGAATAATTTTTGTATGTACATATGTGTACATATGTATGTATGTTTGTGAATGCAATCAATCTTAATAAAGCATTATAATTACCAAAAAAAGTACTTCCTTCTGGTCTTTATTGTTTAAAGAAAAATATGCGCAGCCTTGATCAGGCAACCAAAAAAAAAAAAAAAAAAAAGATTTGACAAACCACAGGCAATTAATTGTTTTCAAAAAAAAAAAAAAAAAACGAAAAAAATTGCTTGAGAGTTTAAGTTTTACAAGTAAAAATATGTACCGCTATTATTAACCCAAAATTTACCGCTATTGCCATCTAAATTCACACATTCAGCAGCAGGGTCTTGCCAAACGCCTAATGATACGAAAAAGACATATTCATACAAGCAAGGAAGCCAGAAGAAACCAAAGAGAGGAGACTTACAGAGAGAAATATTTAAAATTTATGTTTCATAAGATAATAAATGTTATAACAAAAGCAACAACAACAACAACAACAGCAACCGTCAGATAAAAAGAATTGTACTTTTTTTACCATACCACACCTAAAATTAATTGTTTCACTAAATGTTTCGTTGTTTTTGCCATCAAAGAAACAAAAACAACAACAAAAACAACGAAAAGAATTACTTACTGACGAAAAACCGTCATTAAAATTAATCAAAAATTATTTGCACCCTACAATGTCAATGGTCGCTTACAGCATGAGGTTCGGTAAGTAAACAGAACGACACTTCAAACGTACGCACAAACGAGACAAAGTTTTTAAACGTTTTGAATTGAAAAAACGCGTCCACAGATTCCTCTTATTGCAGCAGAACGTTTTAACCAAACACTATCAGATTGACTGCAAAGAGACAGCGAGTGACGAATTTCTGAGTTCCTTCCACGAGTATGGTTTCTCTGTGTTCCTTAATCAATTCTCCAAGAGTGAAGTCAGAACTGGTAGAAGATCATCGATAAGATATCTTATTCGAGAATCCCAGACTCTAAATAAAATCGATTGTCAATCCTCCAAGCCTAGTTTTAATAGAAGATTTTACACAAGAATTCCAAACAAGAAAGACTGGTCGTTTGACATGGTCTGCTCTGAAGATTCTGTAGAAGTCTACACAGATGTTTAGATACATACATAAATGGTCATTACAACCCTTCAGTCAGGATTACGGCTTAGTTTCTCACGCCACTTATGTTGTGTGTGTTAATTTTATACATGAGAGGCGGGACCTACAGTTTAAAGTCGACTCCGAACGACAGATTTTTGAGAAGCTTTTCATGGCAATTTTATTTCACTCTCAGAGAGTTTCTGCCAGAAATCTGCTGAGAGGAAGTCGCTGAAGAAATAGTTTTTATATTTTGTTTCATGTCTGTCCTGGGGTTTGAACCCTGGCTTTACGTCTAATAAGCCAACACACTACCTACTGGACTACGGCGACTAATGTTTCTAAACTTCAGAATATTGGTAGGCAGTGGAGTTTTCTCCGAAGCATTTTATCTTAGCCTATCTCTCCGCCATTATAACGATTTATTTGTAATTGTATTGCAGGCCGAGATAGTGGTCATAAGTCACTTCGCGGTACTGATATTGTGTAAGGCATCATCAACTACAAACAGTATTGTGCTCTCTTAAAGCCAGGCGGCTTTCAGATCTCTTTCGGGTGCTATTTTCACATCTAAACAAGTGAGCATATGCCTTGGTCCAGTGGTCACAGCGATTTCCAATATAACTGTGTAGCTAAAGAAGTTACCAACAGACTCATACCGAATACCAATCAAAACATGAATATTTTTGCTAGGCTTTCTATTAGTCACAGATTTTAATTGGGCACTGACAAATTGTACCTCAAATCTGCTTTATTTCAGACTCTCCTCGTCTAAATTGGATAGCAAGCGTATCAATCAAGCACTTAAATAAGTTTAGAGAGGACATCTCTACATAGCATGCGAAGACATTTCGCTTATCTGGGAGTAACTGCTGCAGAGGTGGTAGGTATTGTCTCACATTATTTGGTAATCTCTGTCTCTGGGTCTTGGTCCAGACTTTTCTCTTATGAATCACCCTTCTTCGATCGTCTCACAGGGTATCGTAACAAGATACCGAATCGATCGCTAAATTCGTTAAAATTGGTTGTAAAGACCGGCTAATAACGATTAGTCAGTTAGTTTCTGGAGCAACGATTCATATGATAACACAACGTGCCGCTATGTATGCTCAAGTGACCTTTAATTTAACAGTGCTGTGGCTCTCTAGCCCATACGATTTTATTGCTTTTCTACACCATAAAGCAGATGTGATGCAATCCTTTAAGAGTTTCGAAAGCTTCAGTGTTCGCCCAGTTCTATCTGTGTACAGATTTTTTGGAACAACAAAAGCAAACTCCTTTTCAATAACTGCCAAGGTCAATAACGCACAGCATATATGAATTGTTCTACAATTAAGAAGAATAGTAGTTGAGGGAGTTCATAGATTCTAGATTCGTTCGGTCTCATATACCGATCCTCACACCAAAAAAAAAAACGTAATTGTGTACAGGGGTGTCATAGCTTAGCATATGACCGACTGTAGCCGATTTGAAATGTTTTTGTTAAATGTAACACAAGCATTTATTTATGCAGTGGTTGACATAAAATATGTAACACCAGTAAATGAAACAATTAGGCATGTTTTCACAATTGTGGTGTATGTTTACTTTTGTTTTGAATTGTTTTCCGTTACTTTGGTTGCCTAGACACACGTCATCCACATTCATCCATCGAACTAAACAACACACATTAATTTGTTACTGTTTTTTACTGTTCACATTATGTTTTGTTTTTGTTAGTTTTGTTGTATTATAATTACGAAAATTGTTTTTGTTTTTGTTTTTTTGACATCTTGATTACTTTAACAATATAGCGGTAATTAATAAAAACAAAAAAAATCAAAGGAAAAGAGAACAAAAAAAATCGAAAAGTAATCAAAACGTTGAAGTCTTTAACGTTGGACGACAACGACAAAGACAACGACAACGATTTGTTGATGATAAATTTACTGCCCATACACGTATGGCAAACACACTGTACTGTTGGTCAAATGCTATTCGTCCAAATGTACTGAAAATTAATAAAAAAAAAATAAAAAATAATTTAATTTTTTTTCTTTTTGGTAACCAAAAATTCATTATCATGTTGAATTGTGTTGTATTTTATTTAGTATTTCGTTTTGTTTTGTTCTTTTTTTTTCAATAATAAGTTAATGTTTTTTTATTTGGCCGTGTTCTCTTTCTAAATGATTCAGTAGTTGGTTGCCCTGTCAATCAGTTGTCATTTGATGAAGATTTCTAAGCAATTCATAGCTTTTGTAATTTCATTACCAACATACAGCAGGTTTACGTAGCATAGCAGGCCTACTAGACTCTGGTCTGTGACTCTACACCGAGCAAATAGTCAAGTTACTTCGCTCGTATATAATTAGGATATAATTTGTAATTGTATTGTAATTAATAAAGAAATAAATACATTTTTAAGTAATTAAATTTTGCAATTAAGAGCAGCTAAACTTGAAAAAATGAGAACAAAATCATATTTTGCAAGTTTACCCGATCAAAACTCATAACATGTAAGTTTGAATTATAGGCTTATGTATACCGTTTTAAAGGCTCGTCTGTGCTCTTTTCAAAAAACAAAACTGTGACAAATTTAGAAGCTACCACAAATGAATTAAAAAAAGATTAAGGGCCATTATTACAACTTGTCGTTAAATTTGGGTTTAGTTAAAGGTACCTTTAGCTAAATAATAAGCTAAATAAGTTAAGTTAACTTATTATCGTTATTACAACTTACAGATAAAATTTTTCAAAAATATGGCAGTGCCGGAGTAATGTCGATAAAACTTCTCAATTATACAAGTTTTTTTTTTAACGTAGTGGCAACCGCTGGCTTCGTGTTTTTGTTGCATATGCTCATTTTGTTTAAATTTGAAATTGCCATATTGAAAATAATATATAATATGGCAAGTTCAAATATAAAGTGACCTTTAAATGTTAAAGGTAGGATGATCCTCCCTTTAGCTTAACGATCACTTCTATCTTATTGGGTACTCATAATAACGAAAAACAATTTATCTGCCCGTTAAAATCCTCCATTTAGTTAACGGCAAGTTGTAATAATGGCCCTAAATGTAAAATACCCCCTTCATAAAATGAATATAAATATTGTTTTTGTTTATATAATTGAAATAAAATTATTTTAAAAAAGTCTCGATATAACGAATTTTTCGTTTAACGAAAGGGCCTGACAATATATCGTTCGCTAAACCGAGATTTGCCTGTATGTAATTAGCCGGGTATATTTGCCCACAATCCATAAGCTGTAGTTGAGGTTTCTATTCTTCATAATACAAAAAAAATTCAAAAGCAACACAATTTTAGCCTATGTACATATATATGTACGTAGTCTTTATTGGTATCTGTAGAGTCCACGAAAGTAATTTATTTGATTCATTCCAAAAAGGTCTATCATACATACATAACATAATTGGCCATTACAACCCCTTAATTAGGATTACGACCTAGTTTCTCACACCACTTATGTTGTGTTTGTTAATTTTTTATATGAGTGGCGGGACCCACAGTTTAAAGTCGACTCCGAATGACAGATTTTTGAGAAACTTTTCATGGCAATTTTATTTCACCCTCAGAGTTTTTGGTGATGTATGACCTGAGATTTGAACCGAGACCTTACGTCCAATAAGCCAACACACTACCTACTATACCACGGCGGCTTCAGGTCTATCGCCGCTTTTAATTAACCTGAACAAGAAGGTTAGGAAGCTTTTTCATGACAATTAATTACTCTTAGAGAGCTTTCTTCAGAAGACTGCTGATGGAGAGAGAGGCTTGTCGAAAGGAATATATTTTTTGCACAGCGCCAGCTGATGTTTAAACTTAAAGCTCTTGACTAAGAAGCCAACATGCTATCCACAAAACTTACTCACTTAAGTGGCCATTACAACCCTGGAGTCAGGATGATGAGTAGCAGGACCTACCATTAAAAGTCGATTTCAAGAGACAGATTTTTTAAGAAACTTTTAATGACAATTTTATTTATTCACAGAGTTTTTGGGGGGTTTGGGGCACGACCTCACGTCATATAAATCAACCTACACTACCTACTAGACTACGGTGATTTCATCAAAACAAATCAGTCACAGTATTACCGATCGCTATAGATTTGAAGTGAATTTTGAAAATAATGTCGGTTGTTTGGGTGCCCCAAACAACCTAGTGGGTAGTGTGCTAGACTATTGGCGTGAGGGTCGTGGTTTCGATTCCCACCAGAGACTCTGGTCTGTGACACTACACCGAGCAAATAGTCAAGTTACTTCGCTCGTATATAATTAGGATATAATTTGTAATTGTATTGTAATTAATAAATAAATAAATGTCGGTTGTTAATGCATCCATGATGTGAACATTTCTACCTTTATCTTGAAAAGACCACCCAGCTTCTAAAATGTGTGCATAGTTTTGAAGCTTTTTCTTCCACTGTTTGAAGAGGAAACATTTTTTTCTTTTTCATTAAAAAATCGAAAACATTTCATAACAATTTTTATTATAAATGTACTGAAGAAACGAACCAATTTTTATCGCCTAACAATGGAAATATTTTTTGGAGACATTATTTGGCAAATATTTCGTATCGTAATCCTCTTATATGCCCATAATGCTTGACAAATAAAATGAAACAAAATTTTTTTTGTTAGAAAAGAAATCTTCAACTGAACTATTTTTTATTTTGGCCAAAACAAAAACGTTGAAAACATTTCAATGGAACTACAAAAATAATAAAAAGACAACACATTTAACGGAATTAAACATTTCAAGAGATTGGAAAAAAATTGTTTTTTGTTTTGTATTGAAAAAATAATTATTTTTGAAAGTAAACTGAAGTAAATTTTTTATAAAAACAATCAATTTGCATAAGATTTCTTCTGAAAAAAATTATTCCGCCAATAACCCTGTTCGGTGGCCTAAAGGCGCCGCGCTTGACAAACAGAGGTGCGTTCAATTAGCAATTGGCGCTAAAAAAAATTGAATTTTTTAAATTGTCACAGACAATGAACGAACGCTGGCTTTAAAACACGGTTTAACCATGTTTTAAAAACGTCGGATTTCTTGCTTATTTTGCTTATTATCACTGTACCTTGTACAGTGTTGCCTGGTTTTTTGAGGCTGCGGTGGAAATCTTTTGTTTTCAAAACTAAACCACCAGCCATGTACGAAATGTTAATCAGTTAAGCAAATAAAATCTCAGTTTTTGAAAATAAAAACGAAAATAAATTTCAAATTCTTGTTGACATGCCGTGTTTCATTCGCTTTTCAAAATCACCGCAGCATGATGGCGTTAACAATTAATAAAGCTGAGAAAAGTGTGGCAACCTCACACTCAAATACTCGCGTATGTATTCTCGCCAAATATTTAGAAATGCCAGCGAATCGATAAACCACCAACCAACTAAACAACGAACGATAACAATGTAATCGAATTCCTGGTCGGCTACTGAGTAAATATTTTAAATTACAACAGATGGTGCGCTATAATGGTTGCAAATCGTAGAATAAGTTTGGCCTGATGGTTGTAACACACTCTGATGAATGATAAGCCCGCGCCTTTTATGCCTCATTACAACTTATTTTTGCTTCAAACTTGTTTAAGAACCATTTGTTCAATTCGTTTACTAGCTATAGATACACATGTTGCATTGTTTTGGACCTTACTGTACTTACTTACTTGCTTAACTGAACATTACAACCCTTTAGCCAGGCTTCTCACATCACTCATGTTGTGTGTGCATGTTGTCTTTGAGTGGCGAGACCTACTGTCTAAAGTCGACTTCAAACGACAAGTTTTTGGCAAACTTTTCATGGCAATTCTCATTACAACTTATTTTTGTTTGAAACTTAGTTGAGAACCATTTACTCAATCAGTTTACTAATTGTACATATGTTGCATTGTTTTGGACCGCCATTAAACCCCATTAAATAGGATTACAACCTAGCTTCTCACATCACACATGTTGCAGGTGTTTATTTTACCTTTGGTAACCTCCAGTCTCAAGTCGACTCCTAACGACAAGTTTTTGACAAACTTTTCACGGCAATTCTATTTACTCTTCGAGAGTTTTTGCAGAGAAAGTCGCCACAGGAAATAATTTTTCAAATTTCGTTTTTGTTTGAGATGTCTGGGCTGGGGTTTGACCTACGACCTGAAGTCTACTATCACAGCAGTGTAGTGAATCATTTTGCCGGCTTGTACACATTGTTTTCGCTGTCTACTGCATTTATATTTAAATAACGCTTCTGATTAGAAACATTCGATCGGTCGGCCGTTTTCTTTTGATGTGTCGTCCAACACCCACTCAAAAAGTGTGTGCATTTAAACTGCTTTTCGGCAGTTTGATTAAATCAAACAAATAACCACCACGGGTTTTACTCTTCTCTTTAACTCTTTCCACTTTCTTTACTCTTTCAATTCAATTTGAGTTGCTTGGAGTTTTTTTTTTTTGGCAGCTGAACGATAATAAAACACACAGTTTTGTATGAGCACATGTGTGTGTGTTTAATAATTAACGTCTTCAGTAAACAGCGGTTTTCTATGGGGTTTGATTGAAACAATTTCAAAACAAAAATCAAATTTGAAGAACAAAAATTTAAAGAATTTTGAATTTCAAAATTTTTGGTGATAAATAACGATTTCCTACTGCCATCAAGCAATCGCAAAATAAGAGAACTTGTCTCTCTAGGTTAGGTTAGGTTAGAGGACGTCTACTTGTCAATTAAGACAAGTACAGTACCCGGAGGTCGAATTGACCCATTGTACAACGTCCTAGTTTCTCACACCACTTATTTTGTGTGTGTTAATTTTATACATGAGTGGTGGGACCTACAGTTTAAAGTCGACTCCGAATCGCAGATTTTTATTTATTGAGAAACTTTTCATGGCAATTTTTATTTATTCTCCGAGAGTTTTTGCCAGAAATCTACTGAGAGGAAGTCGCCGAAAAAATACTTTTTGTATTTTGTCTTTGATGCTTGGCCTGGGGCTCGAACCCAAGCTATTGAGTCTAATAAGCCAACACACTACCTACTAGACTACGTCGACTTCACTTTTTTCCTCATAAGCCCTAATGAAAATTTGAGTACAAGTGAGTGTCAATAATATTGAAATTTAACTATGTACTCTGATTCATTCGTACTCACTACATACAACGTTGATTTATAAGTACAGGTTGCAATGAGTATGCGTACAACGTTGACATCAAACTCATACCATTCGAAATATGTTTGATTCATAAGCCTAGTCACTTAGGTTCATAACTTTAGAAAAATACTTATAAAAGATTCGTGTGACTCGGAATCATTCATCAAAGTTTATAGTCTTAGTTGTTGTTGCATTTACAACAAAAGAAAACAGACACATAAGCAAAAAAGGCAGAGCAGCAAGCAGAGCAAACACACAATCTTCTAGTGAGTATTTTAGTGTTCGTACGCGAATCATACTTATTTTGTGATTCGTGTATATATGTTGTGGTATGGAGAATCGAAATCAACAACCATCATACGTGTTGTTAAGTATGAGTATGATGAGTACTTCAAACTTTGAATATGACTAGAGGTTCCATGATATTAGAAGAGGTATGAATGCGTATAAGTATAAAAAATTCTGAGTATGATTAGATTCTACTCATCGTTTTGAATACTCATTGCTGATCTCTGGTAGAAATATAAATTCCTTGTTCGTTTTTAAAGGCCTCCATGTTCGCTTCCTTGGAGACTTGCAGACTTAAGGGAAGCGTTCGCCAAATAGTTTAAATATGAATTCAAATATGAGAGGAACACTCCTCTTCTGAGGATGAACATTCACAAAAAAAAGGATGGAAAACGGAATATAATTGTAGAGAGGCACCAGATCACTCCTATTGACGCTCTGGTGCCTTCGAATACAAGCCAAAAAATGAAAATACTAAACAAGGACTTCAGCCAAAACCCAGGTTAAAGAGTTAGGAGCACGTAGCTGCAAGAGCTTACAAATGCTAGGGCAAGCAGCCAAGTTAACTTAAGTAAGCGGAGGAAATTTTTTTCTTAAAGTATTTATTTACTTAATTGGTCATTATAACCCTTCAGTTAGGATTACGACCCAGCTTTTCACACCAATTATGTTGTGTGCTTTGATTTTATACATAAGTGGCAGGACTTACAGTTTAAAGTCGGCACCGAACGACAAATTATTTTGAAAAACTTTCCACGGCAATTTTATTTTACTTTCAGAGTTTTTGCCAGAAACCTACTCACAGAAAGACGCTGAAGAAATATTTGTTTACGAATTTTGTTTTTTTCGAGATATTTGAACTGAAGTTTGACTAACAACCTCTAGTCTAATAAGCCAACAGACTACCTACTAGATGACTATGACGCAAATGAACAGCAAAAAATCCAGAAAAATATCTAAAAACACCTGCATTTTAAGCAAGACTATGGCGTCATTAAGTCTCAAACTTTAGACCCAAGAAAATAACAAGGAAAACTATGCTCAACGAATACTTTCAAACATTCAGTTCAACATTCAAATCCATGAGTAAATCGAAAGCAAAAGTGAAATTGAAGAACCATCAATGCCACTGGCTGCCACACAGTTGGATGCAACCCCAGGTTATAGAATGCAGTTGAAGACAACAACAACTACAACAGGAACAAACAAACAGTAGTTGATAATAAAAATTAAAATCGAAAAACAAAACGAAAAAAAAAGAAAAATTAACAACAACAGACGGAGATCAGTCAGGAGTAGTAACCCACGTATGCGTGTAACCTTTAGAAAACGCTTTAGCGGTTTTCCCAAACATTGTATAGAGAAGGGCATAATGAAGGGAATTAATAAAACAACGTTTAAACCCCCATATGGACAGAACAGAACAGAGGCAAATCATAACAAATATTTTCGTTTTACAATCCATTCACCGGCATTTGGATGCTGACCGCGAAACAAACATCAGCAGCATCAGCATCAACATCAAAGCAAATGCCGCCGATTGGATTTGTCGTTAACGCAACGCTTCTGTTTCCCATTTTTTTGTTTTTCTTCATAGTTTTCCTCTTCTGCTTGTATTCTAGCGGAGATACGTTGATAGTTGAGGAAACAAGAATCCGAATTAAAAATTCATTTCGTATGCGGATGTTAACAGCAGAAGAAAAAAAAGGTGCCCCGTTTTTGGTTATCATTTGGGGTCCATTTTTTAAGGTGAAGGATTGCGTGGGAAATCTTTCTTTTTCTTTTTGGTGGCATGGCACAGTAGTAGGGAAAGTGTTAATTGCGTTGAAATGCCAAACAAAAGAAAAACAAGGATTTTTTTCATTTCATTTCCCACACAATATCTGTAAACGCGCTCTCCAAATGCCATTAAACGAAAGCATTTTGGTTAAATCGTTACACCTGTGCCATGGTTTAAACTCGATGGTGAAATAATAATTCACAGGTGAAGTGGCTGGTTTGTGGGTAACACAGGAAAACAGTTTTTTTTTTCTTTTTTTTTTGAATCACTTTTCTGACTTTGTGTGTGGTTTTCTGTCTACACATGCTGCTGCTGCTGCTGCCACTGTTTAAATTGAATTTGAATTTCAATTTAGAATTGAGAAATGAATGAACGTTTGATTAATAAAACGCTGAAAGGTGTTCAGCAATCATTTTCGATTGATTTTCTCCCCCCAATTGAGTTTGTGTGGGTTTTTCCATTCAATAAAGAAAATGTAGACAAAAAAATTTATAGAAAAACCCACACACACACACAGTTTCCATGGCATTTGAATTAGGCGGCACAATTCAAGCTGCATTTAAAAGGGTTTTTCAAAGTGTTTTAAAGTGTTAAACTTGAATTATGGCCACCAGAACGTACGTATACGACCAGAGCAAGTAATAGTTGCAGCTTCACTATGCAACTGCAGGTGAAGGGCAGCTGTGAAGCAACTCAGGAGCCTTGAAATTAAAATATTTCTTAACACAGTTATTTATGATTTAGAAGACGGAAGGGGTTTTCATTTCGTAATTGCTTAGCTACAGCAGATGCCTGGAGTCCTGTTTTAACCCAAAAAAGCCATACGAAGTAGGGTTAAGGTAAGGTGGACGATATGCAAATCAGAGATCAGCAATGAGTATTCGGAAAGATGAGTAGAATCGAATTGTACTCATAATTTCTGATATTTATACGCATTCCTACTTCTTTTAATATCATGGAACCTCTACACATATTCAAAGATTGAAGTCCTCATCATATTCATTCTAAACAACACGTATGATGTTGTTGATTTCCATACTCACCATAACTCAACATATACACGAAGCACAAAATAAGTATGATTCGCGTACGAACACTAAAATACTTACTAGAAGGTTGTGTAACTGCTTGTGTGACTGTAAGTTTTAATGTATTATTCGAGTCAAAGTTATGAATCTAAATGTTTAGGCTTATGAATCAAACACGTTTCCTATGGTATGAGTTTGATGTCAACGATTACAACCTGTGCTTATAAATCAACGTTGTAGTGAGTACGAATGAATAAAAATGTTCAAAATTTCATGAGTGCTTATGAGTAGCGAAAAAACGAAGTAGCCGTGGTCCGAAGTCGTCGTGGTCTAGTGGGTAGTGTGTTGGATTATTAGACGTGAGGCCTCGGTTAAAACCCCAGGTCAAACATCTCCAACTGAAAGAAATATGACAAAATATTTCTTCGGCGATCTCCTCTCAGCAGAGTTTTGGTAAAAACTCTGTGAGTTAAATAAAATTGCCATGAAAAGTTTTTAAAAAAAATCTGTCGTTCAGAGTCGACTTTAAATTGTAGGTCTCACCACTCATATATAAATATTAACACACAACATAAAGGCTTGTAATGACCAATTATGTATGAAAAAACGTTTCATTGCTGATATCTGACGCAAATATCAGCGACATTGCAAAGCTCACATACAGAGTGCCCAGACGATCAGTTGTGCTGGTCATTAGGGCCCTTTTGCTCAACTTTAACCAAAGCTCTGTTTACCATACTCACCCTCCGGAACACCCTCCTATCTTCTATAAAAGCAGAGAGCTAAACTGGTGGCAGTAAAGCTAAATTCAGTAAACTTCTGATCGAGCCTTGTCGTTGGATTTACAAAACGTCCTCATCCATCGCCATCATCGCTCAGCTAAATAGGCGATTAGTGAACCATAACAGGTCCATTCGCCGTAGCCTAGAAACTAGGATGTCTAAGAAAATTTACTGAGCGCTACATGACATTGCTATGTGATGCTCTTTGCTGCTATTATTGTTTGTGGGGTCAGCAGAGGTTAGGGCGTCCGGGAACTTTATAGATTTTAAAAATTGACAATGTTTTTCGTTTTTTTTTTTACAACCTGGATTGAACTTGGGCACGCTTACATCGATTCTTGTGATTTCCTTTTGAGAAGATTTGATTTCTAGACTCCAAATAGGGTGTTGAAGTCTAACAATTCGTAGGTTGCCGCCAATATTATTAAGGTCTACGCAAACAGAGCCAAAGTATGTACTGGATAGAACAGTTAATTATTTACGTATACATAAATGGTTCTGGCATTAGACATCCGCAAAGTCCGCCTGCAGGTGGTGATCATAGCCTTAATACTTCAGACTTTGCAGTTTTTGTTGTACATCGTTTGATGTACTAGACTGCAGTGAAATCTCTTATGAATGTCACTTTGAAGTCCATTAATATTGAAAGTTTTTCAAGGAAATTACGGTTAATTCAAAGGAAACATTCTTATGTGGAGTCCAGTACATGGAGATATAACCGGTTATTGTTTTGATGATGAATAGACTATAGCTGGCACAGATCTAACAATCCCTATATGTTCTGTTTGACTCAGTTAAACTCTATATTATCCAGTCGTTGTATGGCAAGAGGCTCTGCTGTACTGACCTGGATAAGAAGAGAGACTAAGTATGACCTCTTCTGGCATCACAAAGCCATCCATTGTACTATTGGGATGCCAAAAATCACTGGCACATTAGAAAACATGCCGATAGATTCGCTATGCTTTCGTATGGATTTTGCCGAAGCTGTGGATCTCAGGAGGGAACTACTGTCACATCATGCGTTTGTCTCATGCTCTTGCCATGAAAAGATGGAACTATTTCGCCAATTGAATTCTCAGAAATAAAATAACCGCAATTGTGACATATTTTCTGAAACTGTATTGATCATATTCTGGAAGGATTTTTGGAATGGAAATGCAAAGAAAACATTTGAAGGCAGATCGCAAGGTGATAAAAATTCTGATAATCACTTTGGCTATCGAAATAAGGCGATTTAATCAAATTTATTTATAAAAAGCAAAACGATTTCCTTCAGTGGGTATAATATTGCCACTATTCGTAAGCGTTTCAACAGGATAATGAAACACATAAAGATTGATTGAAAAGAAGAACAGAATCATCATATATAAATTCCATTCAAAAACCTCTTTTACCTAATGAAATTAAGAATTATTGGCCCAGGGTTGCAATAGCGAAACAGAGTCTAAACAATGAATGAAAGCATATTCAACAAAACGTTTTAATTTTAAACGAAAATGAGCCAAAGTACTAACAGAAATATTAAATTTGAATACCTAACACATGAACTCCCAAGTAGTCTAATGGCAATGGTTTGCTAAATTAGCATGAGGGTCGTGGATTCGATTTCCACCATAGACTCTGTTCTGTTACGCTACACTAAGCATATGGTCGCAATTACATGGCTCGTATATAATTTAATATAATTTGTAATTGTATTATAATTAATAAATAAATAAATAAGTGCCTAACACTGTAAATTCACATGCAGAAGTGATGAAAAACTCCTTATGCTGCAGTTTAAACCTAAACACTCAGATTAAGTTTGAATAAATTTTACGATTATTTTTCCCGCCGGATATGATTCCTCTGCCCTCACATTTATTTTGTCACTAAAATTTTTGTAAATGATAACAAAAAAGGTTTATTTCATCACACCAACACTGTCGTATAATTTATAAGCACTTTTAAGTTCAATTACCCAACAAAAGAAATTAAAAATTTGGACACAACCATCAATCTAAATCATCACAAAGGAATCGAAATTAATTGAATAAAACACTGTCTTAAATACTCATTTGATTTGATTGACAATAAAGCACCAACAAACAATCACACACCCAAAGTACACTTCGAAACTTTGTTTCACCACAGAGAGTCAAAAAACAAGTGCAAAAATTAAACGAAAAATATTTGAATTTCCAACAAATATTTATTGAGATAAACTATAACAATTGCAACAACAACGCCAGCAATTAGAAACAAAAATTGTTTCAACTAAATACAGTCTCGTTAAGAAAAAAAAATTAAAATGTAAAGCAACAGCAAAAAAATCCCTACAAATTAAGAGAGAATGAATATTTTTCTATTTCGCATGCAAATGTTAACAAACCCTTTAAAAAAAAGTAGCGGAGACAACAGCAGAGAGAGCGAGAGAGATTATTTTAATGTTTAACGTTATAAATACTGCCTGCAAAACATTTAAATCAACACGCAAATCAACAACAAACAACAAACAAACCTTAATAGCAAGCAGGCAACAACAGTAAAAAAAGTTAAATTTACAGTTTAATGATGATCGCCATAATTACCGTTACAATGTGTTGTTGTAGTATGAGTGTTTTTTTTTTGGCGGAACCACCATTGTGCTAACAATGCCGAAAATGATTGGTTTACACATATCAACGCCTAAAACTACTTTCAAAAGAAGAGTAAAAATATACAGTTTTTTGATTCCATTCTTGCACGCCAAGCTAACCATAAGAGAAACAGAGATAAATAAAGATTTTTTATATTCAAACACTACATAGCCAGACTTTTCTTTACTATGTGTGGTACTCAATAAAATAATATGTCGTACTCTTTCTCGCTTAAGGCAGAGATTGTTTATTGTTTCTCTTGTGTTGTGTATTAAGTGCTTGGGAGCTGAGTTGATTTGCTTTTGTGTTTGGTGTGATTGCTACGTGTATATGTGTGTGTGTGTGTGTGTGTGTGTTTGAAAAGTTTAACCACCGACAAACAAGCCCTGATATATTTAAACCTTAACATAACAGCAGCGTAAATGTTATTATATTTGCAGCAGCAGTCAGTCTCTCTGCCTTAAAGCCTAACGATTTCAATTTGTTGTTTACCCACACACACACACACACACATTCCACATAAATGCTCTGCTGATTAAAACACCACCACTGCAACACCACCATTTATTTTATTTATCGTACATATACCAGCCTACCATGCCTGTTAAAATAAATAACAACAACATCACTAACAACAGCATTTATAAAAAAATAAATTACCCTCAAAAAAGCAACAAAAAACAAAAAAAAGAGAAAAAAACCAAAACAGAGAGTAAAACAAGAAAATCAACTTGTCTAGTTAGCAGTACTCAATCTAGTTTCGAACAGTTGTTTGTGAAACATCGTAAGGTGAGGTTCTTTACTACATTCGATGGGATTTTTTTCTTCTGTTCGTTACGTTGGTTCGTTCGTTCGTTTTGTTTACGTTTTTTTGTTTTCGTAACTGCAGCAACAACAGTCGTCGTCATCGTCATCATCATCATCATCATGTTTTAAAGAGCATGAGTAGAGTGTTAACAAGAAAATAAGATCATATTGTATTAACAATACCAACAGCAACTACAACAACAATAAGAAGCAATAAGAAAAAAATAAAGAAACTGTTACAATTATGTGAACACACAAACAAAATTCAAAACAAGAACACAAAAGAGTAACAAGAAGAAAAAAAAAGAAAAACAACAACAACAGAAAATTAAAGAGTGCTGTTGTCGTTCAAATTGAGCAATGATTTGGCTTTGATTGATTTTAATTTTAGTATGTGGTGAACTGTTAACGAGATAAGACGTTTAAACGGTTGTTGTGTGTGTTTTTTTGTTTGTTTTAATTCTACTATTGCTTGTGCTAAATATAAAGAATTTTTTGAAAATTAAAACAAAATATAAGCAAAGGAATTTTATTAAAAAGAAAACAAGATATAAAAACAAAAAAAAAAATATTATTTTAAACTAAAAAGAGAAAACAAAAAATTTTTTCCTTTTGTGAATAATTTTTATTAAATATACGGTGTAGTTAGTAAAACTATGCTTTGTCCACCCACCATGCGTCCCGCCAGTCCAGCAGAATCGGAAATATCGGTGGGCGGTGCACCCAGTCCTTTACCCAATACAGCACAAAATCGCAATGCAATTGACTTATTGCACCATCAGCAACAATTGCTGATGCATCAACATGCGGTGGCAGCAGCAGCGGCGGCTGGTTTGACAAGAGCCGCCGTCGGTTCCATGCCAGAGGAATATTTCCAACCCTTAAAGCGCCTCAGAATGTCTGAGGACACAGAGAGCAGCCATAAAGAAAGATCGCCCAGTCCTGTAGCCTTACAAAATACCAGCGCCACCAATACCGCCTCGTCGAATACAAAATCCAATTTGGAAGGCGTTAAAAGCTTCTCGATAGCGGATATTTTGGGCCATGAAAAACGCGACTCCTCCAGCTCACCGCCGCCCTCAGCCCAACGAAACTCGAGTACATTGCTACAGCCACGTACCGAGCCTTTGGATATAGTGACGGGCATGCAACATCCGGCTGCCATGCTTTTACCTGGCACAGCTCATGTGGTAAGGCCGTGGGATCATTTGCTGGGTCCCATGCCTGTTCGACCATTTATACCCTCCGCCTTGCTGCACTACGAACAACGGCTGGCTTTGGATTATCACCGCCAGCTGCAAGAACATTTCAATGCCCAGGCCCAACTTTTAAGGCACATGAACGGCATGGATATCATACCCTCGGAAAGTGGCAGTGAACGTAGCAGTTCGGCTGCCAGTGATTGTTGTTCACCGGAAATTAATCGTTCTTCCGGCGAAATACACACACGGCATTCGCCTTCCACTCAACAAGAAAGATCTCAACACAGTAGTAGCTCGGCTAGTGGAGCAAACGGCAACAATTCCTCAAACAGTGGCAATGGTGCGTCGTCCTCTTCGAGTAGCGGGAAAACAAAACCGAATGGTACCCCTCTTGATGCTCTATTTCAAATGACCACCAAAGATTTTGATGAAGAACAAGGTAAGGCAAGAGAAAAAACTGTAAAAAAAAACTTAAAAACATGACAGAAATTTGTATTGAAACCGCAAAAGTTTCTCTTAAATTGTCTATAAAATGGAAAGTTTCTTTAAAACAGGGGTAGTAAAAAGAAAACTGAAATTAAGGGCTCACGTCTAATAGGCATTGTTTTGTTCTCATAATGCTTCTACTAAACTCCCTATCTTGTTGGCAAAATGAATGAATGTGTAGTAAACGTTTCACGAAATAGCCAAGTGCAGATACGATCCAATGATTACAAGTTTGGGTTTTTTAATTAGCAGGGTTTAGAAGCTGCCCAGCAAGGTTCCAAATCATTTGTTCAGACTGTATCCCTAACTATGGCTTTCTAAATACGACTTCCGTTGATTGACATGGACGTTTCACCCAAAAAATGATGCGCTATAGAGACGGGAAGGTGACAAGCACTTGATATTAGGCTCGGTATGAAGTGGAACGCATAGCAACCACTCCTCCAAGCTCAAGATGCTACAGGCAAGTCACTGTCAAGGAGCATAGCCAGGCATTGCAATGATGGACTAAAATTCCTTTATTGCAGGTCAAAGTTAATCGCTGGAGGGCAATTGTTTCCTTTAAAGTTAGGAAATATTGATAATGTAGGCACAAATTATTCATTTACGTGCATAATTAGCCATTACAACCCTTCAGTCGGGATTACGGCCTAGCTTCTCACATCACTTATGTTGTGTGTGTTAATTTTATACATGACTAGCGTGACCTACAGTTTAAAGTCGACTCCGAACGACAGATTTTTGAGAAACTTTTCATGGCAATTTTATTTACTCTCCGAGAGTTTTTGCCAGAAATCTGCTGAGAGGAAGTCGCCGAAGAAATATTTTTTCATTTTGATGCCTGAGCTGGGTTTGAACCGTGGCTTTACGTCTAGTAAGCCAACACACTACCTACTTGATTACGGCGACTTTACAAATTATTCATTTAGCCGTACGAAATCATAAAATTGTGAGAAAAAACTCTGACAATGTCAATCTGACTGTCAAATCTGTCTTATAAACGTTAAGCGTTGGCTCATCACGATTACATAATTACCGTTTAAGCTCAACATTATTGTCTGGGCCCTGGTTTTCATCAGCGGTCTCTATTCGCTTGAGAAATGTGACGATATTGTTACCAACCCACAGAGATTTGACGATAAAAATTTAATGCCTCAAAACAGACCTCTGTAGCCTATCCACACTTTCTGAATTGATTTTCCCGAACGGAATATAGTTTCGATAACAAAATTACTGGTGATTGGTTCTCGATTGATATGAGATAAATTAATGAATATTATCTCCAATGCATTAGAAAAACATCGATGCCGTAATCTTGTCTGCCAATGGAACTCGACTCTCCCTTTAATTGATCCTTTGCCTCCGATTTGAAGTGTCTGATCCATGGTTATAAAGCGATACAGAAAATTTG
Source organism: Sarcophaga subvicina (assembly GCA_936449025.2). Taxonomy (NCBI): domain Eukaryota; kingdom Metazoa; phylum Arthropoda; class Insecta; order Diptera; family Sarcophagidae; genus Sarcophaga; species Sarcophaga subvicina. The sequence goes on from OW388081.2 coordinate 85,914,156, forward strand.
ATTCTATTGCGGTAATCAACACTTTACGACGATGTTTCTGTTTTATTGTGGCCACATCTATCTTTTCCAATAAGTTTAGGAGCTCTAGTTACAAAGAAATAGAATGCCATCGGTTGTGTGTTCCTTCATTAATTCTCTTTGTTTTCGTCTTCAGTATCATTTAATCTTTTATGCATATCTGGGAGATATGCAGGCATAAATCTTACACAGAGTGTGTTCAACCGCCAAGTAATTTCTGGGGATTAATGTTGTCGATGACCACATTAGATCGACAAAGAGGATTGTGGGCAACAGTGTTGAAAAATTCAGTACTTTAGTACTTTTTTCAGTACTTTTTTATTTCAAAAATATCGCAGTACCGCCGCAATGCTTTCAGTACTTTTTTATTATAACATATTTTATGTCTTGCGCTTTTCAACTATTAGAATTAGGCTTTAGCCACGATTAGCCAAACGTCCACGGAACGTACATTTGTTTTTAGAATACGATAAGCAATGAAAACGCTGGCCGAACCGTAATGTAATTTCGGTAAGCATTTGCATTGCTTTTCATATGCTAAAAACCAACGTATGTTACATTACGTTCCCTCGACGTTTGACTAAACGGGGCTTTTACGTTTTGCTACGTTCCGAATCGGGTGTTTTTGGCTTGTATATGAGGAATACGAATAAGTCGTTAGTTTTTTTGTTCCATGTAGAGTCTAGTAGGTAGGGTGGTAGCTTACTAGATGGTTCAAACCCCATGTAAGACATCTCCATGAAAACGAAATATAAAAAAATATATCTACGGCGACTACCTTCTGGTGAAAACTCTCGGAGAGTAAATAAAATTGCCACGATAAAGTTTCTCAGAAATCTGCTGTTCGGAGTCGACTTTAATACAGTAGGTCTGTAATTTTTTGTATGCATGTATTTTTTTTATAAAAAGTACCATTCATTCAAAAAAAGTACTTTTTCAGTTACAGTCCAGTACCATTTGAAAATTTCAGTTTTGCAACACTGGTGGGCAACCTTTATCAATTATTCTATCGTTGATTGCGGCCTTTAGTAAGATGTTAAGAGCCACGATTCTTCTGGTATTTTTTTGGAGCATAGAATATACCAGGGATGGCCAAGTAAACGGAACGATTTTTCAAAATTTGAAATTTTTTACGAGCCACAATTAAAAACTTATTTAAAAGGTATGCATGTTGCAATTGAAACAAATTCTTTATTGAGAACCGAAAGAAATCCTTCGAAGAGCCGCTTGTGGCTCTCGAGCTATAGTTTGGCCGCCGCTGGAATATACTTACCTAATTGGAGAGTAATGCTGTGTATGAAATGCCTTTTCAAAGTCGATGAAGATTAGGTACAGAGGTACAGGTACAAATTTGGCTGATATTGTTCTTATTATTGCAAGGCCAATGACTGAAAGGAAGATTATAAACTACGGTACGCCTTCGAAATTTCCTTTGACTTCGATCATCATGCTAAGCAGCATTATTAAATTTTTCAGTGTTTTAAATCGCATGTTTCTTTTAATTTCCATCTTTATATCGTCTTTAAACTCGTACTGAATTGTTTGGTGTTACAAAAGTCAAGTAATGGGTCCTCTATTAAAAATTGTGGTAATATGTCGTTGTTCCCCACTGTTAATATTATCAGGTCTACGTCTGGCATACTCATGCAGCATTTAAGCAGTGTTAGAAGATCAAAATATTCTCTGCCCCGGCTATAGATATCATTTTCTGAGGTATACACTCAGTTAAAGCCCACATGCCGGGGAGAATAATGCCTATGAGTATTAGATTCGATATTAAATCCGTTTAAAGTGAAAGTGACAGACAATATTTCTGTAGACACTATGAATACTACCTTATACCCGAACCTTATTAGTTTATTTCTCTCGAGCACTTGCCCTTGAAGTAGCAATAAAACAGTATGTAATGCACTACAGAGCTGGATATCCTATCCTACTGCCCCTAACGGGCACATTCGCCCTCTACTGTATGCACTCGATTTTATTTTATTGTGTCTTCTCTTACTTTTCTCATGTTCAATTTAATTTGATTTCGATGGCGATGTTAAGATTTCTGGTATTTATGTTACACGGTTTATAATTGTCAACACTTTGAAAGAAAAGAAAACAGAAATCAAGATTAAATTAATTTTGAAATTAATTTAAAGCAATTTAAACAAATACAAATAAATTTAAAATAAATTAAAAATAAAATAAAATATGCGTTTAAGAAAAGTGAACACCACCACCAAAGACGTGTGGGACTGTCTGTCTCATGGGAAAAAAAGGCCATTCAAGAGACAGAAATTAATGAGAAATGCCAAGTTTTACGTGACAGTCAATTTAAATTGAATTTGAATTGAAATTAAAATTAAATTTTAATAAATAACTTAATTTAAGTGCTCAGAAACTAAACGGATTTTCTAAACTGAAATAAATTTTTCAAAATTAAACGACAGAAAATAAAATCAAATGAAATTAAATTAAACTAAACAACACTAAGGAATGTTTAAAAATAAAATGAAAAATAAAAAAACAATTTTTATATGAGAAAAATAATTCTTTTTTTTCTTTCCTGTTTAAATAGCAGCAACAACAGATAAGAACTGAAATTGAAAATAAATTTTCATTTCATTTTTCATTTTTTTTTTGAAAAACATTTAAAAAAAATACTTAAAATTTCTTAAATAATTAATTTGTTAACATGATTAACACAAACAACAACTAAAGTGTTGTATTTTACATGATAACATTGCTTTTGAAAATTTATTCAATTCCAGATAAATAAATTCATAATGTTTTTATCATTGAAAAATTGAATTTGAAAATTCCTTTCCCTAAGGATTTTAACTCTACAGATAACAACAAAATTTCCATCATGATTATCAGCTTGAACATGAAATATTTAATATTTTCCAGACACTAAGGCTCCTTTACAAATTCCTTTTAAATTTTCAACAAAAAATATTTCTTCAAATAAAAATTCCTAGAAATTTTCACAATTCTTTTTAAAAACAAATGTTGACAAGTGTTACGTAACCTAACTCACCCACTGTACTTATCATTCTGAAAAAGATTGTTTGACAATATCAACCAAAACAAATCCTCCTTTTATTTGGTACCACAACTAACCACTTCTATGGAGAATAGAAAAATCCCTTAAAGATCCCTTTTTAAGTGTGCACCAATTGTATTAAATTAGTTAATGACTGTTTTGCTGTATGTTCGTTTAGTTGGGTGTAGTGATTAGGCAATAAATGTAATGGTCTGTTGAAGCCTTTGTTAAAGTATTAAATTTCCATAATTAATAATCTCTCCTTCAAGAGGACCAAACATTTTGAAACCTATTACATGCACCACTTAAGAAAGGAGCACAGTTTTTGTTTTTTATTTGGAAGGATAAATTATGGCCTGTTTTTTAGAAAACTACATTATGAAATTGAATTTCTGTTGAGTACTTTAAAAATACATATATTATTATTATAATCCTATAGGGTATATGTGTTTAGGGTTTATAACTTTAAATGAGAAGAAAAACAGAAAAAATATTTTAAATATTCGACAATTATTAATTGTGATAACATTAATGTCCATCTGATTCTATGGATATGATGGCTATGCAGCAATAACTACTTGAAACTCATACTACTACTACTTTACTACAGATATTATTATTGCTACTATCGTTATTTCAATCAGTAGAAATATTACTACAATTGCTACTACCACTGCTTTACGAATAGTACTCGTACTTGTACTATTATAAATTCTGCTACTATTACTACTACCACTACTTTACTACTACTATTGCTACTAGTACTACTCCGACTAGTGCCCGTACCACACCTTCTTTTATTACAAGTTCTACTTTACTACTATTACTAATACTACCACTAATACTGATACTACTACTACTATTAATACTCCTACTACTATTAATACTCCTACTACTACAAATACTACTCCTACTTCTACTATTACTAGTTCTACTACTACTACCACTACTTTACTACTATTATCTATTGCTGCTAATACTATTACTAGTCGTATTACTTCTACTTCTACGTGTATTACTCCTTATACCACTATTACAACTACTTTAATGCTGCTATTAATACTCCTACTACTACGAATAGTACTCCTACAACTGCTATTACAATTTTTAGTATTATTACTACCACCACTACTTTACTACTCTTATTACTACTACTATCAGTTCTACTACTGCTACCTGTACTACTCCTTCTACTACTATTACAACTACTTTACCACTACTACTACTATACACTACTACCAGTACTACTCCCACTACTAGTATTACTAGTAGTTCTACTCCTACTGCTACCAATATTATTTCTACTACTGTTATTACAATTTCTACTACTATTAATATGACTACTACTAGTGCGACTTCTATAATAGTAGTTATCACAACTTCTGCTACTATTACTATTCCTTCTACCAGTACTAATCCTACTAGTATTACTGCTTTACCGTTTAAAGACTGAATTTGACGCGAATTGTATCCTCCCATTACAATTTTATTGCTTTCCTATTATATTCACTACTTTATTATTGTTTTAATTATTCTTCAAGTGTTACTATCACTGCTACTTCATCACTACTCTTATGAATGTCTACACATTACTTGCTATTATCCCTTTTTCCTATAAATTTTAATACTTTGCTACTAATGCTATTAGTTTGCTAGACTTCTATTTTTATTACTACTTTCTTTTAGAACCTTTCTTTTATTATTTTGCTTTCTTTTCTACTATTACTACTATTTCTAACTTACTTATTTGCTGCTATTATTAAGACTTTCGTTTGGTGCTATTGTTTCAACCTATATGCTATTTATTAGTCACTATTATTTCTGCTATTTTGCTATAATGAGTTTGACATTAAATCTGTTTTGTGAAAGTTCGTAACAACTGTGACTGTAGAAAAGAACTTTTATGCTATTATTTGCTACTATGGATCTAGTATATTGCTACTACTTCTCACAGAATTATTATCGAACAAAGCAAAACTTTGCTCTTTACCACAAAACTTTGGTTTTACGAATTCCATTAGTAGCTAAAAACGTAAAATGTTTAACTTTAAAGAAAAAACTTTGCTAATATTACTACAACTACTTTGCTACTACTATTCTGTTTAAATAAGATACCTGGAATATAGCTTCCTTATATCAAAGATCAAGGTGGCTATTTTTTCTACTTTTATATTGATTAGAATTTTTGCCTTAGCAAATAACGTCTCAGTATATTTAAATTATATTCAATTGATGCTTTATTTTCCTTAATTAATGTATTTTGACGAAACTTAAAGTATTATTATTTGTTGCTATTTTCTAAGATTTTATTTATATGTTTCTCTATTTTATTAAGTAGATGCAATAGTATTTCAATACTATACTTAAATAGTAAATGTTTATTGATATGATATATGCTTTTAATATTTTTATTAATATGCTTTAATATATTTCTTTATTTAATTTTTCTAAAGGCATAACAAATTTCGTGTATTTTATGCTATTTTTCAAACACGACTTTTAGGGGAACATTTTTATATTTTTTTGTTATTGAAGTTGTTTTTATTAAATACTTTATATGCTACCATAAATATAATATTTTATTAGAGATTATTGCTTAACAACTTTTTTACTGCTATTTTATAAAATTATTACTAGTCTTGTTAAGTTTTTTACTATTTTTACCATTTCAACTAAATATCTCAAATATGATCTTTGGTACTTGATTTAACTAGAAAGTAATTATTTTTATTGCAATAATCTTTCCTTTTTGGTTAGTTTTTATTGCTATTTTACTAAGGCAAATATGGTCTTTAAAGTTGTGCTCCATTTTTAACTTATTTTGGCATTTTTATTAAGACATTTTTATTATCTGTTAGTAACTAGAATAACTCAAATAGAATTCAAATACTAACATTTAATTGGAAAGTATTTATTGCTATTGCCATACTTTTTTATACTATTTTTACTACAATATTTTTTAACCAGAATATCTTAAATGCCATGGAAATATTTTATTGGAAAGTATTTAATCCAATTGCTAATCATCTTTTTTTGTTATTTTTATTACTAATTCACTGTGGCTGATATAGTTTGAAACGTTGTGCCCCACATGTTGGTTTATTTTGCCATTTTTTTTGCTAATTTTCAGCGAAAAATTCGAGATATTTTCATTGTTATTTTTCTAACCATTTTTCTTACCATCTCCATTTCATATTTAATTGGAATGTAGTTATTTTTATTGCCAAAATTTGTTTTAATTTTCTTCTTTTGCTATTTAAGTTTGGCATATGGAGTCTCCAACATTGTGCTTCATTTGATGGTTTCTTATTTGGCATTGTTTTGCTAATCTTCAGTCAATAATCTTGAGATGATTTTTATTGCTATTTTTCTAACCAGGATACCTCAAATACCATCTCAATTCCATATTTGATTTGGAAAGTCTTTATTTTTATTGCCAATTTCTTTTTAAAAATTTTTCTTTTGCTATTAAACTTTGGCATATGGAGTCTCCAACATTGTTCTCCATTTGATGGTTGCTGGTTTTCAGTTACAAATCTTATGATATTTTTATTACCACTTTTTCGTAACTAAATATGTTACTCAAATACTATCTTAATAGCATACAGAATTTGTGCTAAGTTCTGTGTTCTGTTTATTGGTTTTAGTTGGGCAAATAAACATTGCAAAATGATTAAAAATTTCATTTAGTTTCCTTTACACATGGTTTTGGTTTTGCCAAAAAATGCTTGCAGTTCACTTGTTTGCTATTTTTTTACTTTTTCTGCTTTTCTTGATGCTAACGATGCCTTGTGCCGTAGTTTTTAAGTGCAATTGATGTGACTAATTAACTTATGATCTAATTTTCCATTAACATTCCATGCATCTAGTTTACGAAGACATTAAAACACAAAAATAAACACAAAAAAGCAAAGAATTTTTAAATTCCGGCTATTTGTTGAACTGAAAAACCAGCTTCAAAAGCCAAATAAAAAATATTTGTACTATGAGCCGCCACTACAAAATATCAGAATACATACATACATACATACATCACAGTGAGTGCTATTAAAATAAAAACGGTAGCTTAACAAGTTCGAGAAACACAAAAAAATATTCCAAATCGGCTTTGTGTGATCTCTAGGCTTAAATGCCTTTTAAAATCAAAGCCAGAACCTTATTAAACAACAATAAAAACGAAAACCAAAAACCAAAAAACAAAACAAGGCAGAAGGCATTAAAATCAAGCGGTTTTTTGAAAAAGGAATTCCACACCTCTGGTTTAAATTAACGAGCCAATAAACCCCAAAAAAAAAAGAATTAAAAAAAATTATAGAAAAACAGAAAGCAACCAACAACGTTATTTTAATTGCTCATCAAAGAAATTAAGAAAAAAATAGATAAAAACAGCAACAACAACAACAAGAAAAAAGAACTGAAACTTAATTCTCTAGCTTAGCCAAAAGTAAGCGGTGTATTAACGCCTTAAGCTTGGAAAAAATTTACCGAAATTTTTATTAGAAAAGCGTTGCTTATTAAAAGAGAATTTGTGTTGAATTTTGTATAAAAATTATTGACATTAAATCAAAATTTAATTAATTATCTGGTATACAGTAATAACAACAAAAAACAACAACAACAACAACAATCATTAATCATTTGTCAATTGATTAAAGAAATGAAAGAAAAGAAATAAATTTTGCAAAACCATACCCTAACTAACCCCCTCCCGAACCGTTTATTCATTTATTCAGACAGTCAGTTAGTCAATGTAAAAATTATTCAAACAACAAAATAACGTAACGTATGACAATACATATAATTAAACTGAAATGTATTATAATGTACATTAAGGGTATTCACTTCAAAATGAAAAATTTATGGAAATAAACGAATGGGTACCTGCGAATACATATCAAGAGTATCTGAAGTGTATCTTAAGCAGAAATTATGACTTCGCTTCAATTTGTAAAAACATTTCCATAAGTACAGGGTAACATAATAACTGGGCGTTAGTTTTAATTGCACAGTAGACATGGGCGTGATGTCACTCTCTTAGAAAGGCCAAAGGTGTCCCAATTATTGTAGAAATTGAATGAAGTATAGTCGCCGTAGTCTAGTAGGTAATGTGTTGGCTTATTAGACGTGAGGCCTCGGTTCAAACCCCAGCTCAGACGTCAAAAAGAAAATATAAAAAAAATATTTCTTCTCTCTGAGAGTAAAATAAAATTGTCATGAAAAGTTTCTCAAAAAATCTGTCGTTTGAAATCGACTTTGAATTGTAAGTCCCGCCACTCGTAGATAAAATTAACACACACAACATAAGTGATGTGAGAAACTATATCGTAATCCTGATTGAAGGGTTGTTATGACCAGTTATGTATGTACATATGTTACAAAGGAAGAGTTCCATATACATTCGGATCACTCATATGGGCCCATTACGTCTGCAATTTTCTTGTTTCCTTGGTCATCCTTAACTTAAATATTTTACAGGTGAAGACATGCAACAGGTGGTTTCCATTGAGGGTGAATCAAAGCAACCCTCAAAAATTACATTCAAAACCCGGAGTGATTTCAACGTCACTCTAAGACTTTCTAAGACCGTTTCAGCAGCACAGTATCGTAATTGTCTTCAGTGGTAGGAAATCAAACGATACATCGATGTTTTCTAAACATTGAAAATGTGTTAAAATGCTACAGGTTTAGGAAAAGAAAACATCGAAAAAAACATCGATGTATCGGTCTTATCAGCGATATTTTTTACATCGAAAAACATCGATGTTTTGGTATTATTAGCGATGTTTTTTAATATCGAAAAAAACATCGATGTATCGGTCTTATCAGCGATGTTTTTTACATCGAAAAACATCGATGTTTTGGTATTATTAGCGATATTTTTTAATATCGAAAAAAACATCGATGTATCGGTCTTATCACCGATGTTTTTTATGTTTTTTGTGGACGGGCGGCCCCTGAATAGGGATGCAGCGATGTTTTTTATATAGAAAAACATCGATGTTTTCGTATTATTAGCGATGTTTTTTAATATCAAAAAAAACATCGATGTATCGGTCTTATCACCGATGTTTTTTATGTTTTTTGTGGACGGGCGGCCCCTGAATAGATGTTGCATCCCTATCCCTCAGGGGCCATCTGCAGTTATACTATGTGAACTTTGAACTAGTAAAACTATTCAGAACGCTAAATACTTGAACACTGTTCAGCTTATTATCCAGTATGACTAGAAAAGTAGTTGAGCGGCCATAATAACAAAGATTTCGCAGGATTTTAGGATAGACTAACCCGTTGGGTCGTTGCATCAAACTCATGAAGTATTATCTCTGATAATAGGGGACGTAATCCATTAATTTGTAGTAGGCAGATATAGGCCGAATGATGTGTTAAAGATCAAAATCGTTGAGAAAAATTTCGGGAACATATTGAGCTTCAAGCCTTTCTCTCTGAGTCTCAGTTGCAACTAAAGTTGCCTTCGAAATTATTTGCATTTTACCGCGAACACCCTGACTATTTTGTAGTAAAATTAAGACTTCAAGTACGTTTCATTCGAAACGACTTTAACTTGTTAATCAATTAACAAGTCATTGTTATTTAACAAGTAACGCCTTCAGTTTCATTCATTTTATTTTAAATTTTTTTTTCGTTTTTGTAGAATGATAAGCAAAATGTTTAATGTTTTCAAAATAAATCATCAGAGATTAATAATTTAATATTAATTACACTACCCTCCCCTCTTACCACTCTACCCTCTGATTATATTTTCAGATAAATCGCATTTGGATATCTTTTCGAATCGGCCGCAACCGAAAAAGAAACGTAAATCACGTACGGCCTTTACAAATCATCAGATTTTTGAATTGGAAAAACGTTTCCTGTATCAGAAGTACCTGTCACCAGCTGATCGTGATGAAATTGCTGCCTCTTTGGGCCTGTCCAATGCCCAGGTTATAACCTGGTTTCAAAATCGAAGGGCCAAGCAAAAGCGTGACATTGAGGAGTTAAAAAAGGATTTCGAAAGTGTCAAGGTATTCTCGGGCCATAAATCGTTTCTGGAGAATGTCAATGATCTGAGCATATTGAAAAAGAAACCTTTGCATCCGGATGCCGTCGTCATGGAGGGTCTAGCAGCAGCGGCGGCCGCAGGCATGATGCCAGTGGTGACAGGACCACCACCAGGACCTCCTACGGGTATGCAAACATTATCGCCTCAGAAATGAACAAGTATTTCAATTTAAAATTGTAGAGTACTGGTGATAAAAAAATACGGAAATTGCTGAAATCCAGGCAATTTTGATTAGAAAAAAGCATTCCTTGAGAAAGGGTTTCATGAGAACCCTGAAATAGAAAGAAAGAAAAGAAAAACACCAAAGAAAGTCGCTCGATAAGCCCCCCCCCCCCCTTAAACCCTCTCGCAACCAACCACTAAATAATGAAGACACTGTAAAGAGAAAGCCAGAGCTGGAGACTCTTAAATTGTTTTGTAAATATTGTGTGTGTACATAGTGTAATGAATGAATTAATGAATGAATGAATGATGGATGAATGAATGCATAGAATAGTAGAGAATGTATTTTAATTTATTGCATAAATTTTTCTGTTTGTTAATTATTAATTAAATTAAATTAAGTGAAATGATATTAAATACTGTATTTTTAATTAAATTAAATTAAATTAACCATAAATTAAGTTGAGAATTCTTTTTTTTTCTTAATTTTTTATTTTTATTTTAAACAAAAAATAATAAAAAAAAGTAATCATGAATTAATTACTTTTAAGCCAGAGTATAATTAACAATTTATTTAGACTTACGTTATTATTTTTAATTAAAAGAAGGAAAAAAAATATAAACAACAACAATTAATAATTATTGTAATAATAATAATAAATAAAATATTTATAATTGTAAATAAAATGTTTAAAAATATTAAAATAGAATTAAAACAATAAAAATAAAAAGAATAAAATTAAAATATTATTAAAGAATTATTATCAATAATAATAACAATAACAATAAACACAATAATCTGGATTATTATTGTATGTATTTGAAAAAAAATGAAAAAAAAAATTAAATAAAAACAGAAAATTAATTAAAAATAATCAATTAAAAAATATAAATAAAAAACAATTGTCTTTTAATAAAATTTTTTTTTTGAAGCCAGAGAATTAAAGCTAAAGACTAAAAATTAAAAATTATTTCAAAAGTAAGCCCGTTCCAAATCGCTCTGACCTTTAGTTAATGCTGGTGGTCATACCTGTAAATATCAGGCAACCAGAGATCAACATTAATCGTTTTTTCGTTGCTCATAAGCACTCATGAAATTTTGAATATAAGTGAATGTCAACATTTTGAAATTTAGCTATGCATTCTGTTTCATTCATACTCACTACAACGTTGATTTATAAGTACAGATTGCAATGAGTATGCATGCAACGTTGACATCAAACTCATACCATTCGAAATTTGTTTGATTCATAAGCCTACTCATTTAGATTCATAACTTTAGAAAAATACTTATAAATGACTAGAGTGACTCGAATCATTCATCAAAATTTACAGTCACACAAGCAAAAAAACCAGATCAGCAAGCAGAACAAACACACAACCTTCTAGTGAGTATTTTACTGTTCGTACGCGCTTCATACATATTTTGTGATTCGTGTGTATGTTAAGTTATGGAGAGTCGAAACCAACACCATCATACATACATACATACATAATTGGTCATTACAACCCTTCAATCAGGATTACGACCTAGTTTCTCACACCACTTTATGTTGTGATTGTTAATTTTATACATGAGTGGCGGGACCTACAGTTTAAAGTCGACTCCGAACGACAGATTTTTGAAAAAATTTCCTGGCAATTTTATTTACTCTCAGAGTTTTTGCCAGAAATCTGCTGAGAGGAAGTCGCCGAAGAAATACTTTTTGTATTTTATTTTGATGTCTGTCCTGGGGCTCGAGCCCTGGCTTTTCGTCTAATAAGCCAACACACTACCTGCTAGACTACGGCGACTTCATCATACGTGTTGTTAAGTATGAATATGATGAGTCCTTCAAACTTTGAATTTGAGTAGAGGTTCCATAATATTAAAATAAGTATGAATGCGTATAAATATCAGAAATTATGAGTATGATTTGATTCTACTCATTTTTTTGTAATACTCATTGCTGATCTTTGGCAAAGGGCTACTATTATTGAACTTGGAATCGGTAAGTGGTTTTCCCGAATTTGTTTTGAACATTTCATTAACAAGGTTACAGCTCGATTTGAACGGCCAATTGTAGAAAACTTATGTCAAACTTTGCAACTGCTAAAGCGAGACAGGCTCGAAAGATGTTGAATAATAGGAGCTGCATTAATCATTACGCACCTGACCGTTTGGAATCAGAATCAGAAGAAACCTGGCTACTCAAAGAAGCTCAATGTTTTGAATATTTGAATGTTTCCATTAAGAATATATAATTTGATTGAGTTGTTATCAGTCGAAACGCTATGTTAGATAGAGAGACTATCAACTCATGAGAATGGCATTGGCACACTTAGACTGCACATGACTGACTATATATAAACCATAATAATACCACAGTGGTCCATTTCCCCCAATCTCGAAACCATTAAAAGCTTCTTGAGATATGTTGCGAACAGTTTCCTGCTCCAGCGGAAGTCATTCGCTATATTTCCAGTGTCCAATATGGTATAAACCGGTTATGACTCCAACCACCATGTTCAGCATGTTCTTCTGGAGCTTGGCCAAACATTCTGTATACCCATCATGCAGACTTAAGGGAATTTGTTGCGCTATCTTGCGTGATTCATGTGGTGCGTTATAACGTGTTCTAAAATCTCTCTTACCAGAATGAATGTTTTGATCTTAGAGTGACACCATGAAGTCGGTACTTCAAATCTTCTTAAGGTCCTTTAGTAACCAAGGCCTGAACCGAGCCAGTGTCTGGTCGCCTGTAAACGCTGACTTGTTTTAGCTGCTAAAGCATTACAAATCATGATTAAGTCAAGGTGATTTCGGAAATTTCTGTCTCTAATCAAATTTCCGAGAAGTCTTCCACGTTTTTTTTATTAGATTGAGGGCGAGTAAATTGCGATCTTGGATATATCGTGTGGAGTCGTTTGTTTTAGGTCTATTACCAGCCTTGACCATTTATTTCTGCTTGAACTTTCATTGTAATCGGTGTCAGACTACCTTGTTCTTATTTTGAGTTGTTAAATTCTCTCCTCTTTTGTACAAACGTTACATGATTTCCCCGAACTATATTGGGTTGATCAGATAGTTCTCTAGGTTAATTTTACAACTGGTGTCTGGCCATTCTTTAACCTCAAATTCTTATGAGCACACTAGGTTGACATCGGCTTTAGTTTTAGGTAAGCAACAGAAGAGGGGACATACCTCTTAAGTCCACATTTTTTTCTTTTTTCTGCAATAAAGTTTGTAACTGAAATGTCATTAAAAGTCGTTGGACTTTGAACGTTTTTAACGGCTCAACAAAGTCAAAAGAACGCGAAGGAGATAGTGCTGTTGTCCAGCTACCGAGAACCGTAAGCTCCTTCAGTTTATAAACTCAACACCCGATAAATAATATGCTGCTGGTACATACATAATTGGTCATTACAACCCTTCGGTCAGGATTACGACTTAGTTTCTCACACCACTTATGTTGTGTGTGTTAATTTTTTACATGAGTAGCGGACCTACAGTTTAACGTCGACTCCGAATGCCAGATTTTTTGAGAAAATTTTCATGGCAATTTTTAATTCACTCTCACAGTTTTTGCCAAAAATCTGCTGAGAGGAAGTCGCCGAAGAAATACTTTTTGTATTTTGTTTTGATGTCTGGCCTGGGACTCGAACCCTGTCTTTACGTCTAATAAGCCAACACACTACCTACTACACCACGGCGACTAGACCATTGACTGCTGGTGCATTCACTAATTACCCAAGGTGAACTGTAAGTAATGCGGTGAACAATTTATCATAATGGTCCTGTATGTGTGTAAGTGTGTGCCTCTGTATTATCATTACCAAATGACATCAAATTTGTATTGCCTTTCGTCTTGACTGACATTCATTCATAACTTCTCTCTTTCTTCTCTCCTCTTTTTTTTTTGTTGGATTCAGTTTCATAATTACGTTCGCATGTATGTATGATGAAATGAAACGGGAATTGTAGAATCATTTGAAAATGATTTCCTTACGTCTCTATCAGTTTCCATTGGGGTGGTGATTCTTACTCACTTACTCATTGAAGAAGAACATGATTATGATTCTTATGAGATGGCGATTATTATAACGATTTTGATGATGAATTTTTTTTTTATTTCATCATGATTCATCGAAAAATTGGAGAAAAAAATATTTTCATTGAAGAAATCAGAATGTGGCAGAATGAGCGGCATTCTTCTGTGATCTTGTTGTCAGTTTATTGGCAAAGAAAATGTTTGTTTTTTTTCGGAAATTTTTTCTTAATTTTTTATACACCACACCGCTACAGGTAGTGGTGGTGGTAGTATTGTGCGTTCGAACATATACTATGATCTGTCACCAATTAGCCATTCTGTGGACGGAAATACGTTCTTTTTCATTGGCCATTAATAACCCGACTGCTGCATCAGAGCTTAATAGGTCCATGCCTCGGCACCATAAAGAAGCACGGGGAGGATGAGTGTCTTGTAGAGTATTAGTTTTGTCGTACGAGAGAGGTCACTGCTAATCAATTGCCTATTGAGACCATAGTAGCAATTTTTGGCAAGAGTGATCCTGCGCTTGATCTCCAGACTGACATCATTTGTGGTGGTAACGGCGGAGTCAAGATAAATAAATTCCTTGACTATATCGAAAGTATAGTTATCGGCCGTTATCGACTTATTTTTCGTGAGTCTTTTTCAGGATTTGACGTTGGTGGACTTGCCAGGTCTGAAGCCGGACTGATAAGGGATGGAAATACGTAGATAAGCAATTATGCTGGCTAGCATTAGACCAAACCTTAACAGGGGTATCTTGGATAAGCAGCTTATTCGCAAAATATGAAGAATATTTTGGCCTACGCGTACTTGTAATTAGGCACTCTGAATAGCTGCTAACCAAACTTTTTTGAAATCCGAAATCAAAGCGCTGTCGCATGACCCATGCATATTTGGGTGAAGGAATTTGGGGAATATTAGTAGACGAACTGGATGCAGCTAAGTAGTAAGCAAACTAATGGCTTGTAACACAAAAATACTCATACAAATTATGATTGGCCCTGTGTTCATTACATTGTAGAAACTATTGTAGTGAATTAAGGCTCCACCATTCAAAACCCTGGTCAGACATCCTCAACAAAAAGAAAAATGAAGAAATATTTCTTCGGCGATTTCCTCTCAGAAGATTTCTGGCAAAACTCTGAGAGTAAATAAAACTGCCATGAAAAGTTTCTCAAAAATCTGTTGTTCGGAGTCGACTTTAAATTGCAGGTCCCGCCACCCGTGGATAACATACATCAGAGATCAGTGAAGAGTATTCAAAGAGATAAGTAGAATCGAATCATACTCATAATTTCTGATACTTACATGCCGTCATACTTCTTTTAATATCATGGAATCTCTACTCATATTCAAAGTTTGAAGTACTCATCATATTCATACTTAACGACACGTATAATGTTGTTGATTTCGAGTCTCCATAACTCAACATATACTCGTACACGAATCACAAAATAAGTATGAGTCGCGTACGAACACTAAAGTACTCACTAGAAGGTTATGTGCTTGCTTTAAATGCTGCTCTGTCTTTTTCTCATTTTTTGTAAATGCAACAACAACTAAGACTGTAAATTTTGATGAATAATTCGAGCCACACGAATCATTCATGAGTACTTTTCTAAAGTTATGAATCAAACATATTTCGAATGGTATGAGTTTGATATCAACGTTGTACGCATACTCATTGCAACCTGTACTTATACATCAACGTTGTAGTGAGTATGAATGAATCAGAGTACATAGTTTAATTTCAATATTGTTGACTCTCACTTATGTTCAAAATTTCGTGGGCGCTTATGAGTAGCGAAAAACGATTCATTGCAGATCTCTGGTATGCATATTTCCGTGGCTTTGTCTTATTCTATCTTCAATACATTTGATTGTAGGGTACTACAATGTCTAAGTTGCGTGCATATTTTTATAAACAATAAAAAATAAAAAAACAAGGCACAGAAAATAAAAAAGAAACAACCATCAGGGCATAAGAATATAAAAAATTATGATTCTTGCACAATCACTTCCAGTCTTTAATGAGATTTATTTGTCTTTTTCAATGTTTTTTTTACTCGTGTTTTTTTTTTTTCTTTCATGAAATTCCTGTATTTACAAGTTCTTCTTGTTCGTCTGCTTTTTTCTCCTTTTTGTTTATGTAACCTGGGTTTTGCCACAGCCTTTCAAAGTCATCGTATAATGATGATAAAAATGTTTTTTTTCTTCTCTCTTTCTCTTCATTATCAGCTTGATTAGAATGTTTTTCTTCAATTTTTTTTTGTTCTCAAAATCATTGCAGATAACAGATCATAAATGTATGAATAACAGAATGAATGAATGATTGACTGAATGAATGAATGACTGATTGATTGATGGAATTACGGAATGAATTAACATATGTAATTAACATATGTAAGCCTTAATAAATGTACTCTCATTAGGTTAATACGCCGGACTGACTGATGTTGTTCTGTCGTGCTAATGTTGTTCTGTAGACCACCTTAACGCTTTGTCGAGATAATTACGTCCGTAACACATTCATTTCATTTGCATTTTATCGTATCGATAACAAAAAAAAACAGCAACTGAAACTGTTTTAAAATTATCGTTGATTTATTGCTATCGAAACCTTAATGAGCGTTTATTTGAATATTTTTTTCTCATCGTTTTTAGCCCCGTTGTATTAACAGTTTGAAAGCGATCGTTTTCTGCTTAAAGTGTGTTTAATACCGTATCATTAAAAATGCCAAAAAAAAAAAAGTAAAAAAATTTAATTCTTTCTGATATTTTTAATCCGAAATTTGACTCATGAAATTTATTTAATTTAACTTTTCACACAACCCATGTTATTGTGCATTAGCATAAGCAGAGAGTAGCCAAAAAGATAAGTAGAATCGAATCATACTCATAATTTCTGATACTTATACGCATTCATAGTTATTTTAATATCATGGAACCTCTACTCATATTCAAGGCTTGAAGTACTCATCATATTCATATTTAACAACACGTACGATGATGTTGATTTCGACTCTCCATAACTCAACATATATACACGAATCACAAAATAAGTATGATTCGCGTACGAACACTAAAATACTCACTAGAAGGTTGTGTGCTTTGCTGTGCTTGCTGCTCTGTCTTTTTTGCTTATGAGGCTTTTCTCTTTTGTTGTAAATGCAACAACAACTAAGACTGTAAATTTTGATGAATGATTCCGAGTCACTTTAAGCATTTATAAGTATTTTTTTAAAGTTATGAATCTAAATGTATAGGCCTATGAATCAAACATATGTCGAATGGTATGAGTTTGATGTCAACGTTGTACGTATACTCATTGCAACTTGTACTTATAAATCAACGTTGTAGTGAGTATGAATGAATCAGAATACATAGTTAAATTTCAATATTGTTGACTCACACTTATATTCAAAATTTCCCGAGTGCTTATGAGCAGCGAAAAACCGATTCATTGTTGATCTCTGGTCTTAATTGTTAACCAAAATAACTTCTTATCAGGAAATTCATTCTAACCAAACTTCACTGTATTGAGTATTAGTTGTACCAACTCTGCCTTCTGCTGCCTGTTACATTTCAAATGTCCAAAGTTATTTTCGTTACATTCAAATAAAAAAAAATAAAAAATAAATGAATGAATGAACGAACGAACGAAATGAGAAATGAAAAGTAAAGCATTTCATGTGACAAAAATTGCTGCTGCATGTCTGTTGCACTCACTACTGGAATAAAATAATTCATAGCCTTAGGGGCCTCAATCGTCAATCTTTAACCAAAATGAGCGTAATTTACATACGAAATTAATTTATGTGGCCGAAAAAATGAAAACCTCAAAAACAAAACAAGAAAACAACCGTTTTCTTGGTTCTTAGGCTGTTTAAAACATTGCTAACGGCTTACAAATGAACTGAACAGAACAGCCAGCCAGCCAGCTACCGATTTGATTATCGGATAATAATTTGATTTACTTTTCAAGATATTCGTGATACACAAATTGCTCTGAATTGTCGCTGTGGCCGTTACTGTGTTTGTCTTGTGGTAAAGTGTATGAGGAGACATCATTCTTTGAAGGCCTTAATTGAAGTGAAGGTTTTATTATCATTTTATTTTTGAAATGCAGCAGCATCGACAGCAGCAGCAACTAAATGTTGTGTCGTATGGCTAATTTGATTTTATTTTACCACACGTATCTTAGCCACCGGCTAGCTTTTGTTTTTTGATATAAAAATAAAAGAAAACAAATCTTAAACAAATTTTGAAGACAAATTTCTTATTTTATTTGTCGTTTAATGAAGTATTTTGTGATGAAGTTTTACTTTACAGTATACATACATACATATGTACATAATTGATGATTACAACCCTTCAGTCAGGATTACAACATAGCTTCTCACACCACTTATGTTGTGTGTGTTAAATTTTATACATGAGTGGCGGGACCTACAGTTTAAAGTTGACTCCGAACGATAGATTTTTGAGAAATTTTTCATGGCAATTTTATTTACTCTCAAGGCTTTTGCCAGAAACCTGCTGAGAGCAAGTCGCCGAAAAAAAATTTGTTCATATTTCGGTTTGTTGGAAACGTCAGATCTGGATTTTGAACCAAGGCCTCATATCTAATACGCCAAAACACTACCTACCAGACTACGGTGACCTACATGACAGTATACAGAGCGTAAACACAATTGTAGCGAATTTTTTCAAGATAATTACACCCAAAGCAAAGGCCATTAGTTTGCATCACTAGGAGATTAATAACGTCCGGTCGTTTTACTATCTGCTGAGCATTATTGCAACAAACAAGGGCTTTAAAGCGAATGTTTTGAACCACATTAATAGGGCCACACTAGCCTATGGCTAACTAAATCCATTAAGGAATACCCAACACATCTCGTCGTATACTAAACTGGAAATTTTTATTAGTTGTGTGAAGTCAGTGCCGTTGTACAATGCCGGCAATGTTTCCAAAGGAGTTTCTGATCAAACTCGATATCAGCAACACTCAACTCTGAAAAGAAACCGGAAGGACTCAAATTGTAATCGAAAATCAAAAACGTAACTGGAGAGATGGGTCGGGCATTTTCAGCGCCGATTACTGGCCGATTCAAATAGATACATACATAACACATAATTGGTCATTACAACCCTTCAGTCAGGATTACGACCTAGTTTCTCACACCACTTATGTTGTGTGTGTTAATTTTTATACATGCGTGGCGGGACCTACAGTTTAAAGCCGACTCCGAACGACAGATTTTTGAGAAACTTTTCATGGCAATTTTATTTATTCTCCGAGAATTTTTGCCAGAAATCTGCTGAGAGGAAGTCGCCGAAGAAATATTTTTTGTATTTTATTTTGATGTCTGGCCTGGGTCTCGAACCCTGGCTTTTCGTCTAATAAGCCAACACACTACTTCCTAGACCACAGTGACTTACAAATAGATTCTCAATTTAAATGAGATTGTAGAGTAATTGCCATGACAAGAGACTTGAGTTACATATGTATTAGACGATCCAAAAGCAGCCTGAGAATAGTAACCGACGTTTTGAACAAGTACTGCAGACGCAAAGACCTGTTGTTCAGAAAAGAAATCGCCGCAATATATAGTCTCTGCAATGCGGATATGCAATATATAGTCTCTTGGGCGGAGAGATATCTTTACTAACGCCGAATAACATTCTGATTAAGGTAGCAGGATGAGGAGAGACATTGTACCTGACATAGATTGAAGACCAATACATTAGCTCTTATGGTTGCAGTATTTTAGCACCTCTACACTACAATAATAACAGTTATAGTACAAGGATATGTGAAGACTCTTTTACGTATCAATTATGGAGGATTTCTAATCGAAAAACCATTTCGAATTCATTAATAATTACAAAGATCGGTAGAGATCGATAGCTGTTGCTGCATTGCAAATGATCAAAGCCGGTAACAATTTGTGTCATTGATTATCACAAGTAATTTATAAACGCATGCAGCCGCATTCCAAAAATGCTTAAGGCGCCAATTGAGAGCAAATTACGCCCACACACTTTTAAACCGGATTCGCTTGCGATAAAGTGTCTCAAATTCAAATATTGATTCGAAATTAAAATCTTAAATTTTGAAAAAGACTAATTAGAATTTGTTTCTTGTTGTTGTTGTTGAGGTTTTAAACTATTTTTTTTATATGTATTTTGATTAAAACGATTATAAATTGTGTATCCAAAAAAAAATTTAAATTATTCGTGCATAATTGCTACTTGATTTTCAAAAAAAAAGAAAAAAAAATTGTTTTTAAAAATTAAGAAAATATTTATTTATTAAAAAGCAACAACAAAAACGAAATTATAAACGATATAATAAAATAAAGCAAATGAATTGAGATGAAGAATGTATTAAAAAAAATAAAAAAAAAATAATTTTTTTTTGATCCAAACGAGCTGATAATAAATTGAAACATGTTTAACGATTAACGTCGCAACTTTAAAGGAAATTTCATAAATTTTGTTTTCAAATTTTCGATTTTGTTTTTTGGTGACAATTTCAAGTTAATTATTATACGGTGGTTTCGCTTTAATTTATTTTTATTTAAATTTTTTCAAATTACTTTTTATTGGTTTTTTTTTTTGTTTAAAAAATAGTGGCGTTTGAAAGCCAAATAAACACAGCAGCAGACGGTGAAATATTTTCAATAAAAAAAACCAAACAAGAAGAGAGAAAACACGATGAAAATAAAACAGCAGATGAAATAGATTTTTTTTATTGTTGGAATATGAATATGAATATAAAAATTTAAATTTAATTTTAATTTTTATTAATGATTATTTATAACTGCTAAAACATAAATTTTAAATTAATTAATTACTACATGAATACAAACGAAATACGATATTTGAACCCAGAAAAAAAATCAAAAAAAACCAAAAAAAGTTTCAGTCCGAATCGAAACTAAAAATTTTTATCGAAACAAAAATATGGAATTAAAAAACAAAAGACAATAAAATCAAATTAATTTTGACTAATTAAAGTAATTTGTATGTAAACTAACCAACCGACATTTAATCGATCATAACCGACTCATTCACATGTAGATGGATTTCGAAATTTCGTATACAATGTGTTGGCATCACAATTCGTTAAACTCAACACTTTATGGTTAGCACGCTATTTCCAATTTCTATCAGAGGCCTTTATTGTCATTATGCAAGGACAGGAGATAGAGATAACTTTATTAAATCACTGCTTAGTTGGGCAGACATTTCGCCCCGCTGCGGTTCCACATTAAGCGATGCTCAAGTGCAGAAATCTGCAATGAATCGTTTTTTCGCTACTCATAAACACTCATGAAATTTTGAATATAAGTGTGAGTCAACAATATTGAAGTTTAACTATGTACTCTGATTCATTCATACTCACACTACAACGTTGACTTATAAGTACAGGTTGCAACGTACCAATTTGACATCGAACTCATACCATTCGAAATATGTTTGATTCATAAGCCTACTCATTTAGATTCATAAATTTTAGAAAACTACTTGTAATACTCATAAATGATTCGAGTGACTCGTCTTAGTTGTTGTTGCATTTACAACAAACGAAAAAAGCCTCATAAGCAAAAAAGACAGAGCTGAAGCAGCACTCAACCTTCTAGTGAGTATTTTAGTGTTCGTACGCGATTCATATTTATTGAGTGATTCGTGTATATATGTTGAGTTATGGAGAGTCGAAATCAACAACATCATATGTGTTGTTAGGTATGAGTATGATGAGTACTTCAAACTTTGAATATGAGAAGAAGTTCCCTGATATTAAAATAACTATGAACGCGTATAAGTATCAGAAATTATGAGTATGTTTCGATTGTACTCATGTTTTTGTAATACTCATTGCTAATCTCTGCTCAAGCGCTAACTGAAAACTCCTGACTAACAGATCTTTGCAATTACTATACGGCATTCTCATTTAAGGTGTTATTAGAATGAACCTGAAAATCTTCTTGAAAATTTAATAATTTACTAGCCTAGTTTTTAGAATTGGCGTAGTCTAGTAGGTAGTGTGTTGGCTTATTAGACGAAAAGCCAGGGTTCGAGCCCCAGGCCAGACATCAAAACGAAATATGAAAAAAAATATTTCTTCGACGATTTCCTCTCAGCAGATTTCTGGTAAAAACTCTGCCATGAAAAAGTTTCTCAAAAATCTGTCGTTCGGAGTCGACTTTAAACTGTAGGTATCACAACTCGTGTTAGAATTAACACACACAACATAAGTGGTGTGAGAAACTAGGACGCTGTACAATGGGTCAATGCGACCTCCGGGTACTGTACTTGTCTTAGTTGACAGGTACACGTCCTCTAACCTAACCTAACCTAACCTACTAGCCTAACTGGTATCTAGTAAAGAAAGCTCTGTTAGACAATCGAGAAACATAATAAATTACAACCCTTCAGTCAGGATTATGGAACTAGTTTCTCACACCACTTTTTGTTGTGTGTGTTAATTTTATAGTGGCGGACCTACAGTTTAAAGTCGACTCCGAAAGACGGATTTTTAAGAAAATTTTCAGGGCAATTTTATTTCACTTTCAGAGTTTTTGATTGAAATCTGCTGAGAGGAAGTGGCTGTTGGAGATGTCGAATGAGTTGAACCTTGGGGTCACGTCTTATAAGGCAGCACACTGCCTACTTGACTACAAGCAATTATAAAATCGGGGAAGAGCACCACAGTCTAAAACAAATACTGATGAAATTAAGTTGATTAATAGGACAACCGCAATCGTTCAGTCCCCTGATAAACTGAGGAATCGAAAGTTTATTAAGGATTAGAAAGGACAGTTCGTGGAGCTAATCAAATGGAATATTAAACGGGAAGATTGCATAATCTTTAATGATTTATGCCTCATGCTAAAATGGCTTGGGTACTGGCACTGTGAAGAGAATTTATTAGGGTATTAGGCATTTACTCTCATTTGCTAGAAATCTACTCAGAGGAAGTTGCCTAGGAAATATTTTTTCATATTTCGTTTAGTTGGAGTTGTTTGACCTGGGGTTCGAACCGCGGCCTTACGACTAATAAGCCAACGCACTACCTTCAAGACTGCGGCGTGAAGGATGAGCGAAATGAGACAAATCACCGTGGACCCATAGAAGCTAAATAAAGAGTTCTTCCTCGAAAGATCTGCAAGAGGTTATTTGCATACAAGCGAAATCCTGCATTTCACAATGCCTGGGGCTAGACGTATCATTATATTCATGTGTGCATTGGCATTCGGTAGGAGTGTATCATCTCTAAGAAGTTCACAGTATTTTGGAAGAAAACAGAAGCAAAAAAGTAAAACGAAATATTCAAAACAAAGTTGAAAGCCACTAAAACTTAGAGTAGCGTATGGCACCTTAATGAAACCACAGTTAATGCCCTAAAATATGACAAGTTTTTAAGCGCCAATAGTCGATCAAATTTGATCGCAAAATATTATCGATAAAAACAATAAAACGAAGAAGAAGACGAAGAAGAAAACTGTATAATTCAAATCAATTAAAGACTTGTTTGTGTCATCAGACAATGGAGATCAAGGAATGGGTATAACCGCCACCGCCGCCAACACCACCAACAACACCACGCCATCATCATTAACATTAACATGCTGCTCAAACAACTAATTTGCATTCGAAATGAATATTCAAAGTTTTCGAAATAGAATTTCAATAATTATGAATGATACTCGTACATACATATAAAATGTATGTAATTTTGCTCAATCATACACAATAAATAACAGCAAGAGTAGCATAAGTAGCAAAGAAAATGTTTCAAAATTTATGAGTATTCAAGGAGCTTATAAAATATGAAGCTTGTTAACATAAAACTTTTTTTGGTGAATGAAATGAAATTAAAGAAGATGGAAGACTCTATGCTGCAGTCGGCTACAATACAAAGTAGTTTTCTAATGCTGCTCATTAAAGGTTGCCCGCTAAGTTTGTTAAATTTAAGCGTGTTTTAGACAAAAAAAATTTTAATCATGAGCAATACTTCGCTGATACAGCGTGCAAGTTCAAAATTTGTGTGGTGTACCGAGTACACAACTGAACCGCTTGCAAGATTTGCCGTAAAGACTTCCATTGCAGCATTAATAGCATCTTAGCTGTCGGAATATATGGTAGGTGGGCCAGAGATCAGCAATGAATCGTTTTTTCGCTACTCATAAGCACTCATGAAATTTTGAATATAAGTGAGAGTCAACAATATTGAAATTTAACTATGTACTCTGATTCATTCATACTCACACTACAACGTTGACTTATAAGTACAGGTTGCAACGTACCAATTTGACATCGAACTCATACCATTCGAAATATGTTTGATTCATAAGCCAACTCATTTAGATTCATAACTTTAGAAAAATACTTTCGAGTGACTCAAATCATTGATCAAAATTTATAGTCTTAGTTGTTGTTGCATTTACAACAAAAGAAAAAAGACCCATAAGCAACAACGACAGAGCAGCAAGCAGAGCAAACACACAACCTTCTAGTGAGTATTTTAGTGTTCGTACGCGAATCATACTTATTTTGTGCTTCGTGTATATGTTGAGTTATGGAGAGTCGAAATCAACACCGCTATACATGTCGTTGTTAAGTCTGAATATGATGAGTACTTCAAACTTTGAATATGAGTAGAGGAGGTTCCATGATATTAAAAGAAGTACGAATGCGTATAAGTATCAGAAATTATGAGAATGATTCGATTCTATTCATCTTTTTGAACACTCATTGCTGATCTCTGCTTTCCATCTTCTGACTGAGCTTAATAGATCGCGTGCCATATTTGTCGCTGGCTGTCAAAGCCAACTCATTTAGATTCATACTTATTTTGTGCTTCGTGTATGTATGTATGTTGAATTATGTCGAGTCGAAATCAACAACATCATACGTGTTGTTGTTGAAGTCGCCGTAGTCTAGTAGGTAGTGTGTTGGCTTATTAGACGCAAAAGCCTGGTTTCGAGCCCCAGGCCAGGCATCAAAGACAAAATACAAAAAGTATTTCTTCGACGACTTCCTCTCAACAGATTTCTGGCAAAAAGTCTGAGAGTAAATAAAAATTGCCATGAAAAGTTTCTCAATAAATAAAAATCTGTCGTTCGGAGTCGACTTTAAACTGTAGGTAACACCATTCATGTATAAAGTTAACACACACAACATAAGTGGTGTGAGAAGCTAGGACGTTGTACAATGGGTCAATTCGGCCTTCGGGTACTGTACTTGTCTTAATTGACAAGTACACGTCCTCTAACCTAACCTACGTGTTGTTGTTAAGTATGATGTAATATGATGAGTACTTTAAACTTTGAATATGAGTAGAGGAGGTTCCATGATAATAAAAATAAGTATGAATGCGTGCGTATAAGTATCAGAAATTATGAGTATGATCCGATTATACTCATCTTTTTGTAATACTCATTGTTGATCTCTGGTAGGAGATTACATAATTATTAATTAAAAGCTTCTAATTCCTATTATTTCCCTCCCCCCGAAAAATGAAATTAAAATTCGCTCCTGTCCTGTCCGCTGTCAATATGTTAGGGGGGTGTTACGATACACCCTGTATGGTGGCATAGGGTATTCATAAATTAAACAACAAGTGTTATTATTACTGTCGTTGTTATTGTTATTGTTATTGTCATTATTATTATGCTCATTATCATTTGCTTTGAAAAAAAAAAACAACAAAGTTCATCTCCAACAATACGATGATCATCAGTGAACGTTATGGGCCAACATCATAATGCCACCGAGAAGAGAATGATGAAGACAATCAAAGAAAATTTTGATATTTTTGATGGATCAAGTTGATCGGTCAATAATGTAGTAGGCACTTGGCGCTGTTTGCTGCCCGCTGCCCGCTGCTGCTACAGCTAATGTCGACGTTAGCGCTCGTCGTTAAGGTGAACTTCAACGGCTACCGTAAATGGTGTCGGCTTAACATCAAAGTGTTCAATAGTGCCGTATACAAATCCCTCAGGTCATTTGAGGTTTTTTTCTGTTTTTTTTTTATAGAGTTTTTGTTTTTGTTGTTGTTTATTATTAACAATTCTTCTTTGTGTTCTTTGTTTGATTGTTGTTGTTGCTGTTGTTTGAATTGTTACGTTTTGTAACGTTATTAACACACGCACTCATCACTTAACTGGCGATCAATTTATTTATGAAGGGAACTGTTTTTTTTTGTTGTTGTTGTTGATGTTGTTGTTTTTGTTGCGTTTTAATCTGTAAAATAACGAAGTACTAATCCAATCAACCCATCCAGCCATCCAACTACTATTAGATCGGGGAAAAGGGAATCGTTTATCGTTGCACAGTGGTTAGGAAGGGAAAATAAAGAGAAGATTTAAGCTTTCTATAGAGAAGGATTGAGCCAGAGATGGACATTGTTAAATAAAGTGAACGATACATTCTTCTTCCGCAACCGATAAGCAATACTAATAGAAATGATTTGTTAGATTTGTTCGATTTGTTAGGCAGAGTGACAGAGAAGGCTCTACTAACTTATTTGAATGGTTGATTGGTACATGTTCTATACAATTTAGATCACGTGAGCCTGGTAATGAATCAAAATTCTACGATTTCTTAGCGATCAATAAAAATGGCTGCCTTTCAAAATGTATCAATACAAAGTTTGTATGCAGTTCCACTGCTGTATATAAACTATGTAGATATGCAAAGCAACCATACAATGCATCAACTATAAATCCGACGCCTGATTGCTTTTTGACTGCGTTAAAAATACACATTGACGACGTTTTGAAGTAGAATACATTGTATATATTTTGTACAGCGGCATTATGAAACGCAATACTTTGTTCAAACACAAAGCAACTAACATTTTGGAAGGCAGCCACCAATCTTTGCTTAAGAGGCTGTCTAACGGAGGCGTCTTGTGTAAATTGATATCCGAGAGCAGTATGCCTGGTCTAGCAAGTTCAGCAATAGGTCCCCCAACTTTATCACATTGGGATATTCATTGGGGGTAGTGCATCAGAAGCTAACTCCATAAAGAAGATTAGGTTCGATAGTCAAGGAAAAAGTCCGTAGAACCACTTCAGATCGATTAATCTATCCTATGTCAGTTGCCCTACTGCACAATTAGATACACAAAGTACTTTGTATCTCCTCGTAAGCATTCGATTCGTAATTTTTTGCGCCAACCGGATACAACACACATAATTGGCCATTACAACCATTCAGTCAGGATTACGGCCTAGCTTCTGACACCACTCATATTGTGTGCGTTAATTTTTATACGTGAGTGGCGGGTCCTACAGTTTAAAGTCGACATCGAACGACAAATTTTTTTAGAAACTGTTCATGGCAATTTTTGTTTTGTAGAAATCTGCTGAGAGAAAGTCGCTGAAGAAATATTTTTTATTTTTTTCTTTTTGATATCTGACCTGGGGTTTGAACCGAGGCCTTTACACCTAATAAGCCAACACACTACCACCTAGACAACGGCGACTGGATACAATGTACAGGGAAAAGTTGGGTTTAATGGATAATATCTGTGAATATCTATTCCAGGACGGAATGGCAAAGTCGTCAGCATTGGCTATTGTGGCATTGTCGGAGGACTCAAGCCAAATGAGGAACAATTTGACTGCAATTTCTCTCAAAGAAAAGAGGTGAAGAGAGACTCGATTTACCATCCTCTGACACTGAGTTCCTATGTAGATGATGTAGAGTTCCAATTATAAGGCTTCAGATCTCATTCCAATTTCTTCAATAGAAAAAACCCAGACCAGTAAATCTGATATCATTTGGTTTAGTATGAGATGAACTCCGCCAGTTCAGAGCGATATAAGTAAAAAGGATGAATATTTGTTACCGGACTTGGTTGGTATGAGAAAAGTTGCTTCGTAACAAAGATCAGCAATGAGTATTTAAATAGGTGAGTAGAATCGAATCGTACACATAATTTCTGATACTTATACGCATTCATACTTATTTTAATATCATGGAACCCCTACTCATATTCAAAGTTTGAAGTACTCATCACACTCATCATATTCATACTTAACAATGATGTTATTGATTTCGGCTCTCCATAACTAAACATTACACGAAACACAGAATAGGTTGAATCACGTACGAACACTAGAAGGTTGTTTGTTTGCTCTGCTTGCTGATCTGTCTTTTTTGCTTGTGTGACTGTAAAGTTTGATGAATGATTCTAATCACACGAATCATTTATAAGTATTATAAGTGTTTTTCTTTTGAATCAAACATAATTCGAATGGTATAAGCTTGATGCCAATGTTGTACTTATACTCATTGCAACCTGTACTTATAAATCAACGTTGTAGTAAGTATGAATGAATCAGAATACATAGTTAAATTTCAATATTGTTGACTCACTTATATTCAAAATTTCATGAGTGCTTATGAGTACCGAAACAACGATTCATAGCTGATCTCTGGTTCGTAGGCTGCTGTCCCAGCATGATTTAATTCTGCATTTGACACTCATTTTGTCTACGAATGCTCGTTTTTATTGATTATTTGCTGTATTTGTTGTTAACGAAAAGCTTTTACTTTATAATCTTGACAACAAGATTGGAGTCTCATTTCATTTATTTTATTCCCAATTTTCTATGTCACTGACCCACAGTGCATTGGCTTTACAAATTACAATGTGCATCAATGCTTGCTTTACCTTCTTTATCATCATCTTCTGCTTTTTCTATTTCTTTCTTTCATTCTTTCTTTCTATCGCCGTTGTGACTTCGATTACTTCGATGTCTTTCGATTATCATTTAAATAATCAAAAACGATTAATTTCTTTGTTAATAATGGCCGGTCGAGCATTTGAACGAACATAGAAAATCGATCGGGAGAAAATGTCATAAAAAATTTAAATGACCAAATAAAACGACAACAAACAGCAGCGTTAATAACGTTTTCCCTCATTCACAATATTTAACACGTTTTCTTTTATTTTTTTTTTTCTTCAAACGTTTGTTGAAATGGGTGGTGAAAATCTGCTTCGAAAAGGCAACAAAAGAAGCGACGATAAAAATCAAATGATTTGTCACAAATTGATGATGATGATGATGATGATGACGCTGCTGATAGTGATGATGACGACAACGGCTATGACAATGGGAATGAAAATTTTCCTTTTCTAACGTTTGTTTTTTCTACTGTTTGTCTGTCTTTGTCTCTATTCCAAGACAATTTCATTCAATTAATAAATCGATAAAGAAGATAACAAAAGGAAAGAAAAAAAAGATGGAAAATTAAATGGAAAAGCAAGCGAGAGATTGTGTGAAGAGATTTCATGCGTGGGGTCACTGGTTGGCTAATGGCTAAGCACTCGTTAAGATTTATTTCTGTTTTTAAAGAAAAATACCTCAGCACCTAGTCCATGATCTACATTTACTAAACCAGGCCTGCGTTTTCTTTAAAAAAATTCAAAAATCGTTTCTTGTCTTCTTATCGTTTTTTTTATCTCGTCTTTCTTTTCAAAGCAAATGAATAGCAATTTAGATTAAGGAAAAGTATGCTGATGCTGATGCTGATGCTATAGCTCTAGCTGCTGATAAATATATTTTCTTTTCTATTAAAATTGTTGTTGTTGTTGTTGTTGTTATAATTATAGGTTTTGTTTTAAATATGAATTCAAAACAGCAACAACAACAACAACGCCAATAATAATATTAAAAATAAGTTCTTCAGCCACTACATACTAGCTGGCCATTTATCTTTTTCTAGTCTTTTCTCCTGTTGTTGTTGTTGTTTTTTTAATTATTTTTAATCAATTCAATGAATATTTTCGTGGGAGATGGTGTGTGTGTGTGTGTGCATTTTCATCTTTGATTTAAGCCGACCTACCTCTTCTTATAAATCTTTTCCATTCAATTCGATTCTTGTGTAAATTAGTTTCAAATTAAGCATGAATTATGGCTCTTCACAAGTCACGAAGATAATTTTATGCAGATATTATCGTTGATTTATGGTTTCATTGTATTCACATGAATGCTTTGAATCACAGATCAGCAATGAGTATCCAAAAAAAGATGAGTAGAATCCAATCATACTCATAATTTCTAGTACTTATACGCATTCATACTTATTTTAATATCATAGAACCTGTACTCATGTTCAAAGTATGAAGTACTCATCATATTCATACTCAACAACACGTATGATGTTGTTGATTTCGACTCAACATAACTCAACATATGTACACGAAGCACAAAATAAGTATGATTCTCGTAGGAATTTCTCAGCAGATTTCTGGCAAAATCTCTCGGAGAGTAAATAAAAATTGCCATGAAAAGTTTCTCAAAAATCTGTCGTTCAGAGTCAACTTTAAACTGTAGGTCCCGCCACTCACGTATAAAATTAACGCACACAACATGAGTGGTGTGAGAAACTCGATCGTAATCCTGGCTGAAGGATTGTAATGACGAATTATGTGTGCATAGAACGAATAAATTCTATGATTTTAAGGAATCAAAAACAGATGGTGTTGGTGTTCGTCCTCAGAGTGAATTATTCGGTAAGCCCGCGGATATATTCCACCTACCTATCGTCTATCTACGCCCTTGAAAGATGTTCTGAATTCAGTTTGGATTTGAAGTACAAATGGCGGAACATTGCAATCCTGATAGAACCTCAGGCCATATGAGGATTCGTAAACGGTTGTCTACAGATTAGTATGAAACCGCCTGAACAAGCTGAGTCAGAGGGTCATAGGGTATGAGGTCGCCTCCTGCTAGATTACAGGTATTGTAAGAATTCACTGCTACGGACAGGCAAATAGGTCTGCAAAGAGAGAAAAGCTGATAGACGCAGAACTTTGATGTTTAGTGGAAAGATATGTTTGGAAGGTTGTAAGCGCTTGGAAGAATGAAAGGGAAGGTTAAGGGAAGAGAAGGCTCTTCTCAAACCAAATCTGTTTAAGGCAATCTAAACTTTTGTTGGGTAATTACAAAGAGCTAGCCTTATATCCTAGACTAGTCCAATAAATATAGTTTGTGAACAGGAAAATTAATCATCAGAATACAGACTTTTAAGCTATGCATCTCAGGACAACACACCTAAGTGCTTACCAAGCAGGCAGGGAGCTATACTTAGAGACATCGAACTATTTTGCGCAAGTTTGTCACAGCAGATAGGTCAGGAAAGGCATTTTGGGGAATTATTCCATTTTGATTGAGGGCAGGTACAATTGATCGTATGATTGTATTCTAGTCGAGCAAGGGATACTTTCAACATAAAAAAGAATAGTTTTCACATATGCCGCTCTATTCATACAGGGAAACAGATCAAAATCGCTTTGTAATCTCTAGTGCAAGCCATTGGCCATTCCATCATGAACAAATGTGAACCCCAAGTCCAAATTCAAAGATTTCTTGTGTATGATTTGTATGCGAATGGAACGTTTTCACCACTAATCTCCTAAGACTCAAAGAAAATGAAGGGGAAACATTTCATTTCAATTGAGCGACATCTCATGATGCAGAATGCATTTCATTTGGATGATATTTTGAAGCCTGCATGTGATTTTCGTAAAGTTTGCAAATTTTTTTTTCTGCTCTTAATTGTTCGGCAACAGCAATAATCACTCCATTTGGCCATTAATGACTTGGGTATTTAGCGGTATTTTATTTTATAACTCTTTTCATTACAACAGCAATAACAACAATAACAACAACAATAATAAAAACAAAGACAAGAATTGAAATATCGATTATACGTACATATGTATACGTTCGTATGTCGGTAAGCACATCCGTTTAACAGTTTTTTTTTGCGCAGTTGATTCCCACTGTATGCCGGCATTCGTAAAAGAGTACGTTGATACGTAATTTCAGTGCGATAATCATTTATTATAACCGCACATACATACTCTGTCTCTCTCGTTCTTTTGTGGCAATTTACCACAGCTTTTTATCATTTTTTTTCTGCAAAGTATTGTGAAAATCATTTGCGATTGCAATTCTGTACGCAATTTCTCAAGATCAAGAAGAAGAAGAAGACGACTCTGCTGGTTCACATGATTTTTTATTTCTTTTTTCTTGAGTTTTTCGCTTTTATTTCCTGTCCAATTAATAATTTCTTTTGTCTCTGAACAACCCCTTTTAAGTATTCGTCCACACGGTAATTATAAAAATTTATTTGAAATTCTTTTTTTTTTTTGTTTTCTGAAGCTGCTGCTGCTGCTGGTGTGTTTATGGGTTTTAATTGCAATTATTGGGTGAGAAGTGCCTTTTCGGAAATGGCGAATGTGTCCCCTTCATATTTATTTGTCCTCCTTAATTGTTAATAAAAAAAATACATTTGGAACATTGCTTTGAAGAGAGCTTTAACGCCAGAAAACCTTACAAATTATTTAATTAACTGGTGTGGCAAATTAAACATGGGAAAATAAAATTTACTTTCCAAAAGCCAACATAATTTTGAGAATCCTCTCCCGAAAAATAATCGATAGCCTACGCTTAGTGTACGGCAATTGGCAACAAGAAAATGTTGAATTTGAATATGAATTCATGTTCACTGAATAACCACAATTATTCAGAAAGTTCAACAAGTATCATCACACTAATGATGATCATGATGATGATGAACAGAATAATGAGAGTGTGGCTGCAGCTTAAAATAACAATGCAACACTGCTTTTTTAAATGTTTTCAATACAAAGCGTACATCAGCGTAGTTTATGCGTCGATTGTCAGTTACTCAGTATGAACATGAGGCACTCTGGCAGTCAATCATACACACGAAATGATTCAGAAACTAAAAACAAACAAAGGCAAACTAAAAAAGCTTCATCAGTGTACTCCACACTAAAACTCGTTAAAAGAGAACTACAATGAGATTGTATCACAAATCAGAGAAAGAGAAAAGGAGAGAGAGAGAGAGAGAGCAAAAGATTTCAAATAACATTTCCCTTCCTCCGCCTTTAATGCATAATACCCTGGCGCACATAGATAGACAGACATTGTTTGCAGCTCTTGTTCAACAATGCATTGCAACTCAGCTCAACTCAGCTCTGAGAGTCCATACAATAGAGATATAAACGTTAAATTGGTAACTCATTCTTAATTTGTTGGCGGCATGTTTGATGTTTGCTTCCAATTAGCTTATAGCCGACACCTTAAGGCTTTAATGTTTGTTTGCTAGCCTGGGTATGTATGGGTATCTACATATGTGTGTTGTTGTTGTTGTTGCATTATGAATACACATACATATATGTGTGTACACTTAAACATCCAACATTATGATCATAATCATCATGCATTGCAATATATGTACATACTCATACGCATTCATAACCGAATTATGTGTGTGTATGTCTGTCTGTCTTTTCTTTGCACTTCTCTGGTTGTGCCTCTTTAAATGCACTTTTTCATCTTCGTGTTGTTCTTCTTCGTCTTCTTTTTCGTCTTCATTGAAGGAAACATTCCTTAATCGACATTTGGCATCACTTGTTGTTGTAGTTCTATTGTTCGGGTTTTTATTTTTGCATTTCATATGCTTTTTATTGTGTTGCATTAAGTAACGAACATTACCAGTGTTGCCCGCACTTTTTTCCACAAGTTGTTTGCAACCGTCAAGCAATTTATGTCACAAAAATCATGTAAATTCCGCTGAATGTGAGATTAATTGAATAAGAATTTCCAATTCTGTGGATCAGGCATAGTAAAGTCCAAATTTTTAGGATTGAATGTCAAATTTCTGAGGTTGAGAATACCTTAATAATTACCGACAAATCAATTCCGGTTAGTTTGAAGCATTGTCATCAAGCCCGATCATCATGAGATAACAAACGATATCACAGTCAGGGTCTCACCTATAATGAAGAAGAAACTCAACGCATGTATGTTGTGTGTTAATTTTATACATGAGTGGCAGGACCTACAGTTTAAAGTCGACTCCGAACGACAGATTTTTGGGAAACTTTTCATGGCAATTTTATTTACTCTCCGAGAATTTTTGCCAGAAATCTGCTGAGAGTAAGTCGCCGTAGAAATACTTTTTGTATTCCATTTTGATGTCTGGCCTGGGCTCGAACCCTGGCTTTTCGTCTAATAAGCCAACACACTACCTACTAGACCACGGCGACTTCACTCCCTTAAAGCGATGCAAATCAATGAAGAGACATATGTCTGAGGAACTTTTCATTGGAATTTTATTTTCTCGCAGAGTTTTGCCAAAAGACTGCTGAGAGGAAATTGCCGAATGAAATATTTCTTCGTATTTCGTTATGTTCAAGATGCAGGGGTTTGAACTAAGGACTCACGTCTAATAAGCCAATAAAAAACCTACTAAACTAAGACGATTTAATTTTCTGTGATTCTGTGAACCGTTCGATGTGTGTATTTTGTTGTTGTCTATTTGTCTTGCGTAACAAGACTGATGGGTTTAGGCGCCGATATTATAACCATGCGAGCTCAACTCGTTTTAGTTACTATCAATAACGTGGTTGAAATAACAAGGTTACCAGGTTAACATTCGAACGACATGGCCGAGCCAGCGCAGTCGCTGGTTATTAATATTCTGTACAACGTCCATGTCGTTGAGAAGCTCATACAGCTCACTGTTGTATCGGATGCGGAAATCATCGCCAACTCGTACTGGACCGAAGATCTTACGCAGTACTTTTCACTCGAACACTCTCAAGGCTGCTGCATCAGTACTTAATAGGGTCCATGCCTTGTAGAGTGTTACTTTTGTCGTACGAGAGAGGTCTCTGCTACTCAATTGCCTATTGAGACCATAGTAGCACCTGTTGACATAAGTGATCCTGCGCTTAATCTCCATACTGATATCATGTGGTGGTAATGGCGGAGCCAAGATCAATAAATTCCTTGACTATATCGAAAGTATAGTTATTGGCCGTAATCTGAGAATCAATACGCCGCACGTCTCTACTTGTCGATAACATATGTATACTTTGTTTTGCCCTCATTTACTGCTAAACCCATCTTAGTAGACTCGCGTTCAATAACACTAAAGGCAGCAGTAACATTGGTACGCCCTATGATGTCAATGTCGTCAGCGTACGCAAGCAACTGGACACTTTTTTGAAAAATAGTGCCACTGCGATGCACTCCTGCCTTTCGCAGAACACTCTCCATGACGAAGTTGAAGAGGTCGCATGATAAGGGGTCGCCTTGTCTGAACTAAGGGGGATATTATACGAATTTAAGATGACGAAAATGAGGGAATTTGAGCTACCGAAATCACAAGGGCCTTCAATACCTACTATTGATTGCATGATTGCATGAAGTGTGGTGAAGTTCGAGAATATTATTGTAATGTCACGAGCTTTCGTGACTTTCTAATAAGCCAATACCTTATATTCTAGGCTACAGCGATTTCAGCATAAGCTTCTGGCAAATGTTTCTCAAATCCTCGATAAAATTTTGAAGTCGGAAGCCGTCTTAACCCTAATTTGTCAAAGAATGGGTTTTAAGCTCCTCTGTTTGCAGTTTTCCCGGGAACAGCTTTCAATTAATAATTAACGATCGTTTCTTCTTTAATTTTGAATAGGAATTGTGTTCTCAGAGCGGCATTTGAAGTTGACATGAAGATAAGTTGTGAGATTCGTGTACATTTTCCTAAAAATTTCAGCAAAAACTACAATTGTAAAGTTAATGTAGTGAATCCCTCTAAGCAGGGTAATTAATAGTCGGCCTTCAAGGACTTTTATTGCTTCACTTGTCTGAGAATCAAAATCTCTTTTTCTCTCTCCCTCTCTCTTTCTCTCTGTTGTCGGTTTCTTTCTTGCATTCATAACTGCAAAGAAACACCAGGAAACACCAGACGAACAACATCAGAGACAAAGACTTGTACTTGATGCCTGATGCCTGGTGCCTGTTGCCTGACGCCTTATGCTGATGTCGTGATGATTATGATTTAAAAACAAATGATGTTGTTTTAACTCTGGTTGTTGTTGCTGTAGTTGCCTTTGTATGTTTGTCAGCATATATGAATTTATGTGAGGTGAGGTGAATGTGTGAATGAGGAGGTGACTTGGACCACACCGGTTACTAATGCCAACAACTCACACGTTGATAATGATTAGACTTCTTACCACAAAAGGTTGAACACACACATGATGCTTTCATTTGACTGTGACTCTGATGATGATGGCAATGATGATGATTATCATCATCACACAATGATGGAAAGGTTATAATGCGGGGAAAGGAGGAAGGCTTTTGTGTTCTGCTTATATTTATTCACTTCGTTTTGTTGTTGTTGTTGTTGCTGTTGCAATTGTAATCATTAGTGTTGAGACTTGCAACACTCTTAGTTTTTACATGTGTTTCTCACTGTCAGAGTGTGTAAGTTTAAGTGTCTGTGTGTGTGTGTGTGTGTGTAAACGCATTAGTAAATGACCATGATTATGCGAATAATGCCGCAAATGGAAAAAAAGGGTCACAAAAACCATGTTTTACTTCCTTTTAAGTTCTATTTTAAGATCACCGGATCATTAAAACGTTGTATTCAGATTCATAGATAGACAATCAGACAGGCAGAGAGACATTATTAATGTCATGAACATCACTTTGATTGTGTATAAATTATTATTTATTTTCTTATTTATTAAACATTACAATATAATTGTTGTTGTTGTTGTTGATTTGTTTTTTTCTCGTATTGGCTTGATGCAGCCTACTTTTCTACTCCGTAATGATATTGGCAATGATTAGCATGGGTTGACGTAATTGTCAGATATAAAGTTCCAATTCCATCTATTTTTTCTCTCCCCCCCTTCTCCACCTGAGTGGAGGCATTTTAATGGTAGAAGAACAGATAATAAGTGGTTGGCAGATGTAATTGCAAATAAAATTATGGCCTGGGAATATAGTTGGGGAGCGTAGAATAATGATGAGTTTGTTTCTGTTCTGGTTGTGATCACTTTTTTTTAGAAATTAAAGCGAAACCTAGCCGCCTAAGCATTGACAAATCTTGTAACTATTCATGGATGAAATTTTGTAATGATTTTTATGAACTACGGTCAGAGGTCATATAATTTTTTTCACTCTGGACGAGAAGGGCCTAAAAAATAAGAATTATGACATCAAATACTGACTTCATTATGAATAGATTTCTAACGAATACAGCTTAGCAGCAATAGGTTACATCGTACAAATTTTTCTGTATTGCCAGTCGACTTTGCTAATGTTAGATTAGAAAGCGGACCTCATTGCGATACCAAATTAATAATCAACTCAGGCGGAAAGTGGCTTCTACTAAACACTTCTCAGGACAGGTTGAATTATGGTTGACATTGCAATTTAGGTATGCCCCGCGTTGGAGTTACTTAAGGCTGCCCGATAATTACATTCTGGTCTAGGATATACCTTGTTTCTGTAAGACAAACGTCTGTTTGAGGAGAAAACACTTATTTTTGTACGTCAGAACACGTTTAAGGTAGGTTAGATTAGAAAGCGGACCTCATTGCGATACCAAATTAATTAACAACCCAAGCACAACCCCTAAAAGTAACAAACTCGATACCAAAACAATTCTTCTATTGCAGCAATCTTTATACCGGAGAGTTCAGTCAAAGATGACTAAGAATGAGAGGCCAAGGGCGTCCACCCCCTCACTACAGCGGCTGTACACTGATACATGAGGTGAAACACCGCCTCTTACTCTTCCTCAGATCCATATTTCGTGCGGAAGTTATTCAGTGGTATGCCAAGTCTTCCAATAAGGCAATGTCGCAAAGAATTTCAATTGTGCGTTGTGGAAATTTCTCAAAAATCTGTCGTTCGGAGCCGACTTTATAAAAATTAACACACATAACATATGTAGGTGGTGTGAGAAACCAGGTCGCAATCCTGACTAAATTGTTAGTAAAACTTACTTACGTACTTAATTGGACATAACAACCTGTTTAACGGATTTGGGCCTGCCGCAACACATCCTTCCAGGCGCCTCTGCTTGGTGCGCGCCTACGACAGTTGGTCACACCAATCGATGACAGGATTTCCTCGATTTGGTCCTTCCAACGGATGCAAGGTCATCCTCTTCGCCGACTTCCGCAAATTCCCGCATCAAACACCCGTTTTGCCGGAGCATCCTCCTCCATTCGAACGACATGGCCGATCCAGCGCAGCCGCTGGATATTAATACGCTGTACAACGTCCATGTCGTTGAGGAGCTCAAACAGCTCATTGTTAGTAATGACCAACAATATATGTATGTATGTATGTAGAGAATCCAGCACAGCCTAACGATTTTGCGTTTACACTCCTGTTGATAAAGACAACGAGACAGCTTACTGAGACAATCGGAAGACCAATGCCCTGTAATAATGGGTGATTTTTTAAGAGCTATAGGAAAATTTTTCAAAAAAAACACATAAAATTCAGAAAAATACATGAAATCTTTATTTGAATCGATAGTACGGTCCACATAATTTAATGTTTGAAGATTATTTCATGCAAATGTTGACCGCGACTGCGCTTCAAATTTTTGGTATACTCTTTCCAACATTTCGGTCAGTATCTCACGATTAAACGCTTCAATGTTCTCTTCCAATGCGTCAATTGAAGCGGGCTTGTCTGTATAGACATGAGCTTTAACATAGACCCACAAAAAATAGTCTAAAGGCGTTAAGTCGCACGACCTAGGCGGTCAATTAACCGGTCCCGAACGTGAAATAAAATGTTCACCGAACTCGCCTCTTAAAAAGTCCATTGTTACGCGTTCTGTGTGGCATGTGGCACCGTTTTGTTGAAATCACATGTCATGCAAGTCAAGCTCTTGCATTTTGGGCAAAAAAAGTTGGATATCATCTCACGGTAGCGCTCACCATTCACAGTTACGTTACGATTCGCAGCATCTTTGAAGAAGTACTGTCCAATGATGGCACCAGCCTACAAACCGCACCAAACTGTAACTTTTTCTGGATGCATTGGTAGCTTTTGCAGTGCTTCTGGCTGATCTTCAGTCCAAAATCGACAATTCTGCTTATTTACGTATCCACGTGAGCCAAAAATGAGCTGAACACAATTTTTCGTTAAAGAAGTGGATCTTCGGCCAACTTTCCAAGAGCCCATTCACCAAAAATTCTGCGTTGCGGTAGATCGTTCGGCTTCAATTCTTGCACCAGCTGTATTTTGAAAGGCTTTACACCTAAATCCTTCCGCAAAATTTTCCACGTTGTTGAGTAACAGAGGCCCACTTGCTGCGAACGGCGACGAATCGATAATTTATGGTCATCATTAACACTGGCCGATGCAGCTGCGATATTTTCTTCAGTTCACGCTCTACGTAAGCGTGTTGGTGGTTTAATGTCCAACAATGTAAAATTGGTGCGAAATTTAGTCACAATAGCCCGAATAGCCGCTTTAGTGGGTCGATTAAACTGACCATAAAATGGAAGAAGCGCGCGATGAACTTTCTTAACACAGCACGCATTTTGATAATAAAATTCAATGATTTGCAAGCGTTGTTCGTTTGTAAGACGATTCATGGTTAAATTATAGACCAAACTGAAGATGTTTGAAAGTGAAACAAAACACGAAACGTGCGTGAGCTGTTTAAACCAGTGTTGCCAAAAAGATAATGGGCTAAAAAAATCACCCGTTATGTCGGAGAGTGAGATCTGTATCTGATGAGATCTGTGCCAGTCCAAATCAGCTCATCAGCAATACAATCTTTGACTACATCCCTATATACTGGATTCCATATAAGAGCTAAATTTGAGGGCTCCAAAGTTTCCTTTAAAAAATGTTCAGCACTCAATGGGCAAGTAAGGACGTTAATATGACGTTCGAGAGTAAATTAAGAAATTTTCTGGAAAAATCCACTCAACAGTCATTGCCCCGCTTTCAAGACGACCCCAACCTGCATCTGAAAAACAATGCAGTTGCCAAACAGCCAACGCAAAAGTTGAAAATCAGAACCCTTGATATAAATACCACAAGCCACTCCGTCCAGCATCTTGGAGCCTTATACATAAAGTTAAAGTTCTACACTGAGAACCTTCGGAAACTTTAGACCAAAAGTCTGTCGATGGAATCCTAAAATCAAGTGTCCTATTCAGAAGGCTATAAGGAATCCTATATTCAACCTGAATATGTGGATTCCAGCATGTTCGTAGTCCAAGTGGGGCCTGGATTTAATTGCATTGAGTTGTACTACCAACAGCTTTGCCCTTCGCTTCAATAGAAGGTCAGACATCGCTAACGTTGCTGAATAAAGAATTTTGTTGATTTCACCTAAGTTTTCATGGCACGTAGGATTAATTTTAACCGATTCTCAGCTAATTTTATCCATGTGCCTTCGTTTCTTTAAGATTTCTGTGCGAGTCAAGTGACAAACATGAATGTATCGTTCTAGAAGTTGCCAAACCACAAAATTAATGAATTTGAAATGGAAAGAAATGTTACTTTGAGTTGGGGTTGGGGTGGACCTAGGATGACACACTGGATCTACACAGCGGTGGTCAGACCTATCTTGTACTATGGACCCACCTAGTTTGGTGGAAATCCCTTGAAAATAAAACTAATTTGAAACTAATACAGCGACTGCAGAGATCTGCCTGTATTATCATCAGTGGTGCCTTGCGCACTACACCTACGTCGGCACTGGAGATAATTTTGGGCCTCTTTCCGCTTGACCTTTTCTGTAGGGGAGTGGCTGCTAAAATAAGTAAATGTCTCTGGGCGACTGGACAGTGGCATGACACGGACATAGGCCACGCAAGGATCCTGAGGGAAGTTGGAGCTGTCGGGAGCAGTGACTACATGACACCGAGGTACGACTTCACGAAGAGATTCAGGACATCGGTTCCGGACAACAGGGCCTGGAAGGGTGGTGTGACCCACCTGCTTAGAGACTCCGTACAAATCTACACCGAAGGCTCGAAGCTGAACGGAGCGGTTGGCAATGGAATTTTTTCGGAATCGGTTGGAATACATACATACATAATTGCCCTTCAGTCAGGATTACGCCCTAGCTTCTCACACCACTCATGTTGTGTGCGTTAATTTTATACGTGAGTGGCGGGACCTACAGTTTAACGTCGACTCCGAACGACAGAATTTTTGAGAAACTTTTTCATGGCAGTTTATTTACTCTCAGTGTGTTTGCCAGAAATCTGCTGAGAGGAAGTCGCCGAAGAAATATTTTTTTTCATATTTCATTTTTGATGTCTGACCTGGGATACGAACCCGGGCTTTACGAATAGTAAGCCAACACACTACCTACTACACCACGGCGCCTTCGGTTGGAATAGCTCAGTCTATAAGACTACCAGACCACTGCAGTGTCTTTCAGGCGGAGGTGGTGGCCATACAGGCTACGGCGATTATTATTGGGGATGGAATGGTCTCCAAGCGGATCGTTACCATACTTTCTGATAGCCAGGCGGCTATCAGGGCTATGAGTTCTAACGTGATGAACTCCAAGACCGTGTACGGCTGTCGCAGATATATCGACGAGGTAGCGGAACGATATGACATCCATATCGTATGGGTACCGGGACACAGTGGTATTCCGGGCAACTGTAGAACTTGCCAGGCGGGGCACGACCATCGAGCTCACCGCTGAGTTCTCGAATCTGGGCATACCAATGAGGACCTGCAAGCTCATAATTGATAATGCGATCGTCGATTCCGTCAACGACAGGTGGGCGGCCTCGAACATGGGTAGAACGGCTCGTAAAATCTGGCCAAGGCTGGATGAGGGGCGCACAATGAGTCTACTTAAACTCCAAAGAGGCGCGCTCAGTGTAGTTGTCGGTGTCATTACGGGGCATTGCATTATGGGTACGCATGCGAGGCGCATTGGACTTGGACACCTTGCTAACGACTTCTGTAGAAGCTGCAGAGATGAGGAAGAAGAGGAGACTGTCCCTCATCTGCTGGGTACATGCCCGGCTCTATGCCAAAGGAGAAGGATGTACTTGGGTACTTACTACATGGATGATCTGGAGGAACTGTCAGGGATTGACATTGGCAGCCTAAATCGCTTCATAAGGAGCTCCGAATGGTTTCGAGACTAGGAGACAACGGATGACTGTGGTAGCACAATGGGCCCAATGCGGCCTAAGTGTGTCCATCCAAGAAAATTTTTTCTTGGATGGGCAGCCACCTATACCTACCTACCTGGGGTTTCTTTTTTTTTAATGAAACTACTCATTTTTAATGTCTGATATTCACCACCGGCAAAACAATATTCACCACATATAAAGCATGATCATGATGTCTCTAGAAAAGAAAGAATAGCACAATAGTAGCTAGAAACTCAACAACTACTGAATGAGGCATTAATCAACTGCATCTGAAGACGATTTTACCAGACGAATTGTCTGCAGTGCAGTGATTATTCATCACTGCAATGAGTGTTTTTTTTATTGTGCAATAACCCATCAGCAGAAACGAAAAAAAAATTCAAGCAAATGTAACTGCCTTACACTGTGATTGACATTAGAAAAGCGTCTTTGAAAAGAAGTCGCTGTTAACGTGTCATTGAATTCAAAGATTCATAAATTATGAGCATAAATTATTGCCCTCCGGGGAAGTGGACAGAAATCAGCAATAAAAACGAATGAAAAATAAAATCAAAAAAAGTGAAAAAGAAACGAAAAAAAAACAAATCGTTTATGCCACACACATACCGAATTGAATGACAGGAATGGATGAGGCAAAAA
The DNA here is from genome assembly GCA_936449025.2 of Sarcophaga subvicina. Lineage (NCBI taxonomy): Eukaryota > Metazoa > Arthropoda > Insecta > Diptera > Sarcophagidae > Sarcophaga > Sarcophaga subvicina. The sequence goes on from OW388081.2 coordinate 85,957,139, forward strand.
CAGAAGTGCAAGACAACAACAACAACAACAATAAAAAAAACCTGAAAAGATATGCACAGATTGCAACAAAATGCCTCCAAGATTGATGAATAAAAACAAATTGGAAAACTGAAGCTTGTGAAGCCAAACAATAACTTGAGCGAATGTTAAACAAAATTTTACAACATCACATGGAACTTAAAATGGTATCTTATGAAGGACGTTTACATTATGTTAGATGACGTTAGATGGGTGTGAGAGAAAAAGTAGGTAAAAAGCATACCCACTTCTCAATCACTGGCTGCTTGCTCAAGGCCCCATAGCTCAAGACTCATGAAGGACTGTAATCGATAAACTTTCTAAGGTTTTGGGACCAGCGCTCTCCGCCGAGTCCTTAGTAGGCAATGATCAGTAATCGCTGTGATTAATATGTACCAGAGATCAGCAATGAATCGCTGCTCATAAGCACTCATGAAATTTTGAATATAAGTGAGGGTCAACAATATTGTAATTTAACTATGTACTCTGATTCATTCATACTCACTACAACGTTTATATATAACTACAGGTTGCAATGAGTATGCGTACAACGTTGACATCAAACTCATACCGTTCGAAATACATATGTATGTGACTCGAGTGACTCGAATCATTCATTAAAATTTACAGTCTTATGCTCCTGCATGGAAAACACAAACAAAAACACTCAATTTTGTTTGTGTTTCCCGTATAAAGAGACAAGCAAGTGAAATAGCCTGTGTTACAAAAACATCACATTAGTGTTGTTACGCAATACCCATAAGCAACAACGACAGAGCAGCAAGCAGAGCAAACACGCAACCTTCTAGTAAGTATTTTAGTGTTCGTACGCTATTCATACTTATTTTGTGCTTCGTGTATATAAGTTGAGTTATGGAGAGTCGATATCAACAACATCATGCGTATTGTTAAGCACGAAGTACTTCAAACTTTGATTATGAGTAGAGGTTCCATTCTAAAGTTATGAATCAAATGGTATGAGTTTGATGTCAACGTTGTACGCAATGTACGCATTGCAACCTGTACTTATAAGTCAACGTTGTAGTGAGTACGAATGAATCAGAGTACTTAGTTAAATTTCAATATTGTTGACTCACTCACTTATATTCAAAATTTCATGAGCGCTTATGAGCAGCGATTCATTGCTGATCTCTGGTTGGGTATCCAGAGGTACTCGAAGGCCATTAAAGTTTCGAACGTTTAAGTAACATGCATTCTAAAATGCTCCTGCGTCTACTATTTAAATGTATTCGCGGCATTTGTTTTTCAATTCATAAAATTTAATTCCCATTAAAGTATGACCGACCGATGACTGGTGCATTGTAAGCATTAAAACGAAAGGAGTGCCTTATGCGAATACGTTTTACAGGTGCGTGTGTGGCGTAACATTGAAAACGATGACGAAATGTATGCAGAAGACGATGCATATCGTTAAAATTGTTAATATTTGGATGGGTAAGTAACATTTAACACCAAATAAACGCACTTAATAATCCATCAGATATGACTTATGCGACTACAACAATGAAAAGAAAACATTTCAAAATTTATTTGTTAAAACTCATCATTATCATGATGTTTATGACGACGATGTTGATGTTGATGGTGATGATCATGATGAACGTGCGATAAATACAAATTTTATTATATTACAATAGGCAACACCATTACCATTGCCATAGCCATAGCCATAGCCATGTACATACATAGTTGGCCGGCCAGGCTAACAAAGAGCAATGTGTGGCTCAACTATAAAGGCCCAATTTGTTACACTTAATAGTGCAGCTGAAGGATAATTTTGTTTTTCATGTTTTTCATGTTTTTTGTTTTTTAATTTCTGTTTCTCCTCACTTTATGAATTTGAATAGAAGAAGAAAAGAGTGCCTGCATAAAATGTTATTAAAATTCATCCAACCATCCAACCATCCATCCATCCATCCATCCATATTGGAGTTTTAAAACACATTTTGACATTTCGTTACACTTCACTTTGCGAACAATACTCGTACAATGCTGATCTTAATTACAGCAGAAAAGCCGCAATAATGCCATTCAATTACCCATGGCTTAAAGTCAGTGTGAATGTGTAAAAAAACGAAAACAGAAATAAAAACTATAATGCGAGCTCAACATATGTATGTATCGTCCTGTTGTTGAGTTGGACATTAAAATTCTTTACGAAGCGCCAGACGACAACGAGCTACAGTACATGTCTGATAGAATGGATCATTCTCTTGCTCATATGGAATGTATTCGCGCCGGAATACAAAACTTTGAAGGCTTGAAATTGTAGTCTAGGGATTCGAGGGATTAATGTCTTGAATCAGTGGCTCTAGTCTTTCAAAGGAAAACACAGAAGCTGTTCTCATAAATCGAAAACCGAAGTCTAAAAGAGGTTATAAAGGGTCCGCCAAATAACTTTCTTTTTTGAAAATGCTTTAAAAAAAACTACTGAATATTTTCTCAAATTTCTTTTTTCACTTGAAAGTACAATCCTTCCGGTTAATAATGGAAAATAATTTCATTCAAATAGCTGCCTCCGCTGGCCATGCAGTAGCCTATACGATCGGTCCAATTTTTAAGCACATTATCGATTGTGTGCAGCTGTATTTCACCAATTGCTTCACGAATATTGTCCTTTAAAGCGTCAATTGTCTCTTGCTTGTCGGCGTAACACTTATATTTGACGGTACCCCACAAATAATAGTCCAACGGTGTCAAATCGCAGCTTCGAGGTGGCCAAACGACATCAGCTCTGCGGTTGATAATGCGATCTTTAAAAACAGGGCGCAAAACATCGAGTGTAACTTCGGCTGTGTGGCACGTAGCGCCGTCCTGTTGAAACCAAATGTTGCCAATATCCTCCTCTTCAATAGTTGTGAACAAAAATTCATTCAACATGGCCCGATAACGATCGCCATTGACTGTAAAGGACGCTCCTTGCTCATTTTCGAAGAAAAATGACCAAATTACGCCTCTGGACCCAAATCCGCACCAAACAGTGACTCTTTTTGGGTGCGTCGGCTTTTCAATGTATTCGTACGGGTTTTCTATGCCCCAAATGCGACAATTTTGCTTGTTTACATAACCGCCAAGATCAAAATGAGCTTCATCTGAAAAGATGATTTTTTTGCAAAAATCGGCATCTTCTGGTGTAGGCTACTGCATGGCCAGCCGAGGCAGTCATTTGAATGAAATTATTTTCCATTATTAACCGGAAGGATTGTACTTTCAAATAAAAAAATAAATTTGAGAAAATATTCAGTAGTTTTTTTTTTAAGCATTTTAAAAAAAATTTGATATTTGGCGGACCCTTTATAAGCTTTACGTAATCTTTGGTCATATTGATGGATGATCGTCCTTCATAATATTGAAAGAAAATAATTTTTTTAAACGTCCACTATACGATACTCAAGCAGTACTCAACATGACTTTTGCATGAAAAGTCTTTTACCCATAAATTACCTCAAGAATGCACCTCTAATTGTAACAATTGTGGAACCGTGAGTGATTCTTATTTATGATCTTCCATGTATAATGGATCATGGGTTTTTTGTGATGCCCAGATTGTATGGAGTTTCAATGTAGTCGCCTTAAAAGACTACGAAATGTTTGCTATTCCATCTCCAATGTATTGCAATATTTCGATATCTTACAGACAGTTACAGGAAGGATATATTTGCACCGATCAGTTGTGAATTCCCGGCTATTAATTATCAATACGACAATATGTGGGAAATGAAGTTCACTACAGTCGTTGGAATCCGTGCTTGACATTGCATGGGGACTCATGCATAGCATATGGAACTTGGCCACCAATTCAATAGTATTGTAGAAGTTGTAAGGTTGAAGAAGAAAAGAAGAAGATACTTCACCTACTTGATACATGTCCAGTATTATGTCCCAGAAGAAAGAAGCATTTGGCTTCAATGGACTCACTGATTGATCAGAGGGAGACAAAAGGCAGCGCCATCGTCAGTATCTCGGCATAATTTTATGATTTACGGTTCAGCCTAACACCAACATGGATCACTTTGGGCCACGTGTATCTATGCTTTTGGGGAAGCAGCTTCTTCTGTCTACCTTCTCCACGGTGCTTATGCAACCCGAGGAGGGGTAAATGTACCTAACCGCACCATAGAGGAAGTCGTCACATCCTCCTCACGCACTAAATCCCCCCCTCGTCTCCTGTGGACTTGTTTGTGCCCACTCCGGAACTACGGTGGTATTACTTCGGAGTGGAGTCCTTTTGGCCCTTTGGCCTCTTCATGTTTATATTCGCGTCCGGATTGCGAATCGAAAGTTGAGGAGTCATCTAAGCGTCTCCACTATTTCTTTCGTCTAAATCATCGTCTCGGTTACGCTTGGCACGTGTGACAGTATCACCTCTGCCGACATGCTTACTCGTTCTGCAGCCCCAAGATCTCTCTTCTTCCGTCTCAGAATGCGCTCTACGTAATTCACTACCGAGGTCCAATTTTCACTACTCGCAGTCATAACCCGGACAATATTAGCGGCTGTGATCGTTTCAACTATTGACGTCAGTACAGAGCGATAGCTCTGCCAGGGTGCACACTCGAAAACAGTTTGCTCTGCATCATCAATTACCTCCCCTTCCTCGTAAAGACAGTAAGAGGAGGCGGCCTTGCCCATTCTGTGCAGATATTTCCTAAAATATCCGTGACCCGATAGCATCTGTGTAACGTAGTAGTTTACCTCTCCAAATTTCCGGCCAAACCATGGCCTTATGTCCGGAATAAGTCTCGCCGTCCATCTTCCTCTATCTTCCTCGTTCCATTGTTGTTGCCATTTTGAAATGGTGTTCTCTCTGAAGTAAGCGGTTATGTGATTTCCAGCCGATTTCGCCTTGTAAATCTCCATCCGCTCCACTACTAGCAGATCCACAGGGATTGTACCTGCTATCATGCAACAGAAAGGTAAGTATGTATGTATGTAAGTATGTTAATACCTTGGAGGAGATGATATCACAAACGATCCTTATAGTGTAGCCTTATGCAGTCGCTTATAAGAAGAAAAGTCGTCGAAAAGTCTAGTAGGTAGTGTGTTGGCTTATTACGAGTGAGGCCTCGGTTCAAACCCCAGGTCAGACATCTCCAAAAAAGCAAAATATAAAAAAATATTCGGCGATTTCCTCTCAGCAGACTTCTAGCAAAAAACTCTGAGAGTAAAACAAATTCCCCTTGAAAAGTTTCTTAAAAATCTGTCGTTCGGAGTCGACTTTAAACTGTAGGTCCCGCCGCTCATGTACAAAAATTAACGCACACAACATAAGGGGTGTGAGGAACTAGATCGTAATCCTGACTAAAGCGTTATAATGACCAATGATGTGTAAGACTCACGCTTAAGATTTTTAATTTGGAAAGTGGGTTCTACTGAAGACTTCTCAGGACAGGTTGAATTATGGTTGGCATTGGAATTTAGGTATGCCCTGCGTTGGAGTTACTTAACGCTGCCCGATAATTACATTCTGGTCTAGGATATACCTTGTTTCTGTAAGACAAACGTCTGTTTGTGTAGAAAACACTTGTTTTTTTACGTCTGAACACGTTTGCCTGAAGGTGTCCGTCTGCAGAAGTTCATCTTACAGAAACAACGTGAAATTGTTGGCAAAAAGGCAGGACAATCTTCAATACATGTGAAGTTGCTTTAGGAATGTTGTTGATTCACAGAAGATCGTGAGATATTTGTATGAAAACTGTGCTGAATTCAAGGTCACACGATAAGCTATGCAAAACTCTATTACTTGCGGAGATTGTGGATGATTCGTTGGAGTATCGAATACTGTGTGATTAGTGAAATCCAGACAAACCTCAACATCTAGGCCAACAGCATCAAGAACAGCCTTTCTTAGCATCAAACCCCAGGATTAAATAGGCAACTTGGATGGTTACAGCCTATTTTAAGCAAAATTTCCATTCGTTTGTCGTTAACATTACGATCATTATCCTCTTGGCAATTGAAAACTAATGAACAGCAAACAATCATTGGCAACCAAACCCTCTCTTCCCAAAAATATGAGGCAAAAGAAAATAGAAAAAGGGAAAAAGTAACCCCCGTGAGGGGCGTGACAAATTTGTTTGATGAGCAATACGACTGTGAACATGACTTTATTGCACAGACAGATAGTCAAACAAATGTTTTATGAAGTGTCAACTGATTGTTGTTGACGCAGCCTACCAAACTACCCCGTACCCCGTACCCTGTGTTACCTTTTTCTATTCAAAAGTGGCAAAGGCAACCGCAACATACAAACAATTGAGCGCTCGAGTGTTGACTGGATGCGAAAGTATTGTTTGTGCAACACAATGTTGCCTCTCAAGCAGCATAACTGCCAGCTGTAACAGACTCTTTGTTTTTTTTTTCTGGTTTTCTTTGCTGAAATGTTTTCAAAATTTATGACAATTTAATGAAGTTCTCTACTCATACAATTCATATTCAGTTGACACCCGTTGTATGAAAATATACCCGGGAGAATATTGCAACATAATTTCACTCGTATCATGCGTCGAAGTAGAAGCAAAGAAGAGGGTCTTTTTGGTATTGAATTTGAATTCTGGTTTTCCATGATTTTGCAAAATCCAATAGAAAGTTTCTTTCTTTCATTTTTAATTATTATTAAGGGAGAGAGGGAGAGAGAGAGAGAAGTTATTGGCATCACTAATTGCTGTTGCAGTTTTTAATTGTTTCCCAATGTATGTATAAGTACTGTTCTAAAGAGGCAACTTAATTAAGATTGACAACAATAGCGGGGTTTGATGATGGAACTAATGGAACGGTTTTATGTTTGACAATCTCTTTCCCAAAGGGAGAGAGTGTTTCAAAAGAGGAAAAATTCTAAAATTAATGAATAAAATATTGCTCTCATTAAGGCATAACTATGCTGGAATTATTTCGATTACGATAACATTTCCTTGTTTTTATGCTTAGAAGCGGGATGTAACACATTTGTCTTATAAACTGAATCAGAGATAAGCAATGAGTAGAAACGAATCATACTCATATTATCTGATACTTATAAGCATTCATACTTATTTTAATATCATCAAACCTCTACTCATATTCAAAGTTTGAAGTACTCATCATATTCATACTTAACAACAGGTATGATGGTGTTGATTTCGACTCTCCATAACTCAACGTATATACACGAATCACAAAACAAGTATGAATCGCGTACGAACGCTCTGCTTGCTGCTCTGTCTTTTTTGCTATGGGTCTTTTCTCTTTTGTTGTAAATGCAACAACAACTAAGACTGTAAATTTTGATGAATGATTCCGAGTCACACGAATCATTTGTAAATATTGTTACATAAATCGAAACGACCTAATATCGTTTAACAATAAAAACGATAAACAAAAGCCACCAGCTACACCAACACAATACACACGACACAAATACACACTAATGAACGTGTTGATTATCTAAAGCTACACACACACATATGTACAACGAACCTGGTTGCGTCTGGTACCAACCAGAACATGCATGTGAAAAAAAAGGGATGGACAACGTAAGCAAGGTACACAAAACAACAATGTATTAGCAATAAAGCTCTCGAGAAGGCGATATCACGAACCTTCCACTTCAAGAATGTTCGTTAGGCTAGTTGTGTCGGACTATAAAAGGGCTGGACAAAGCAGGCAGCAGTCAGAGTTATAATTCAGTCAGCCTTGTGTGTAGACGCGCAAAAAGGTTGTAAGCAGAGAAGATGTAACGAACAGTTGTTAGTGTTAACGCGGACAGAAGTGTGAAATAGAATAGTGTACAAGCAAATTATTGTTGTATCGTTAAGTTGTATACGGTGGCACACAAAAGTAGTGTAAAGAATAAAGAGAGTTTAAAAGAAAATAAACGCATATTTGTTTTTTTACTTGGTTTGCAATTAACGAACTCATATTTAAACGTTTTTAAAAATGTAAAAACGTAACAATATTATAAGTATTTTTCTAAAGTTGCGAATCAAACATATTTCAAATGGTATGAGTTTGATGTCAACGTTGTACGCATACTCATTGCAACCTGTACTTATAAATCAACGATGTGGTGAGTACGAATGAATCAGCAGGCATAATTAAATTTCAATATTGTTGACTGTCACTTATATTCAAAATTTCAAGAGTGCTTATGAGCAGGGAAAAACGATTCATTACGGATCTCTGTTACAGCCTTAGCTGTTAGGCATTTACAACAAAAGAAAAAAGACACATAAGCAAGACAATACTGAGCAGCAGGCAGAGCAAACATAAAAACTTCTAATGAGTATTTCAGTGTTCGTACGCGAATCATACTTATTTTGTGATTCGTGTATATACGTTGAGTTATGGAGAGTCGAAATCAACAACAAAGTAACGTTAATAATTCCATTAAGAAAAAAAAACAAAAAAATATTAAATCGCTTCTAATTTCTATCAAAAGTACTTATAAAAACTGTTAATTACAAACCATATTTAAACGTGTCTTAAGTAAACATCGTACTTAATGGTCACATTTAAAATGCCCTCTGAAATTGAGTTCCACACAGAGCACAGTTTATGACAATAGTTTCTCTATGCTCCTCATACCAACGTTATACTGATGGCCCCTCGCCTTAATTTTTAATTTGATTTTAAAATTTCTATCCATCTGTCGCCCCCCGTCCCCTTGGCGGAGTTGGGCTATACGTTCGTTTGTTCATTCATTCGTTACCTTTTATTGGAACATGAATTTGCCATTAAGATTTGAAAAGAGATTTCAAATGGAAATTAACAAATATTTACCCGATTAAATGTAATTTTATTACACAACACAGATTATTGTTGTTTGCTATTTCGCTATCATTGTTGTTTCTATTATTACATGAGGTTTTTAGAAACAAATTAAATTGTTTTCTTTTTTTGTTTGTATATCAAGGCAACAACAATAATAACAACAATTTTAAATAATTTTTGATTTTTATTTAGATTTTCATTTTTTTTCTATTCCTCTAAAGGCCAATTAACATGTTAAATGAATAACGAGTAGAAAATCGAAATTATTACACCATTTCCATTGAACTTTTAAAAATTTTCGCTTTAAAAAACTTACTGCAACTGCATTCAGTTGAAAGTCTGACCCTGCATTACCTTCCTGACCCTTGTATAGAAATGAATCCCAGGCTGGTATCCAAAAACACTCAACTTTCTTACCCTTTAGCCAGGATTACAACCTAGTTTCTCACATCATCCACGTTGTGTGTGTTAATTGTATTCAAAAGTAGCAGGGCCTACAATTTAAAGTCGACTTCAAGCGACAGATTTTTGAGAAACTTTTCATGGCAATTTTACTTTACTTTTAAAGTTGTTGCCAGAAAACTGCTGAGAGTGAGTTTCATTAAGTTCGAAATGTCTGAGTCAAGTGTTGAAACATGAGCTCTCATCTAATAAGTAAACATACTACCTACGACGTGGAAGATCAGTCGGTTTTAAGTGTTGTGTGAGTTGAACTTTATGTGGTTGGAGGCTCAAATTTAAATGCAAAATACAGTAATCCTTCGATTTACGTCGCCACGATTAACGTTGTTTCGATTTACGTCGGCAAATTTTTCGTTCCCTCCAACTTCAATTTGCGTCGTCATTCGATTTACGTCGCCTTTTTTTGGAACCAACTGCGACGTAAATCGAGGGATTACTGTACGCCATAATGGTCCGTAAAACTGGCTAAGTTGGCGAGAACATCGTGAAATTTTTCTAACAAATGGGAAATTTTGGGTACGCCCGAAATATTTAAAGTCTCTTTAAATTTCCTTACAATCTTCCAAATCCCTTGCATAATAGCACGATTCTAATTACCATAATCACCCTGTAATGCTCATAAATTTGCCAAGTATTCATCAGCACTTTTGCAATTCGAGTTTTAATTGTTTTTACGCATTCTTTGGTGAATGAAAAGATGTAGATTCGTGAATGGTATACATACATACATAACATACGTAATTGATCATTACAACACTTCAGTCAGTATTATGGACCTAGTTTCTTGCACCACATATGTTGTGTGCGTTAAATTTTATACATGAGTGGTGGGACCTACAGTTTAAAGTCGACTCCGAACGACAGATTTTTAAGAAACTTTTTCATGCGAATTTTATTTACTCTCCGAGAGTTTTTGCCAGAAGTCTGCTGAGAGAAAGTCCCCGAAGAAATATTTTTTCCAGTTTTTCGTTTTGATGTCTGACTTGGGATTTTAACCAAGGCCTTACGTCTAATAAGCCGACACTCCACCTACTAGACTACTTGAATGGTATACCTATCATTAAATAAATGATACCAACAAGTGTAAATGAAAGATACTTGACAGCTAACAATCTTGCCAGACTAGCGGTCTTGAAACCATTGTTAAGCCGATATTTGTGTACCAATCAGAGATCAGCAATGAATCGTTCTTTCGCTACTCATAAGCACTCATAAAATTTTTAATATAAGTCAACAATATTGAAATGTAACTATGTATTCTGATTCATTCATATTCACTACAACGATGATTTATAAGTACAGGTTACAATGGGTATGCGTACAACGTTGACATCAAACTCATACCATTCAAAATATGTTTGATTCATAAAACAACACATTTAGATTCATAACTTTAGAAAAATCGAGTGACTCATTCATCAAAATTTACAGTCACACAAGCAAATAAGACAGAGCAGCAAGCAGAGCAAACACACAACCTTCTAGTGAGTATTTTAGTGTTCGTGCGCAATTCATACTTATTTTGTGCTTCGTGTATATTTGCTGAGTTATGGAGAGTCGAAATCAACAACATCATACGTGTTGTTAAGTATGAATATGATGAGAAATTCAAACTTTGAATATGAGTAGAGGTTCCATGATATTAAAACAAGTATGAATGCGTATGAGTAACAGAAATTATGAGTATGATTCGATTCTACTCATATTTTTGAATAGTAATTGCTGATCTCTGGTACCAATGTCAGCAACCACAAGACCTAACTGAAGTAAAATTTAATTGTCTCTAGAATAAGATACAACATGTGTTTCCCTGTCAGGTTATGAATCTCTTCAAATAAAAAAAGTTTTTTTTTCAAAAGAATTTATTCCAAAGGGAAACGGTGTAAACATGGTTACTAATCTAGAATCACGATTAATTTTAAAACAATATTTGTTTATTTAATTTTAAATATTCATGTCAAAAACAGTAACCGCTGTTTATAAACCAAAAAAAAACCAGAAAAAAACCTTAAAGGAGTTAGTGCAGGTCAATACACATTGTATGAGACCCTACACCTACATGCCTCGTGCATAAAATTTATATGCGATGGTCCTGGAAATGTTTATGATTGAACTCAATTTGAGAAAGATTGATTGATTGATTGAAAAAAATTTAAGAAATCATTTTAAAAACTGCTTTGTAAACTTCAATTCAAAGACTGAAATGCTGCACAAGATTGTGGTGTGTAGGGTGTACAAAAGCAAACAAAGCATTGCAGTTGCAACAATTGCACAGGCAGGCCACACGCTTACTGATTTGACAATGTTGGCAAGTGTGGTGGAATGGTAATTAGAAAATGTTTAAAAACTTCATTCGAAAAAACGCTTTAACGCTATGACGCCTACAAAAATAAATAAAAGACTTGATGGCCTCCTGACAAGGCACTGATATTCGACCATAATTGACATGAAAAATCCTTTAAACGACTCCAAATGAATTATTAAAACGTTTTGAAAATGATAGAAAAAAAACGAAACTCACTCTTGAGACATTAAAATCCAAATAAAAAACTTTTAATCGATTCCAGTTGTTGGTGGCACCCACACTCACATCGTGAAGGAAGCTTCTTGTTCGTTTGCGATTTAATCGTGCCGTTACATAAGCAGAGTTAGCGTTAAAGCCCATTAAAACGTTAGTATTTCACACAAATTGGTAATGAATTCCAATGCCATAAAATGTGAAGCCGACAAAAACAAAGCTGAATGTATCAGCCACTATTAGGGAAGGATAGACAGGGGAGTGAAGTGGCATTTAAATAGAAAATTGCAAAGAAATTTGCATGTTCAACACTTGCACAGGGCACTATCACTGGTACTGTTACTGGGTATTACACTTGCACGCACTTGTGCTCACTTGTTCAACTGTTATCGCAGAAAGTGTGCATCGAAGTAATTTCAAATCATATCTTGAGATATTCCATATGGGCAAAGGCGTAGCTAAAATTTTTGTTAAATGGGGATAAGGAAGCAGGAACAATTTTTTTCAAAATTAAGGCAAGCAATATTACACTTTAAAGTCCGCAATAATTAAAACAGGCCGAGTGTTCACAAAGCTAAAGAAGGTCATACTAATTTTGGATATAAAGTTTTCTTCAGGTGGTTACGTAAAAAATAAAATTGTCCCATATGGGGCTCAAAGAAAGCAGAAAGGCATTGCATTCAGAAAAGTGGAGTCATTAGGCCACATTTATTTCGAAAATGATTCCGTATGAATCAATACCTTAAAATCAGGGCGTTGTAGTCCCAGAAAAATCAACTTTATTGAACTACAATTGCAGGTTATGAATTCGAAGGTGTACGATTTTAGCAAGATATCACACGATCTTGAAGTCGCCGTAGTCTAGTAGGTAGTGTGTTGGCTTATTAGACATAAAGACACGGTTCAAGCCCCAGGTCAGACATCAAAACGAAAATGTGAAAAAAATACTTCTTCGGTGACTTCCTCTCAGCAGATTTCTGGCAAAAACTCTGAGTATAAATAAAAATTGCCCTGAATAACTGCTCAAAAATCTGTCGTTCGGAGTCGACTTTAAACTGTAGGTCCCGCCACTCATGTATAAAAATGAACACACACATCATAAGTGGGGTGAGAAACTAGGACGCAATCCCAGCTGAAGTTTTGTAATGACCAATTATGTATATATGAATGTATCACGTGAACCACGCAAAACTACCGATTTGTATGTATTTTTAAAGACTTCGTCATAGACCGGGCTTACGCGACTAATCCCTTGACGTTGAAACATTTGAAAACCAAGTTATCGCGTAAATGCAGACCGAAATTTGTGATAAATTGCTTGAAAACAACCTCAAAATGATTGACAACTGCAATCAATCTAGAGGAGGTTATTTGAATGACATTATTTCGCACATAATGAAATTTAAGTTTCATTGAAATCATGGCTTTATACTTCACTCATTTAAATTTAATTTTGAAACCAAAATATGGCTCACCCTTTACAAAGAAAAGTTTAAATGCATTCACTCCATCTAACATTCTTTATATATTTATATATAACTATTCATAGGCTTTCGGAAATAGCGAACAAGTGACAAATCATTGACATGTGACGTATGACGTATGTACATATGTACATTGCCGAACTCAAAGTTTCGTACCTACACAATTACATTCCAAGTGAAGGAATTATTTATTATTTGTGTTCAAAAATAATCGATTACACCCCTCTTGAGTTCGAATCCCAAACAAATCCTACAAATACTTTTAATTTTCTGGCCATTAACTGCTTATTTTTGTGCAACTGCTTGAATTTGCAAAATATTTGATACGCCACTGTTTAATGTTTACCTTGCCAGAGTATATGCATGTGTGCTATACAACATGAGTAGGAGCTCACTTACACTTTCATATGTATGTATGTATGTATGTGTATGTGTTTATATTAAAAAGAATAAGTTTACGGATAAAAAGACACCGCCTTTGTTTTTGTTGTTTTATTTTTGGAATTTTAATTTTTGTTTTTTTGTTCTCTCATTTCTGTTATTATTTTAAAAGACAAACAGGACTTGATATGCGCCAGCCAACAAGAGTAGCGGCATTATTGTTGGTATTGTTTAATATTACATGATGTGTGAGAGAGCGTGCGTTTTAAAAATGAAAATGAACATGAAAAACGACTTGTGAACGCTTCACTTCAAAAAAATTATTTTAAACGAAAAACAAATTTTGTGATTTACGACAATCAATTTACGAACGAAAGCAATGCAAATTCATACACACACACACACATCCACAAATTGGTTTACTTACTTATGCAAAACTCTCTTCAAAATAAACACACACAAAAAAAAAAATATAACAAAAAAGGAGAGAAAAAAACCCGATGTTTTTTGAAATCTACACAAAATAAACACACGGTAAATTACTATTTGAATACACACACACACACTCAGTACAAGATATAGTGTTTGCGCAAGAGAGTGAATGAGCGTGGAAGAGAGAGAGAAAGATGGAGTAAGAGTGAGTGAGTATGAAGAGGGGTAATGACACCTTTTTTAAGGAATTAAACTGTTTTGCAAATTGCTGCAGTCAGCAAATACATCAAGACACAAATAGCCGACAAAGCAGTCAGCGACAACCAACAACACAATACAACAACACAACTAGACATCGTTACCAGTGACAATTGAAACAACGCCAACTTATATTCACATACACACACACACCCAAATAAACTTATAACCATGTAAACTAAAAAGAGAAAAAGAGAGCTTACTGAACAAACAGCATGTTATGGTTGATATTACTGTGCATTGCCAAACCATTTTAGTCCAAATGATGTTTCTTGGGTTAGAGGGGAGAAGTAGGCAAAAGTCAAAGAAGCATATAAGCGACAGCGGCACAATTACGACAATTAACGTGAGCAACCAAGTGGAACAGAATAGAATTTTCATATTTTACACACACACACACATACAAGTATTGCAGCAACTCATACCCACATGAACACACAAATCCACACAAGCGAATGAACAAAAAAAAAAAATAAAGAAAAAAATCAATTCTCTCGTTTTGTCCCTCTCTCACTCACTGACTCTTTGAACTAAGAAAATATAATAAAAAAGCAGAACAAAAAGAAAAAAAGTAAAAAGAAAGAACATCAAATTACAAAAATTGATGACGTTTTTGATGACAGCTATAACCAACAACAACATTAAATATACACACCAGCAAGCATACAGATCATAAAGAACATCCTAAACAGTGTTGCCATGTACTGCGCAATTACTATTGCAATTCAAATAATAAAATTTTATAAAATAAGGCGTCCATATGAAATGAAGCGATTTTTTTACATTCTGCCCAAAGCTACAGCCGATTTTTTTGTATTTTCTTAAATGTGGTTACTTCTGCACAGAATAGATTTCAAAGTGTTTAATAGCAGTAGGATTCATTCGACGCCGTTGAAATACAATTTTGCATATCTGGAATGATGTTTGATTGCTTATAAAAGAAATAATTTTTGCAATGAATTATATTTGTAGATGGAAAATGGATTCCTTACGAGAGCCCCAAGCGCAAGGAATCATATGTAAAGCGCGGACAACAAAATCACAAAATCTGCGGTCACACATAATATCCCTTACGCCAAAGAAATGCTTTGTATTTCAAGGGATTAGAAAGCTGTGGTCCATTGCAAAATACTAAAACAGGATCAGACTATCATAAGAGATCTCTGCAGTTAACAATTTATTCGTTTGATGCAAGCATTGGCCAAAAACTGCACTGAGTAAGCGACCAGGGTCGAGGAACACAAATTGTATGTCCGGTCGAAATCCATTTGGAAAACGGTGGATGTGAAGTTTTACATCACCCGCTGTATAGCCTGGTTCTTGTTCCTTCTGACTAGCATTTGTTTCGATCAATACAGAGCGCTCTTACTGAAATATCCAACACTTCAGAGCAAAGTATCAAATATTGGTTCAAAGTCAAGTGTGTTTTTAATGGAATTTCCAAATAGATGGGAAAAAGTCATAGTTTCCGATGGATAGAATACTATGATTGCAGATTCTTTCAAAATGCAAGCTTAATCAAGCATTTATTTTTAATAAAAATTACTGACTTTTCAGTTACACTACCACAAAAAAGTTCTATTCGGTTGTAGAGTCTATTAACAAGGAAAATAATTTAAAAAAACAATCAGTCTTCAAGGAACTAAAATCTTAAACTTTTAGATTCCATTATTTAGTTGTTTACATAAGTTGTTCAGGCTGGAGTACTTACTCGCTTACATACATTATTTCTCATTACAACCCTTTAGTCAGGATTACGTTCTAGTTTCTCCCACCACTTATGTTGTATGTGTTAATTTTGTACACCTACAGTTTAAAGTCGACTCCGAATGACAGATTTTTGAGAAACTTTTTCATGGGAATTTTATTTCACTTGCAGAGTTTTACCCAGAAATCTGCTGAGAGGATGCCTCCGAAGAAATATTTTTTTTTTTAAATTTTTGTTGTTGATGTCTGAACTGGGGTTTGAACTGTGGCCCTTCCGTCTAATAAGCCAACATACTACCTACTAGACTACGGCGATTAAGTTGCTTAGTAATTACAAATATTCGGCCCTCAATTTCTCAAAAAAAAAGAAAAAATATTTCAATTTGAAACCCAAATAATACCCAACAATTTCCTATACTGTCTGAATTAGCAAATTATGGGTCATAATAAGGAAACTGGCAACCCTGTTACCCTCATATTCTTCTGTATGCTGCTGTTTATGAGACAAACAACGCAAACTCTTCTCAGCACACAAACAACAATGAAGGGAAAATAATTCTGAAAAAAATCTGAAAATCCAACAAAAAATCTGCTTGTGATTGGTCGTTGGCATTCTGTTGTTCCTCTCTGTATTATAAGAATACTTGTTTAATGTTGTCCCTCTCTAGCTTATCGATTAGGCGTTGCCATAATACTCTTTATCACAAGGAATTGTTTTTGTTGCTTGAGTTCATATATTAATGACGTCACTCTAACTGAAGAGTTTAAAATTTATGGTTTTCTTAAAAAAAAAAATTAAAAACATTCATTCTCTCTTTATTGATATGAACAAACATACTCCTTATCTCTCGCTCTCACTTTCTGTCTCTTTTCTCGTAATAGTGTGTGTAATAATGATGAGAGTAAACAAGTTTTATAACTTACGGTTGCTGGTGTAGTTGTTGCGTTGAGTAGAACCGTATGTGAAACAGTGTTACCAGTTTTCAAGCATTTTTTCATTTACTTATACGTAGTTGTTCGCTCTTTCGCTTGATTCACGGGCGCCACGAGCCATTTTTGCGTGTTTTTTGATTTCATTTATTGTGGTTTGTGTGTTTGTGCGTTTGTTTTTTGGGTTAAAATTCAAACAGAATTAATGCGTTGTGTTTTACCGACGGCGTTACGGCGTAAAACATTGAAATTTTAATGAAAACCGAGTGTTAAAGATTAGAAATATAAAGAAAATGTTCCCGTGAAAGGAAATTCAAAATAAAATTCTGAATCTGAAAGTGAAAAATAAATATTTAAAAGTGTAATCGTTTGAGCGTTTATCTCAATGACAATGTTACGTTCCATTAGTCCTGCCATGTCGGAAATTTCGGTGGGCTCGCCCAGTCCACCGCCCGGTAATAGTTTCCAGTGTGTTACCATCAAAAGACTTAAACCCACTGTGGAGCTACACTCTGCCGAAACAATAAAATTCCCCCCACCCTCAACGTTACCACAACGACGAAGATCGAGTGCGGAACGGGTTAAAAGCTTCTCAATCGCCGATATTTTGGGTAAAAAAGAAAGGGAAGAGGAAAAGAGTTGTTTAAACTCGCCAAAACCTTTACCGTCAGCTCCTCAGCCACCAAGTATTCCTGTTGCCGGACCCGTTCTACCGCCACATTTAATACCCGAACGTTTGCAACCCGGTCTAACGGTACCAGCTCCCCTACTCATGCTGGACTTGCCTAACCTACACAAAGTCATACCACCCGGCTGGGATGCAAGCGGTAATCCTATAACGGTCTCAGCTCAAAGCAGTAATCCTACTGCTGCTGCTCCTGCCTTGCCTCTGCATCATTTCTTTCCACCCGCTTTGCTGCACTACGAACAGCGTTTGGCTTGGGACTATCAACGCCAATTGCAGGAACATTTTCAGGCCCAGGCTCAACTCTTAAGACAAATGAGTCTCGATCCCAATATTATACCCTCAGAGGATGGTTCAGAACGTTCTCGTTCAAGTTCAGCGGGTAGTCGTTGCTATTCTCCGGACGTTAATGTAGCCGGTGACGATGATGAAGATGGTGATGAGGAGGAGGACGGTAAGGCCGGGTATAAACGTGGTGCATTAACACCGGGTGATAAAGCGTGTGCAAAGCGTGATGAAAATGCTGCAGAGAGTAAAACTAAAAAGAGTGCCAGTGATACGCCTTTAGATGCTCTATTTCAGCTGTCAACCAAAAATTTTGATGAAGATCAAGGTGAGTTGGAATACCTATTTACTAAACCAATTAAAGTACTTTTTAGGGGCGTAAAAATAACGTAGGGTTAGTGGGAGAAATTTTGGTTTTTGTGCAATATTTCCAGCCTGATCCCATTTCTTTAAAATCTTTTTTAAAAATTAGCCTGTAATGCTCGTAATTACTACGTTTTAATTGTTTTTAGACGCTCTTTGCTTGATAAACGATTCATATTCGTAAATGGCAAATAATTCGTCGAATAAATCTCAACTGACATGGTTGCCAGACCGACAATTTTGATACCGCTATGTGGATAACCCCAGTATCACGCAAGAGCGTACATATTTGTTGCTAGTCCGGTGTCAACCATATTTAATCTGACATACATAACATACATAATTGGTCATTACAACCCATTAGTCAGGATTACGCAGTAGCTTCTCACACCACTGATGTTGTGTGTGTTAAAGTCGTCTCCGATTGTACAGTTTTTTAAGAAACTTTTTCATGGCAATTTTATTTCACTGTTAGAGTTTTTGCCAGAAGTCTGCTGAGAGGAAGTGGCCGTAGAAATATTTTTTTGTATTGCGCTTTGATAGAGATCTGATCTGATCTGGGATTTGAACCGAGGCCTCATGTTTAATAAGAGAACACACTACCTACGGCGACTTCAATTTAACCTCACCTGGAGTTGAAAAAAAGTGAGAACCTCATAAAAAAAATGTTTCAAATTTCAAGACTCAGACGTCAGACTCGTTCAGAAGATTTTTCAAATTTTACCCAAACTGTTTTGAGTAAATGCTGGCAGTGTGTGTATATCAGTTGCAGCACAATTACAGGAATCGCAATTAGTGAAGAAAAGTTGCTCTTTTCTGGGCTTTTCGCATGTATTCTTGTGAGCCGCCGGTTGTGGACTTGATGCTCTCCAGATGGTACAAAGTATGAACACTTTCGAGTTGCGCGTTGTTGAAGGGTTACCGGTACTAGTGCGTATTGGATTGTCCTAAAAACTTAACAACTTTCAAGTATTTTTGCATGCTTATGCTCTCAGGCCAGTGTTTCACATTAAGAAATAGATCCTGCGAGACTTCAGCCGGAATGGCGTACGAATGGTACGCATTCGCTGTACAGGAATTTTATTAAGAACTATACCCAGCACCAGCATCATTCTGACTATGGTTGCAAGTGTTTTTTCTTTAGTTTGGAATACCTACGGCCTTAATGGGTCATAACAAGCTTTCAGTCAGGATTAAGGCCTAGCTTCCCACACCACCCATGTTAGTGTGTGTTAATTTTCTCCATTAGAGGCGAGATCTACCGTTTATAGTCAACTCGGAACCACAGATTTTTAAGAAACTTTTGATCGCAATTTTCCTTATTTCTTCCAGAAGACTACTTTCTTCCAATAAGCCTACACTACCTAATAGCAAAGAATATGGATATAAAGGATGCGCATCATGTAGAAGTAAAATTTTTTTATGGCGGGTCGTAACATTACGACCCGCTCTCACCAAATTTTTTTTAAAAATCATTTCTTGGTGAGGGGAGAGGAAGACAGAAGGAAAATGAACACAAACAAAGAGCGTAACAATGTGTTGCTCTCATCGTACGTATGTGCATGTGTATGTATTTTTGTGTTTTTTGATTTAGTTATCGATCAGACTGCGACAAGAACACATGTTTAGTGAATGCTTTAAAATTTTATTTCAGAATAACACTCGAAGAATATTTTGTGTTAAAAATGTCATTAGCTCGGCGTATTTCATTCTTTTATTTTGTCTCATAGTATAATTTTTTTTAAATGCTTTGGAATGCTCGTTTTTACTCTTTTAGTAACAAATGGTTTTTTTTATTCTTTTTATTTTTCTAAAAAACATGACCTAACTTTTAAGCCAAAGCTTTTAAGCTTTATGTTCTTTTAATAATAAAATCGATGTTTTATTTTATCTTTATTTATTAAAAATTATTAAGCCAAAGATAGACAGCTTTACATATGTATGTTGATGAAATGAAAATAAAAATAGAGTATATTACTAACACTTTTATATGGCTGTAAATAAATAAATTCTCTCAACTTATTTTCTCTCTCTCTCACTCACTAATCCATAACCAAAGGCATGTGTTAACCTAGAGGAAAATTGTTAGTAATAATGTCATGTCTACTGATTAACCCAATGATATGTATATATGATCGGAAAATATAGAAAAATTGTACTGCATTAAATCCCTAAAGGCACCGTATTTAACTTGGCAAGTATTCTTCCAAAAATCGAAATCATTTCTCATTAATATTAGTGAATACTACTGTGATATTTCTTTGGGTGTATAATTGAAGAAAAAAGCGACATGAACCTTCTTCTTTAAAAGCTGAGAAGATTTTTACGCTCTTTTTAACGAACATTCTTGATGTTCGTGTCCTATGTGTGTAAAAAGCCGAAGATGTTCTTACCCTGAGGGACATTGGTGCCGACGTCTGTTTTTAACACCAGAAAAATAAATAAAAAAGTGGCCAAACAACAAAAACGCACGATGAGAACAACGCATGATGAGAACAACGCATTGTTACGCTCTTGGTTTCTGTAACCTTCCCTTCTATCTTTCCCCCTGCGTCATGAAATATTTTTGAAAAATATTCCAAAATATGTTAAAATGCCCATTCTTTATACTTTATTTTCTTTGCTAATAGTCTATGGTGGCTTTGGCTTCTTTGTTTTATAAATCCCGTGTTGCTGATGGTTGTGGTCCAGATTATTCTGTATATGACTCTGAGGAACGTCAAACACTAGTTATGAATTCTTTGGGTTTATTTTTAAGTCGCCGTAGTCTATGAAGTATGTAGTGTGTTGACTTATTAGACGTGAGTCTGAGGTTTAAACCCCAGGCCAGACACCTCGAACAAAACGAAATACGAAGAAATAGTTCTTTCAGCGATTTTCTCTTAGCAGTCTTCTGGCAAAAACTTTGAGAGGAAATATAAAATTTTCGATGAAAAGTTTCTCAAAAATCTGTCATTCGAAGTCGACTTTAAATTGTAGGTCCCACCACTCATGTATAAAATTAACACACTTAGGATGGGTGGTGTAAGAAGTCAGGTTGTAATCCGGACACAGTGGTTGTAATCATCAATTAAGTAAGAAAGTTGGATGTTTTTGGTTGTATGCAATCGATACCAGCCTGATTTCCTTGCTGTACAAGCTTACTTCATCTAGATCCTTGCCAGTATTTCGAATAGCTGGTATAACACTTTCGTTTTATTGAACCTGAGTCTTAGGCCACTAATTGTGAGCTGCTAATCACTGTCACTACACCAGGCTGCCTAGATAGAGCAGAGTACTCTCTATAATTATCGCATTTAAGTGGCAAATTGGCAAACTAAGTGACAATAAGTCTGTCACTTAAACATTTGCAAAATAAAACAATTCGAGAATATTTTTCTTCGTGAAACAATTTCAATTTCAATTGCAATTGCAATTGCATGAGTATTTAAGCTGGAAGAGATTTTCCAAGAATTGTTTGCTGCAATTACAAGTGTTTTGTTAAAACAGATGGATTGTAATGAATTAATAAATTGCTGCTGTTGTTAATAGAATGCATACTCAACAACATCAACAACAATGAGAAGAACATCAGCATGAATTAATTATTTTTTTTTTCATTTCATTTTCATTTAATTCGTTCGTTTCTATTCTATTCTGCTGTGCTGTGGAGATCTGTACGGCTCTGTTCTGTTGTTTGGTTCTCACCGTAAAAGCCGGTGTTGAGTGTTGAGTGGAGGTATTCTTTCGTTTTCATTTCATTCATTCAATCATTCATTCATTCATAGTTTGTGTTCTTTTTTCTTTCATTTCATTTCATTTCTTTTATTTGGATTTGAATTTGATTTTTTTTTATTGTGGCCAATCAATTGGTCTGTCCGATCGGTTGATCGGCATGGCATGGCTTGGCTTGGCTTGGTTTAGCTTTTGCCTGGTCTTTGGCGGTGAATTTGCTTTGATCAGTCGTTAATTAACCACAAAACAAGTTGCAAATTAGTGTTGAACACTTTATGATTGTTGCAATTGTTGTTGTTGTTATTGTAATATAATGCTAGTTTAACAACAACAGCAACAACAACCATAAAACAAATTACAATTGAGAAAAACAAACCATGAGTATTACAATTTCATTTCATTTTATTTAATACTCTTAGCAATGTTGTTGTTGTTGTTGTTGTTGCTATTGGTAAAATGATATGAAAAATTAAAATGATAAAAGAAATAACGTTGCCCAACAACAATAGCATTAACAACAACAACAACAACAATGATAACAATAATACTCATTATATATGAGTCAGAGATCAGCAATGAATATTCAGAACAGATGAGTAGCCATTTAATGAACTGTAGTGTACATGCAAGAGATGATATAATTCCCCTCAAAAATTATGCCAATTAATTTTTGTACAAAAAAAAAAAATACGTACAAAAATACATACAAAATACATACAGTGGTGGGCAAAATAATAGAAGCACTTCTTATGCCTCCAAAATGTTAAAATCTAATGTTTTTTAACACTGAATATTAGAGCCCAGTTGTCTTGTCTTGTCTTGTCCGGATCAGAGATCAGCAATGAGTATTCAAAAATATGAGTAGAATCGAATCATACTCATAATTTCTGATACTTATACGGACGCATTCATACTTATTTTAATATCATGGAACCTGTACTCATATTCAAGGTTTGAAGTACTCATCATACTCATCATATTCATACTTAACAACACGTATGATGTTGTTGATTTCGACTCTTCATAACTCAACATATCTACACGAACCACAAAATAAGTATGAATCGCGTACGAACACTAAATGCTTGTGTGCTTTGCTCTGCTTCCTGTTATTTTTTTGTAAATGTAACAACAACTAAGACAGTAAATTTTGATGAATGATTGGAGTCACTCTAATAACTTATAAGTATATTGCTAAAGTTATGAATCTAAATGAGTAGACGTATGAATCAAACATATTTCGAATGGTATGAGTTTGATGTCAACGTTGTACGCATACTCATTGCAACCTGTACTTATAAATCAACGTTGTAGTGATAATGAATGAATCAGAGTACGTAGTTAAATTTCAATATTGTTCACTCTCACTTGTATTCAAAATTTCATGAGTGCTTATGAGTAGCGAAAACACGATTCATTGCTGATCTCTGATACGAGTACAAATGCGGTTTAAACATGTTGCATGTTAAAGTTTAACCATCCACACCACACCAGCAACAAAGCAATCATGCTGCTGCAAAAACATCACTTTTCCAACAAACAACTCGTCTGCCAACAATACACTCTACTTAGAGTGTGTGTGCGTGTGTGTGTGTTTGAGTTTTACTCCAGAGCTACGAAATAAAATTTTTCTTTCCCAGTTGTTAAGGAGCTTTTGTGTGGCCAGCCGGTATCGTGAATTAAAATGATCGAAGGAAAACTACAGACGCGGAAATCATCATTAACAATGAAATATTGCTGGGAACTTATGAATGAAATCCATTTGAAAAGGCTTTTCTGTTCTTGAATAAGCTTAGTTTGTATGGAAAATTGAATTCTCGCTTTAAATTATTCACAAATTAAATAAAATTCCAAGGAAACCCAAGTGAATAGCTTCAATGGCATCAACTAGAGCAGATGAATTATCCAAAAACTCCACCGTATAGAGAGAAAGTATAGTGACATCTGATCATCTTGATCATGAGATAAGCCGTGGATAGTTTCCTTTGCATAATTCCCATACAAACAGGCGTCATTAATTTTAAAAGAGTTTAGCAGAGGATATTTTATGTCATGATTGACCCCTTTGGCAGGATTACAACCAAGCTTTTCACTCAACCTGACTGTTAATTTTTATTCATAGGCTGTGGGACAAATATTTTTAACTCGTTTCTCAACGACAGATTTAAAAAGTTTTCCATGGTGATTAATTTCACCCACAGCATTTTGCCTTCAGAATGGCTAAGCTAAGCTTTGAACTCAGAGCTCTCATCTAGTAAACCAAAACAACGTACAGTCTGCCTGAGCACTACAATGTTTTCCAGACTGAAATCGAGGTTATTTGGAAAACGGCGCAATGCTTTTTGGGAGACGGGATTTTCCTTGAGAACGTTGGGATTTACTCAGACAACTAGGCTGCGATGATGTCCCCAACGAATGTTCCTTCAACAACCATCCACATTCATGAAGGCCAAGGATTTCTCTGGGAAATTTCGTATCATTTAAAGGCAACTCTTGTATGGAGTCCAGGACATAGGAATATTGTCGAAAATGTCATTGTTGCTGAACTATCCATTGCCGGTACGAAGCTCACAATCTCCAACAAGTTACAGGGCATAGGTATTCCGATTGATGCAGTTAAACTACGTCCCCCGCTATTCTGCCCCAATTTGCGCCTTTCCTCGCTTCCGCCTTTTCATCCACACTTCGCCTATGACTCTTTTTTTGCCCAAGCTGCACCTCTCGCCTTCTTTTTGTTTCCATGCGCACCTCTTGTCACACTCCAGCATCGTCGACTGTGCTCCCCGCCGCTGCACCTCTTGTAAGAGACGCTGCTCGACTTGCGTGAATAAGTAGAGGACTGATTTACCGCGTCCTTAAAGCGCATGGCCATCCGTCGCACAATTGCGATTAGCATGACAATAGACTTGACATTCTGTCGCATGACTTCTGTAGGTGTTGTTGAGTGAGGAGCAAGTGGAAACTATCTTTCACTTCATGTGTAAGTGACCTGCTCCTGCCATGAAAAATTAGAGATCTTTAATCTGTCATTTTCTATTATCCTTGACTAAAATCTCTATTAGAAAGTTGGCAACACTCAGTATGTTACTTTGGGTGGAGTTGCCACGCTAAAACACATATGAGGTAGCCACTTAATCGCACTGTGCTAACACATTGAATTCAATCGTACAATTCATCCTACTTTGGATCACAACTTCTGTTGAAATGAAGTTGCCTAACTGACAGCCTTTGTCAAATGAAGTGCCCAATAGAGACGAGCTTTAATCATAAAAATCTTCACCTATCCTCTAGATTTGATTTCCAATTTAAAAAACTCAGTTTTAATCATTACAACCTCAGGAGTTTTCCAGTGTATTGTTGTTGTTGTTTTCAACTTATTTTCGCTGCCACATTGTCTAGCCCAGATATGGCCTTGTTTCCCCAGTAGCTTGTGTTCCAGTTTCGTTTTTTGCGAAAGCAAACTGCCACAGAATGGCTTTCTTTTCTGATGTTGAGAGTTTTTGTTGTTGTTTTGTTTGGTGTCATATAAAAATGACACCAAAAGATGAAGACAAAAAAAAAAAAAAAAAAACGACGGTCATCAGTGTTGCACAGAAGCGGCCAGATAAAGATGAAAAAAGATGCTCAGCCAAGCAACCAACCAGCAGCAGCAATTGATCAAATCGTTGGTTGTCATAGCGAATGTAATTTCATACGATTTTTTCGCTTTTTTTTGCGAATCCATTCTGTCGTTCGTTTTTATCTGCGTTCATATGCTTAAAGCGTAAAAGAAGTAGGCAGTGGAAGCTTCTCAGCGAAAAGCTAAGATGATATGGTGGGGTCATTACGTTATAGTGCCTGACTGACAAACTGAGTGGCTGTAAGGCATTATAAAAAAGATCTGACAATCTGATGATGATGATGATGATGATGTGGCATAGAAATGACAAAGAAGAAGAATAAGAAGACAAAAAAAGAAACTGAAACTGTTACTGTGGCCGAATACAATTTCACAATTGAACTCGCTTTGGGTAGACAATGTGGTGTGGTGTTGTGATCTGATGGCATAAACAATAAAAAAAAAGTTGTGACATGATCACCTCAGAAATTGGTTGATCGAACGAGAATCAAAGTACGTTTTGATTTCTTTTCAATTTCATTTTCTTTTTTATAATTTTAATACGAGAGTAGCTACACAAGGCATAAAATTTCAATTTCGTAGAAAATTGAAAACCTAGGTTAGGTTAGGTTAGGTTAGAAGACGTGTACTTGTCAATTAAGACAAGTACAGTACCCGGAGGTCGAATTGACCCATTGTACAACGTCCTACTTTCTCACACCACTTATGTTGTGTGTGTTAATTTTATAGATGAGTGGTGGGACCTACAGTTTAAAGTCGACTCCGAACGGCAGATTTTTATTTATTGAGAAACTTATTGAAAACCTAAACTTGAACAGAATTTATAAGAAACCCTTCAGTATTTTTATCATTTACTGTTGGGCTTATAAGGTCAAACGTACCATGACGTACAAAATCTGTGTCGATCGTACTTTCTCTACTTTACCCTGATGGTACTTAAGATCACATCATCCAATAACGAATCAACTACCAAGCCAGTCGCTATTGATATAAATGACCAGACGTTGTCCTCAAATCAGGTGACTTGTAAGGAATTGCCTGCTACAGACATAGCCCATCTATCTATTAGGATCCGAGATCAGCAATGAATCGTTTTTTGCTACTCATAAGCGCTCATGAAATTTTGAATATAAGTGAGAGTCAACAATATTGAAATTTAACAATGTACCCTGATTCATTGATACTCACTACAATGTTGATTTATAAGTACAGGTTGCAATGCGCACATTGCTTACAACGTTGACATCAAACTCATACCATTCGAAATGTGTTTGATTCATAAGCCTAATCATTTAGATTCATATGTTTAGAAAAATACTTATAATACTTATAAATGATTCATGTGACTAGGAATCATTCATCAAAATTTACAGTCTTAGTTGTTGTTGCATTTACAAACAAAGAAAAAAGCCTCATAAGCAAAAAGACAGAGCTGAAGCAGCACTCAACCTTTTAGTGAGTATTTTAGTGTTCGTACGCGTTTCATACTTATTTTGTGATTCGAGTATAAATGTTGAGTATAAATGGAGAATCGAAATCAACATCATACTTGTTGTTAAGTATGAATATGATGAGTATGATGAGTACTTCAAACTTTGAATATGAGTAGAGGTTCCATGATATTAAAAGAGGTATGAATGCATATAAGTGTCAGAAATTATGAGTACGATTCGATTCTACTCATTTTTTGAATACTCATTGCTGATCTCTGGTTGGGATCCAAATAAGAATTTGCATACAGCGAAGCAATTCAATTCCTTAACAATTCCACACTTTTCTGCACTTCATTATTGATTTTGTCATCGTTTGTGTTTGTATTTTAAGATCGTTTCTGTTCGATTTAATATTTACTGAAATTTGTTCAACTACCCTCGTATATTACTGTTAAAAAACAGTTTTACTCAAATGGAAATCATCATCATCATCATCATATCATAAGGCACTGCAGTGGAAATGCAATGCCGGATTTGCAATGATGCTGTTAATGCTGATGATGATGCGACCGACTGAAGACTGATTGAGGCTGTGATTGTTGCTGTTTGGTATGTGACTGTGACGCTGACAGTGATTTGCTCTATAAGTCTTGTTAAGAAGCAATTTTGCATTTGTTTTCAAGACCTTTTGTGAACTCAAAAATGTTGTTTTATACACACGTACCCATAATGCTCATACGAATGCGTATATAAAACGCTGACAGTGTCTTGCCTAGTTAGCTAAGCAGCTACTGGTTTTTCATTTAAACCAAAAAAAAAAAAAACATTTCTGCGTTGCGTTTGCATTGTCCAAAGCCATGGAGATGATGGAAGACTCAATAAAAAAATAAAAAAAAAAAGATTTCTTTTCTTGCCGTGAGTTATTGTGTCGATTGGTGATGATGGCGATGCTGATGCTGATGCTGTTTGGTAAATTGAATTTGTCTAAAGCACGTACGTGTAATTCGGTTTTAAGCATTATAAACTGACTTGAATTGAATTGAAAAGAAATGAAATCCTTCAAGGTTGCCACAGCCACAGCCACACAATCGCTGTTTCAATTTAACACACTCGCGTACACAGCGTACACATCATCATCAATCTGAGTTGTGCTAAATTGATATTGAGTGTCTGTCCCCTTTAATCCGTCCGTCCGTCCATCTGTCTCCATAAAACTCTCTCAAGCTTAATCAGTTCAGTTCAGTTCAGTTCAGTCCAGTAGTCAGTCGGTAATTGGTAATCAGTATTTAATAATGCGCTGCGATTTTCTTTATTTCTGCTTTTACTTCTTGGTTTTTTTCGCATCACATTAGAGATGTGATGTGATTTTGAAACTGCTACTGGATTTCTACTTGAGTTTCTTCTCTCTTTTTTTTTTTTCTTTTCGATTGATTGTCTTGTTTTGACCACAATCACCATCATCATCATCACCATCATCTGTGGAATCATCGTCATCGTCATCTGTTGTTGTTGTTGTTGTGTCCATCAATAATAAAGAAATGCTTACCAATTATTGAACGAACGATTCCAAATGGGAAACGTGTTGCTTAAAACTAGCAGCAGCAGAAGCAGCAATAGCTACACAAAATATTTTCAAATTTTAGCGCCACACGTAGGATTACTTTCCCAAAAAATTATAAAGTTTTCCTCTCCCATTTCATACCGGCTTTCTTACAATCACTCAACTCATCAAGCAACTTTGTTTTATAATTCTGGTTGCCTCAGAAAGTATTTTTTTTTCGTCAAATATTTCATGCAGATTTTATTTCATTTTCTTTCGTTTGGGGGAGGGGGAGATGGGGACCCCCATAATTCATCATACATATCCTGTAATTTATCTTCCACATACATACACCCGTTAGGCTGTAATCCGATCTGATTTATTCTCTACCGGCAGCTAAAGGTAGCCGCCACACTAACTTAAACACATGTTTTCAGCGAAAGTCTAAGCCTTAGCTTAGCTTTAATACCCAAGGAGAGAGAGAGAGAGAAAGAGAGAGAGAAAGAAGCAGGCAGTAGTCGTTTCAATTTGATTTGCAATTTTGTGTGGTGGTACGTAAACGAATCTTTAACAGGCAATAAAAATTTTATTGCCGTCCCCCATAATTAACGCACATTTTGTCAACAATTTTGTCTTTAAACAACTTAGCAGTCTTATATGGTAAATAGTAGGCAGTTAACGTGGGTGGATTTTTAATTCGTTTAAAAACAAAGCTTAGCTTTTTATTTTCTGTAATTTATGTTCAAATTCAAAGATTTGATTTGATGATTATCAATCAAACATTCCATAAAAATTATTTTTAGAGGCAAATAAACCCTAAAAAAGCCCTTATGAGGCTTGTAAATCACTCATCAGATAGATTTTTGTCCATTATTTTATGGCCAACACCATAGCCGAGATGTGGGCGAAATAC
Organism: Sarcophaga subvicina; assembly: GCA_936449025.2. NCBI lineage: Eukaryota > Metazoa > Arthropoda > Insecta > Diptera > Sarcophagidae > Sarcophaga > Sarcophaga subvicina. The sequence continues at coordinate 85,986,650 of OW388081.2, forward strand.
CCTCAGAGGAATTAAATATTGACGGTTATCTAACATTCGGTAGAAACTAATTGGCAAAGAGTTATCCACAGTAACTGATCAGATTCTATGTAGCACATTGTTTGGATGCAACTGTAGTTATAGGCTGACGATAGCACACTTAACACAGTCATTAAGCCATCGTTTGAATGTAGAAACGAAAAGTTTCCGATTTGATATTCCCAGTAAGTATTGTCAAACAGGATCCAAACTGGCCATTACAATGTTTTGTGCTACTAATGTAATGTAAATTGTACATTAAACAAATCTTTTTGAACCTATGATTTCATTATCAAGCATGGAATCGGATTGGCTGCAGCAATTTTCTATAATTTTCTAATTTTCTATAATTTTTTAAAACAATTCGGGCAGTGTTTCTCTGACAACTTGATACTTAAATCCTCCATTTATCAGTGTTTGACACAGTCTTTGATGTAGTCACATAAAAAGGCGCATAACGGCGTCAAATCACATGGCATTGGTGATCAAATGAAGTCGCCAAAATGTGGACATAGACTTTCCGGAATTTTTTGTGCAAAAAAGCCAAAGGCTAGCAAACTGTGTGGCTAATGGTCTTTTTTTATTGTGACCTCACTGTGTTCAGCTCATAATTTTTAAATGCAGGTTCCAAAAAAAATCGGTTAGAGGGCCACAGTACTCTGAATTAACGTAAGCGGTTCTTCCAACGTTATTTTCAACAAAAGAAATGATCCAAATCAGAGATCAGCAAAGAATATTACAAAAAGATGAGTAGAATCGAATCTTACTCATAATTTCTGATACTTATAAGCATTCATAGTTATTTTAATATCATGGAACCTCCTCTACTCATATTCAAAGTTTGAAGTACTCATCATATTCATACTTAGCAACACGTATGATGTTGTTGATTTCGACTCTCCTTAACTCAACATTTACACGATGCATGAAATAAGTATGAATCGCGTACGAACACGAAAATACTCAGTAGAAGGTTGTGTGTTTGCTCTGCTCTGTCTTTTTTCTTTGTAAATGCAACAACAACTAAGACTGTAAAGTTTAATGAATGATTCGAGTAACTCTAATCATTTATAAGTATTTTTCTAAAGTTATGAATCTAAATGTGAAGGCTTATGAATCAAACATATTTCGAATGGTATGCGTTTGATGTCAACGTTGTACGCATACTCATTGCAACCTGTACTTGTAAATCAACGTTGTAATGAGTATGAATGAATCAGAGTACATCAGTACATCAATATTGTTGACTCACTTATATTCAAAATTTAATGAGTGCTTATGAGTAGCGAAAAAACGGTTCATTGTTGATTCCTGGTCCAAATGACCCTTTTTTCGGAGGCAACGACTTTTTCATATTTATTTTTTGGCTTTTATGAGTCCATATTATTGCAAATGAAATTCAAAATTGAAATTCCTTTGCTCTAGCACGTAATTAACATATCCACGGCATTATGAACAGTCATTCGGTTTTAATTGTTACGTGAGTTGGATTTTATAGGGATGGAGATTTGAAGTCTAGTAGGTAGTGTGTTGGCTTATTAGACGTAAAGCCAGGGTTCGAGCCCCAGGCCAGACATCAAAACAAAATACAAAAAGTATTTCTTCGGCGACTTCCTCTCAGTAGATTTCTAGCAAAAACTCTGAAGAATAAAATAAAATTGACATGAAAAGTTTCTCAAAAATCTGTCGTTCGGAGTCGACTTTAAACTGTAGGTCCCATCACTCGTGAATAAAATTATTACACACAACATAAGTGGTGTGAGAAACTAGGTCGTAATCCTGACGGAAGGGTTGTAATGACCAATTATGTATGTATGTATGTATGTACATATGTATGTATGTGAAGGTATGAAGTCGCCATAGTTTGGAGTCCGTGGCAAAACCACTCGCTCAGCCTTCACAAACAAAAAAGGGCTATTTCATCGGACACTTCCTCTTTTCCGCAGTCTTCTGGCAAAAACTCTGGAACTAAAATAAAAATTGCCATGAAAGGTTTTTCGAAAATGTAATGTTCGGAGGCGACCTGAAACTTTATGTTCTGCCACTCAGGTATAAAATTAGGTTGTGATCCTGACTAAATGATTGCAAAGATCAATTGGGTATGTATGTTATGTAACAATATAAAAATTCCAAGGAAAAGTTTCTCAAAAATCTATCACTCTAGAAAATTGTGATGACCAAGTAAACATTCTTAAAATGTTTCTCTCTTTTTTAATAACTGATCCATGCACCTTCGCACAAGACTCGTTTAGTCACATATTGCACATACATACATATCCATGTATGCTTATGTATGAGCATTGTATCGCATATTGTTTATTGAATAATTTATTTAAATTCAGTTTCAATTTGTTTTTTTTTATTTCTCGTTTGTTTTTTTTTTTTGTTTTTGTTTTTCTAATATTTTTGCAAAATTTTTGCCAATAAACTGTGGCCTGGTCTGTCTTAGGCAGCAGCAGCAGCAACATGAATAAATTTTGAAATTGCCAACACGAGACAATAATTTTTTTTTTCAATTTCTTATACAATATATATACACACATGCATGCATGCATACATACAGTGGCATACATACATGTAAGTATGTGCAATTAATTGCAAAGAGAGAAAAAAAGTTGATTTTTTTTTGGTTTTTTGGTGTAAATTTGCCAAAACGTTTAATAAAATTCAATATTTATAGACGACGAGTGTATTAATTGAGTTTTTATTTATGCAATCAAATTTATTGCCTGCCTACCTACATACCTACCCTCCTCCTCCTCATTCCTGCTCATGACACTCTAGCATTTCTATACTATTTCTATTGAAATTATTTCATTGTAAAAATAAAACCAAAAACAAAAATACATAATAAATAATAATTTAAACACACACACACACATAGACAAAAAGTAAAAATTTATTAAATTTTGTTTATTCGAGTATTCGACTATTTTGGCTATTTTTGTGTGGATGTGTATGAAGAAATTTCTTTTGCCAGTTAAAAGAAAAAAGCGAAGAGAATACGAACACGGATGAATGGATGGACGGATAGTGTGTGTAATAAATTAGCGCTTAATGACTGTGGAATATTAAAAATCATAAAAAATACAAGCAAATTTCCTTTCCCTATTTGTTAGCCACACTTGGCGTAAAGCCTAAATAGTATGGCTTTTAGTTGAAGCGATTTCGGTGTAAACGTTGTTTAGTAAAGCCTTATAAAATGGTTGAGCATTAGAAAATTAGTAAGATTATCATATGGACCATAAAAATTAAAGAAAGAAACAAACAAACAAACAAACAAACAAATACGAAAATTATTTTCTCTATTCAAATACACTGAGTGAAAAAATTATACATACACACACACACAGCTATGCCACAATGGATGATTTTTAAAGCAGTTTGGCTGTTGAAAATAGAAAATTGAATGAAATATCTGTCTGGGGACATAAACTTACTTAATAACGCATTACAACCCTTCAGTCAGGATAACAACTGAACTTCCTACACCCTACACCCATGTTATGTGTGTTAATTTTATACCACAGTGGCAAGCGCTACAGTTTAAAGTCGTCTTCGGATGACAGATTTTTGAGGAACTTACTCTTACTCTCAGAGTTTTTGCCAGAAGATTGTTGAAAGGAAGACGCCAAAGAAATATTTTTCCATATTGCACTATGGACTGGAGTTTCACCCACGGTCTCACGTCCTTATAAGGCAACACTAGACTACAGGGAGATAAACTAATTCATATTAATATTGCCCGCAAGAACGCCGCAGATGGTCCAACCACATACATACATACATAATTGGTCATTACAACCCTTTAGTCAAAATTACGAGCTACCTTCTCACACCACTTAAGTTGTGTGTGTTAATTTTATACATGAGTGGCGGGACCTACAGTTTAAAGTCGACCGCGAACGACAGATTTTTTTTTTTGAGAAACTTTTTCATGGCAATTTTATTTTCTCTCAGAGTTTTAGCCAGAAATCTGTTGAGAGGAATTGGACGAAGAAATATTTTTCATATTTCCTGTTGTCTTAGATGTCTGACCTGGAGTTTGAACCGTGGCCTCACATCTAATAAGACAACACACTACTTCCTAGACTACGGCGACTAAAATGGTTGAGCATAAGCTTCAATATTAACATGTTTTCTCCAGCATTTCTGGAATTGTAACTCGTTTGTCCTGATCAGAGATCAGTAATGAATCGTTTTTTCGCTACTCATAAGCACTCATGAAATTCTGAATATAAGTGTGAGTCAACAATATTGAAATTTATCTATGTACTCTGATTTATTCATACTCAATACCAGAGATCAGCAATGAATCGCTTTTCGCTACTCATCAGCACTCATGCAATTTTGAGTATGAGTGAGTCAACAGTATTGAAATCCAACTACTCTGATTCATTCGTATTCACTACACCATTGATTTATAAGAATAAGTTGCAATGAGTATGAGTACAACGTTGACATCAAACTCATAACATTCGAACTATGTTTGATTCAAAAGAAAAATACTTATAATACTCATAAATGATTCAAGTGATTCGAATCATTCATTAAAATTTACAGCCTTAGTTGTTGTTGCATTTACAAAAAAAGAAAACAGACACATAAGCAAAAAAGGCAGACCAGCAATCAGAGCAAACACACAACCTTCCAGTGAGTATTTTCGTGTTCGTACGCGAATCATACTTATTTTATGATTCGTGTATGCGATGAGTCGTGGAGAGTCCAAATCAATAACATCGTGCGTATTGTTAAGTACGAGTACCATGAGTATTTCAAACTTTGAATATGAGTAGAGGTTCCATAATATTAAAATAAGTATGAATGCGTATAAGTATCAGAAATTATAAGTATGATTCGAGTCTACTCATCGTTTTGAATACTCATTGCTGACCTCTGCTCAATACAACATTGATTTATAAGTACAGGTTGCAATGAGTATGCGTGTAACGTTGACATCAAACTCATACCATTCGAAATATGTTTGATTCATAAGCCTACTCATTTAGATTCATAACTTTAGAAAAATACTTGTAAGCAAAAAACACGGAGCAAACACACAACCTTCTAGTGAGTATTTTAGTGTTCGTACGCGATTCATACTTATTTTATGATTCGTGTATATACTTATGTTGAGTTATGGAGAGTCGAAATCAACACCACCATACGTGTTGTTGAGTATGAATATGATGAGTGCTTCAAACTTTCAATATGAGTAGAGGTTCCATGATATTAAAAGAAGTATGAATGCGTGCGTACAAGTATCAGAAATTATGAGTATAATTCTATTCTACTTATCTGTTTTGAATACTCATTGCTGATCTTTATTCCATAAATGACGCCAGCTGTCAAAGAAATTTTCTTTTGAGAAATCGAGTTGATTTTCCTCTCAGTGTAATGACACTAAATAGGAGAGAGAGAGAATGGTCATAATTTCTTTAAATTTTCGACATTTTTCCGTTTTTTTGTAATTTTCTTTTTTTGGTGAATTTGAAAAACTTTTTAACGATCCAATAAATGTTCGCAATAAGCGAGCAAACAAATATTATTTGTAACGAATAAACGAATTATTAAACGGTTCGATGGCTGGATGGCTAATGGCTAATGGATTTGAAAGACAACAAAAAAAAAAAACTCATTTAAGATTTCACAATTGCAAACTGACAAACTGACAAACTGGTAAACTGGCGCACTAACTGACTGATGTACTGGTAGTGGCGCACTTTATGGGTTTTACTGAGGCTTGCTACGGCTGCTTGACTCAGGCTTTTCACTGACAGTAATTGGCTTTAAGCGTTATTTAAATTGTGGATAATTTTTTTGAGGTTATGGTTGTGGCTCAGCTCTCTTCTCTCTCTCTCTCTCTCGTACTATTACAAGTGTTGTTGTTGTTGTCGTTTCTTTTATTTAATGTTAAGTTATGCTAAATATTATGATTATTATTACGATATTGTTGTTGTATTATGGGTCAAAAATGTTGTTGTTGTTGTTTTTTCATGTGTCGGCAAAATATTTTTAATAACACCTTTAGAGACACTGTAAATGAGCTCAAGAAGCGTAGCTTTAATAGACGTTTACACGCAAAATGCAATCGCCATGAATGTAAATGAAAATCTTTGCTTTACGCTGGGTGGGCCAGGTAGGTGGTGGGATGGAATTATTGGCTATAATGGCAATGGCAATGGCAAGAAACGTTTCCATACACTTTTTTAGCTGGCAAATGAATTTGCGATGGCAATTAAATGGCCAGCCATAGTTGTTGCAAAAGATAAAACGAAACCCAAGAAATGCCGACAATGCCAATGTGTTTGCTACAGTGTTTTAAGCGCAGCTTTAAAAATTAAAAACAAAAACAAACAAAAAAACATTTCTTTTCGGTTCTTTTTTGTGGTTTTCTCTCCTTCTTTATAATGTTTGTTTAAAATATTATGAGAATAATTTCAAATGTGGAGGTAGCAAGGGGTAATGAGAGCAGGGTATGGTAAAACAAAATATCTTTCTTTCCATGCTAAGCTTGTGCTGCAAGTTAAGCACACAAATTTAAAGAAATTAAAAATGTTTAGAAATTCTCATAAAATCACCATAAAATTCTGAATAATAAACACAGGAACAGGAAAATTTCCAATTTCAATTGGAATTCTTCTTATAAATATTGAGTACGTGACAAGGTTAATCTTTTGGTTGCCATTCACAGGAATTTCCTTCTTTTATTAAAAAGCAGCTACTTTCCCTGCGTAGCATACTACTTTAGGCTGTTGTAGTCAAAAGGATTCTTACGAATCTTGTGTTAAAAATTTGTTTTGAGGCGAATAGTAGCAACATTAGTCCTAAAGTAGTGATTTTCCACACTTACTTGTCCCTCATCATCTCATGCTGTTTTACTTCCATGTTGCAATGTTGCTAATGTAATGGAGATCTTTCAAAACTGTTCGTCTAGCAGTCTAAAGTCTAAAAAATACCGTGCAATAGTTTGATCAAACATGAGCAATTTCCTAACCATTCATCAACTCTCCTATGCACAGAATTTGGTGAATACCGTCTTCCCTTTCTCTAGAGAAGGGAAGCATTTTGCTACAAAACTGGAAAAAAAAATTATGCGTTGGAACATGTCAGAGCTTGGATGATTACGAAAAGCTTAGATTTCAAATAAAATTTGTACATTGTACAGTCGATTTTAATCATTTCTAATTATTACAAACCAGATCTGGCCTGTTACGGGCCTCAAATGTAACTAAATTGGTTTCTATCAAAGGTCTCCTCTAAACGAGCGGATTACACCATGGGCCTATAATTCCTGTACATTCTTATTTATCATGTGAAGGTATGAGCCTTAACGGATATCCACGAGTGTAGAGATGAGGTAAAGCCTGCTAAAGATTGCACACTCCCAGTCGAACGGCAAACATCCTCTGGGCAAAGTGTTTGACATCCGCCTGCAACGTTTGTGCTTCTAGCTGGGGCCGCTGCGAACAAACATTTGTACTAAAATATAAGCGAATCGCTATCTAAATAACTTAAATGGCATACAGAGGATTATACATTACTTTTATTTCAAATATAATTTGATTAACGTAACTCCAGGAAATCTTGTGGTTCGCATTATGAACGAATGAGAATATTGTTACGCAAATCGAAACGACCTAATATCGTTTAACAACAAAAACGATAAACAAAAGCCACACGATACAAATACACACTAACACTAAGAACACAATGAATGTGTTGATTATCTAAAGCTGCACACACACATGTACAACGAACCTGGTTGCACCTGGTACCAACAACAACATAAAATGAAGTAAACCAGCTACGACAAATATGTAATAGACAACATAAGCAAAGTATACAAACAACACTGTACTAGCAATAGAATTCTCGAGAAGGCGAGAGCAAGAACCTTCCACATCGGGAACGTTCATGATACTGATTACGTGCGTGCGTATATAAAAGGGCAACAAGTTCAGCAGTCAGTCAGTAAGAATTCAGTCAGCCTTTTGTGAAGTTGCGTGTGAATAAAATATGTCGCGGTTGTAAAGGTCTAGCGAATACTTGTGTGAACTAGTGAAGTGAATAAACAGATTATTATTGTCATATCGTTAAGTTGTATACGGTGACACACAAAAGTAGTGTAAAGAATAAAGAGAGTTTAACTGAAATTAAACACATTTGTTTTTACTTTGTTTGCAATTAACGAACTCATAATTAAACGTTTTTAAAAAGGTAAAAAACGTAACAATATTTATAAATGGATTCCAACCAAATGAGTTCTGAACAGATAAAGATTTTCGTAGCAGATATTCAAGTGTTGGACAGTGTTTCCTCTTCATTATTTTTACCGAAATACTTGTGCGGTATTCATAGGGCTGACTGTTGCAACTGATATGAGTTGTTTAAAATAAAAATCTGTTTTTCGAATATCCATGAGAAAGCCAGTCTTGTCTGATCTCTCTCTTAATCCGTTCATTTTCCAATTTTTCCTTTGTGACTCAAAGAATTCGTAACGTACGTCTAAAGTAACCCACTGTCCTGAAACAAATTAAAATCAGTTCAGATCAATATGTCTGAGCCTCAAGCACAACAAAGTAAATGTTTTTGCAAGAAAAGTACCAGATCGATAGTATACATAGGTACTAGAGATCAGCTATGAACCGGTTTTTCGCTACTCATAATCACTCATGAAATTTTGAATATAAGTGAGAGTCAATAATATTGAAATTTAACTATGTACTCTGATTCATTCATACTCACTACATACAACGTTGATTTATAAGTACAGGTTACAATGCGTACATACAACGTTGACATCAAACTCATACCATTTGAAATATGTTTGATTCATAAGCCAACACATTTAGATTCATAACTTTAGAAAAATTCTTATAATACTTGGAAATGATTCGAGTGACTCGTCTTAGTTGTTGTTGCATTTACAACAAAAGAAAGCAGACACACAAGCAAAAAAGACAGAGCAGCAAGCCGAGCAAACACACAACCATTTAGTGAGTGTTTTAGTGTTCGTACGCGATTCATACTTATTTTGTGATTCGTGTATATGTTAAGTTATGGAGAGTCGAAATCAACACCACCATACGTGTTGTTGAGTATGAATATGATGAGTACTTCAAACTTTCAATATGAGTACAGGTTCCATGATATTAAAAAGAAGTATGAATGCTTATAAGTATCAGAAATTATGAGTACGATTCGATTCTACTCATCTTTTTGAATACTCATTGCTGATCTCTGACATCCGACAAGCTTCGGCTAGTTGTGAGAGGCGAATGTAGCATTTGTTCTCTTAGTTGGAGCGATTACGTACAAACATTTGTAGTTAAATTAAGCGGATCTTTGTATAAATGCCTTCAATGGCATACAGTGGATTAATCATTTACTCATCGGATACAAATTGATCAACCTATGGTCCACATAGGAACAAGGAAGATTTATAACTGGTCTCTACCCAAACAACTTCTGGACGAATTAGTTTTTTCCATAAATTGATAAACATAAACAGATATCGTGTCGAACAGTGTTTCCTCTTCAGGGGAAAAAATTTTTTAAAACAAATTCTGTTCTTCGAATATCCATGAAAAAGCCAGACTTGTCTGGTCTCTCCCTTAAGGCGTCCACTTTCCAATCTTTCTTTTACAACTAAATGAAGCCGTAGCGTAACCTAAATTAATATCCAGTCTGCAACAAAAGCACCAGATCGGATAGTATACATATGTATGTAGGTACCTTGAAAAAGCCCTGCACTGCCGAATGCACAATGAATGACACATTTTTTCTGTACAAAAAAATTCTTTTTTTTTTCGTTTTATTGTCGTTAATGCTGTGATGTGGTGGGTATTTTTTTAGTTTAAAATACTTTTCTGTTGTTGTTGTTGTTGTTGCTGTTGTCGTTATTGTTGTAAAATCATTTTTAACGTAATTAAATTGTAATTAGTGATGCATCCGCATTAATTATATTCTATTGCACTGTGCTGTTGTAGTTGTCATCATTTTATTGTGTTTGTGTGCGTGTGAGTGTCTCTGATTATTTATCAGATTTTTCTGCTCATTTTGTATCACGAATCTCTTATATTTTCTCCTCGATTATGGTTGGCATATTATTGTTGTTGTTGCAATTGTTTTAATTGTCATTCACTTGTTACTTCTTCTTTTGGGTTCTGTTTTGTTTTTTTTTTTTCAAAATTATTGTCGTCAGCCTATGACGATGATGATGTCTGTGTGTTGGAGCTGCAGTGTTTAATTAAAGTTTAACTATGCGCTTGCAATTGTTGGTTGCTGTTGTTGTATAGCAAAGAAAAAAAGAAAACATGAAAAATGTGTTACCAACCATTTTAATGTTGACTGGCTGGTCTGATTATTTGGTTCGTTGCCTGTTTAAGCCTCGCAAATTATTTCGTTCGTTGGATTTGATGTTTTTTTTTATTTATTTTTAATATTTTAATAAAAAACCCACAAAAATAAATAAAACAACAACAAAAACAAATGAAAATAATGTAAACAATTATTGTTAATTGCCGCAGTACACCCGTTAGCTTTATAAAGAGTTTCAGACATTAGGGATGTATTCGCTTGAAGAAAAAAAAATTAAAGAGTGGCTGATTAAGCGCAAATCAAACATATATTGTTATGGGGCTTGCATATAAAATAAATGCTTAGTTTACTACGTTAAAGTGTTTATTCAAAATGGGAGTTAATTTCAAAAAGTTTATGGTCCGGGTAAGGCTTGTTCACTTACCCTGTTCTAAGTTGCCTAACGAATTTAAAAATTTCCGTTTGTATGGATTTCTTTAACTGTTTTTTACTTCATATAACGGTTTTACGTTCTAGAAAAATGTTCCCACTCAGAAGGCTCTTAGAATAGTTCGATAACAGAGGTTCTTTAACCCTTTACAGACAGAAATGTATTGATTTTTGGGAACAAATCCTTCTATTCCGTTAGAACATAATCGGTTCTAGTTGCACATACGCATGGAATTCCAATTAAACAATATAATGGAGTACCCCAACCAACGGACGTTAATAAAAACTTTAATTTTTTTTATGCCGTCGAGAGGCCTTAAAAAATACTTAGAGGCGCCGGCCATGCATTTGAGCTGTATTTCATATTTCAATGGAGTGTGCCTAGCACTTCCTTCAACCAAAAGCAAATGACGCTTCCAACACTTTGAAAATCGACTTAATTTTTTATGCCCAGAATATAAAAACCTTCTGAGTCTTCAAGACATCAGCCGTAGTTACCGTTGGCGTAATATATTGTTACGTTTTTACTTTAGTCTTTACACTACTTTTGTGTCCCACCGTATACAACTTAACGATACAACAATAATAATCTCTTTATTCTTTTTACTAGTTCACACAATTATTCACTTTACAACCACGACTTGTTTTGTTCACACGCAACTTGACACAAGGCTGACTGAATTAACATTGACTGCTGGCTGCTTTGTCCAGCCCTTTTATAGTCAGACACAACCAGTCTAACGAACATTATTGAAGTGGAAGCTTCGTGATCTCGCCTTCTCGAGAGCTCTATTGCTAATACATTGTTGTTTGTGTACTTTGCTTATGTTGTATATCCCTTTTTGCAACACACATGTTGTTGTTGGTACCAGGCGCAACCAGGTTCGTTGTACATATGTGTGTGCAGCTTTAGATAACCAACACGTTCATTGTATTCTTATCGTTAGTGTGTATTTGTATCGTGTGGCTTCTGTTTGTCGTTTTTGTTGTTAAACGATATTAGGTCGTTTCGAGTTGCGTAATTATTTATTATATTATTATTGAGCCTTTCACACAATTCTATTCGGAAATGGACTGCAGGTTGGATGCAAGTGAGATAATCGTATTAAACCCCTACGCCTAAATTATCAAGAACTACGTCTGTGTGTGCCCTCGAATTTAGCCTGTTGTAATGATAACCTTTATGGTGAGTCCCGTAGCAATAAGTTTTGACAAAACTGCACAGTGCCACATTGTGTTAAAGGTTTTATAAGTAAGTAGAGTTATAAACCAACTCTCAACAAATCTTTGGTTAGGTTGACTCAATTCTTCATAGAGTAACGCCAACAGATCTGCAGTAAAAAGAGTCTAACGGAAACCCTACTGCCGGCCGCTAATCAGTTTATCTGTTTCTAAATAATGCATGAGCTGGCGATTAACTACAGTTTCCACAACTTAGGAAAGTGCGGAACAAATTAGCTTCATACAGAAGACTAACTAATGGACGAGTAAACTTCAACACCAGTACTGGAATAGCAGCCAGCCCAGAAGACTTGTTTATGTTGAGATGCGCAACTGCGCGAGTTCGAAAGAATATGCTAAGCATAGCCCCTGGTACCCTTTCAATTTGTGGCAGTGATTGATTGCTTTCTAGAGCGTATGAAATGAATGCAGCCAGGAAGAGCAGTATATACTGCCAAGCAAGGGCGAACCTATTACGCTCCAGTAGCTTCAAATAGTGTTGGACGATACCAAAAATATGGTTGGTATTGCTTGATACGTATTTATAAAATAATGGGTTGAACAGTTAATAAATGACTCTCATATGCTAGTAAAACTTCGAAAACAAGTGAATTATGTTGAGGTCCCGGGTGCCCTGGTAGTCTAGTGGGTAGTGTGCTAGACTATTAGCGTGAGGGTCGTGGGTTCGATTTCCACCAGAGACTCTGGTCTGTGACACTACACCGAGCATATGGTCAAGTTACTCAGCTCGTATATAATTAGAATATATATATATATATATATATATATGCGGGGCGAGGCGAAAGATTTCATTGGGAAGGCAAGAAGCAAAATGTTCTTGACCTGCTGGCACCCGAAAATCAGGTACTCATTTGGGAAAACGTTTCGAAGACTGCCATACACTAAATGAATATAAAATTTAAATCAAATTGTGAATATTAATGGTCTCCACTACCATATAATTAAAATATTTGGCTTTCTATACCCATTTGGAATATAAATTTGAAATACTTTCATTCCATTCAAGGGTTAATGAGCAAATTTCTTTCCACAAAACTTATCAATGAACGAACGAACGTACGTACGTATGGAATTGTATGAAAATGCAAATAAAAATTTCATTTCATTTGAATATGTTTTGAAAAGTCATTCAGTTTTACTTTTATTTTCTTTTTTATTTAAATTGCTCCAATAAAAATTTACAACTTTAAACGTGTTTGAATGCAAACACAAAAACGTCTTTAATGTTTGAAGGTTTTTTCATTTCTGTTTCCCTTTCTTTGCTTTGGCTTTGGCCGTCTTATAATTCGCATTCACATTCGCATTTTAAAAACGCATTAAAAGCCAACGCAATTCTGGAGGCGTTGGCCAATTAACAGCGAAAATATACTCGTAAAGAAACTTGGCCAACGTTGTTATACTCGTATGTTTGTATGCTTACGTAGCCCTAATGCCAAATGTTTTAAGAAAACATCAATACCCGCACAATTTAGCCTAAAACCTAAACGTGGTCATTTACGTTTAATTTCCTTTTTTTTCTCAAAATATAACCTCTGGAAACCTTTTTAAGTTAAACGAACAAGCAAGAAACAGCCAATTTGGTAATGACTCTATTACTCCTATAATGGTAATCAACTTGGGAGGCCTTTGGCATTAAAGTTAACCAACAAATATTGGCCATCAATATTGGCTATAATGCCTGCCTGCATTTTGAGCCGTAAGAACTGAAAATGCAAATGCAAATGCAAGTGCCAGAGTGAGTGCTAGAGTCATAAACAAAAAAATGCCAAACGCATTGAATTTCTCTATGACTCATCAATCACACGCAATAGGAAACGCATTCAAATCCGTTCAAATTAAAGGAAGGAGAGAACACAAGAAAGCAAATTCAACAATAAGATATGGAGGTACTCGGTAGTATAGCCAGCAAATGGCATATGAATGTTGAGGGAATTTAAAATATTTTCCAAAAAATTACCAAAAATGCTTCATTCAAAGGCGAAAAGTAGGCCAAATTATTGTGAAGGAGTGCTATTTAAGAAATGCAGTGGATTGATTAATAATTGTTTAAAATTTTACTTCTGAATTACTCTAAAAAATTTGTTCATTTACTCCCCTTAATACTCTTTTACACTGAATTAATGAGCAGAACTTTTTGTCTAAAGTTCATTTCTAATTTAGCATACTTAAGCTATCGGGTCCGCCATCTAACGTTTTTTCCAACTAGTGCTTATTTCGTGAATGGTAACACATAGCTAATGTCTGATTTGACAGATAATTAGTTTTATCCTTCCGCTGAACGAATACCGACCATCCAATGCGTTTTCGCTTCGCTAAGTGGGCCTGCGATCGACTTACAAAAGATGCCGATTTTGGCAAAAAAAAAAACATCTTTTCAGATGAAGCTCATTGTGATCTTGGCGGGTATGTAAACAAGCAAAATTGTCGCATTTGGGGCTCAGAAAACCCGCACGCATACATTGAAAAGCCGACGCACCCAAAACGAGTCACTGTTTGGTGCGGATTTTGGTCCTGAGGCATAATTGGGCCATTTTTCTTAGAAAATGAGCGAGGAGTGGTCGTTACAGTCAATAACAATCGTTATCGACCCATGTTGAACGAATTTTTGTTTACAAAAATTGAAGAAGAGAATATTGGCAACATTTGGTTTCAACAGGACGGCGCTACGTGCCACACAGCCGAAGCTACACTCGATGTTTTGCGCCCTGTTTCTAAAGATCGCATTATCAGCCGCAGAGCTGATGTCGTTTGGCCACCTCGAAGCTGCGATTTGACACCGTTGGACTATTATTTGTGGGGTACCGTCAAAGATAAGTGCTACGCCGACAAGCCAGAGACAATTGACGCTTTAAAGGACAATATTCGTGAAGTCATTGGTGAAATACAGCTGCACACAATCGATAATGTGCTTAAAAATTTGACCGATCGTGTAGGCTACTGCATAGCCAGCCGAGGCAGCCATTTGAATGAAATTATTTTCCATTATTAACCGAAAGGATTATGCTTTCAAATAAAAAAAGAAATTTGAGAAAATATTCAGTAGTTTGTTTTCTAAAGCATTTTCAAAAAAAAAGGTTATTTGGCGGACCCTTTAGAATTAGCCAAACGTCCACGGAACGCAACGGAAGGTACGATGGCTAATCGTTCTCATTGCTTTTCAGATGCTAGAAACAATCGTGCGTTCCATTACGTTCCACGAACGTTCGGGTAGTTCTATCGTTAGCCTTAGTTAGCCATCCAGGAATATCTGCTTTACGCTCGACATGTTGGCCAGTATGATTGGCGTGGCGCCAAAGGTAAATGAATTCCTAAGCTATGTCGTAGGTGTAGTCGCTGGCTGTAACTTTCTTACTTACTAGTTTGCCTTCTTTTATCCCCAGACCTAGCTTGACAGACTTTACTTAGTACATGTTGGCAAGTATGATTAGCAGGGAGCCATAGTGAATAAATTCCTAGACTATGTCGTAGGTGTAATCGTCGATCGTGACTTTCCTACTTTCATTTATTTCCAGACACCGCTTGGCCGACTCCTTATTCTTTAGTACTAAAGGCAGCTGTAACAGCTCGCCTGGTAAGCCCAATAATGCCGATATTGTAGGCATACCCAAGAAAATTTTTCAGTTTTTTAACCGAACACAGGACAGCAAATACACCCTGCACAGATAAGGCCTAATCAGTGTCTTGGGAAGTAGCTTTATGTGGATGAAAATACGTCATTGTGAGGTAAACTAATCTCTCAACCAAACTGTTAGCGATATTGGAGGATATGGAAGCTCCAAGTCCAAACTCTTCTTATATAATTGAAGGCACTAAGCCTATAATATCTTCATACACCAGGTTTGAAGCAGATGGACTGAGGTATGAGAGAAGAGTTCGTGGTGCCACAGTGTAAAACGCAGAGAAAATCAACTAAGGAAAGGAAATATTCATCTTGCTTTAGAAGCAGACTAAGACACTCGTCTTATCCTAACGTAATACCTTAACTGGCAGTCGCAAAGGGCTTAGCAATGAAGTAGGAGGAGGTTTTAATCGATAAGAATCCGACACAGCCATTGACATCTGGGAGCTATAGAACGTTTAGCTGCCTTACAAAAAAATAACCTCAGATCCCTAAACAGTTTAGCATTGTACAAATAAAGGTCATCCTCTAAGTATTTGAAGGCTAGACACGTTCCACCAGTAAATTCTGGAAGCTCAAGAATTGTTCATGTCAGTTTCCTAAGTGTTGGAAAAGGACAGAGATGTTGTTCTGTTGCCTCCTCTTCTGCTCACGTTATTACAGCCTCAGCAGAAGTTAGTGTCTCGATCAGAGATCAGCAATGTGTACTCAAAAAGATGAATAGAATCGAATCGTACTCATAATTTCTGATACTTATACGCGTTCATACTTCTTTTAATATCATGGAACCTCTACTCATATTCAAAGTTTCAAGCTCATACTCATCATATTAATACTTAACAACAAATATGATGTTGTTTCTTAACTCAACATATATACACGAATCACAAAGTAAGTATGATTCGCGTAAGAACACTGAAATACTCACTAAAAGGTTGTGTGTTTGCTCTGCTTGTAAATGCAACAACAACTAAGACTGTAAATTTTGATGAATGATTTGAGTCACACATATTTCAAATGGTATGAGTTTGATGTCAACTTTGTACGTATACTCATTTGAACCTGTACTCATAAATCAACGTTGTAGTCAGTACGAATAAATCAGAGTTGGTAGTTAAATTTCAATATTGTTAACTCTAATTTAGAAGTCGTCATAGTCTGGTAGGTCGTGTGTTCGATTATTAGACGTAAGGCCACGGTTCAAACCCCAGGTCAGACATCAAAACAGCAGATTTCTGTTAAAAACTGTGAAAGTAAATAAAATTGCCATGAATAAGTTTCTCAAAAATCTGTCGTTCGAAGTCGACTTGAAACTGTAGGTCCTGCCACTCGTGTATAAAATTAACGCACACGATATAAGTGGTGTGAGAAGCTAGGCCGTAATCCTGACTGAAGGGTTGTAATGGCCAATTATGTATGTATGACTCTCACTTATATTCAAAATTTCATGAGTGGTTATGAGTAGCAAAAAAAACGATTCATTGCTGATCTCTGGTCTCGATATAACCGATATAAAGTTCCTAAAATGGATTCTGGTTGGATTGAAAGCAAACTTGAATTTTGCAGTTAAATATAGCTCACCAGGGTTTGTCTAATGTCTACACAGATACGTTGATTATCCTATCTTTTATGGAAATAATTTAAACAATTTTAAATACGAAATGAATAATGAATTCAAATTCAAAACTACAATAAAATGTTTACTTGTTTTTGGAACCCAATTAATATTATTGCTACTTCCCCATGCCTTCCTTATTGGCGGCTATTCACAGGCAATGGCTATTTAATTAGTGATTGTTCTCATATTGTAAGCGACTGTGATTCAATTTAATTAGTCACGCCATATTTATAAACGAAATGTTGTGCTCAATTGTGTTCTGTTGTGTATTGTTATGAATTCTATTCTTTTTTTTTAACAAATATTGTTAAAATTTAATTCATTTATTATTTTTCACTTGCATTTGCCTTTATTTGTTAACAATATTTGCATTAGATTGTCTATCCTCCTCCCCCTGCTTGATACTGCTCCTCCTCCTCTTCCTCCTCCTGTGCTATTGTAATCAGTTTAAACACTGGCCAGATATGTGTATTGTATTGTGAGTCTATAATTTTATTTTAGCCGCAATCGTTTTGGTTTGTTTTTTTTTTTTTGTATTAAAATTATAAGACAGACAAATAAAAATAAAATAAAAATAAAAAAAATAAAAACAAGAATAGAAAAAAAGGAGCGCAAAAACGCTGTCTAAATGACATGATAAATGAAAAATGGCATGACGTGACTGCAAATTGCAACAAGAAAAAAAAAGCTACGAAGTGAATAGCAATTCTAATTAAATGTCAAATTACAATAAAAACAAAAACAATAACATGAAACCTATTTTAGTCCACAATAAACATTTATTAACAAATATTTGATTTGATTAATTTGAAATATTCACTCATTTTGTGTGTGTGTGTTTTTTAAAGCATAGAAGACATGGGTATTCTCATGAAATGAAATTAAATACACTGAAAAAAATTTTATTAATTATTTTTGACATTTAATCAGGGTGCTGTTTACAAAATTAGTATATGATTTTCGATTGTCCATTTTGGTTGAAATCTGTTCATAATTTGTTGTACATAAGTCCGCATCGAAGCCGCCGTAGTCTAGTAGGTATTGTGTTGGCTTATTAGACGTAAGGCCACGGTTCAAATCCCAGGTCAGACATCAAAACGAAAATATGAAAAAAATATTTCTTCGGCAACTTCCTCTCACCAGATTTCTGGCAAATACTCTGAGAGTTAAATAAAATTGCTATGAAAAGTTTCTCAAAAATCTGTTGTTCGGAGTCGAATTTAAAATATTAGACCCGCCGCTTATCTACTAGACTATGGCGTCCTAAATGCTAGATTTTTTGAAAATTGGTTGCGTTTATTCTGAATAATTTATTCGAATTTTGCAATCTCTTCTGTCTCTGCAATTCCAATATCAAACACAATAAAGTCCACCTTTTGAGAACAGTGCAGCAGTGATCAAGTGCTGCTTGATCAGAGCATAAACTTTGAGGGCTCATGTTCAGGAAAGAAAACAGAACACAGAAGATAATGAGGTATTCTGCAAATCGGCGGTCTTAAACATCTGAGAGGCACATTCTCAGCCGTAGTAGCCTCCGATTAAGCTAATTTTAAATGCTGTGCAGTACGACACTTGCCAGTAAAAGCATATTGCATCGATCAAATCAAATAGTAACCGAACCTGACTCATTTTTGAGGACTTTTTTTAGTGAAAGTGTAGTTTTTTTCCAGTTAATCGCTCAGTATCGGTCAAAGGAAAGTGCGTCTTGACGATATTTTGATTCTTTACTTACAAAAAGTCGCCGTAGTCTTGTAGGCTTATTAGACGTAAGACCACGGTTCAAACCCCAGGACATACATCGCCACTAAAACGAAATGAGAAAAAATATTTCTTCGGCGTCTTCCTCTCTCCATGATAAGTTTCTCAAACATCTGTCATTCGGAGTCGACTTTAAACTGTACCCATCACTCATGTATGAAAAATTAACGCACACAACATAAGTGGTGTAAGAAACCAGGTCGTAATCCTGTCTGAAGGGGTGTAATGACCAATTATGTATGTTATGTATGTAAAGGGTGTTTTTTATAGAGGTATAGAACTTTAAGTTGCAATAAAACAACGATGGATTATTTGATTGACATGAATTTTATTTATCCGAAAGATAATCTTGTGGCATTACATTTTAAATATGATTTCTGGCATATGACCGCCACGGTTGGCGCGGATGTAGTCCAATCTGGACGTCCAATTTTCGATGACTTTTTCCAACATTTGTGGCCGTATATCGGCAATAACACGGCGAATGTTGTCTTCAGTCAGTTTTTCTGGATGTAACGGTGTTTCCACATACACTTGAGGATTACCTTCACTCCAAATGCGGCAGTTTTGTTTGTTGACGTAGCCATTCATCCAGAAGTGCGCTTCATCGCTAAACAAAATTCGCTTATGAAAAACGGGAAAAACGGTAATCTCGTTTTGGGCCCATTCGACGAATCTACGCCTTACTTGATGATCGTTTGGCTTAAAATCTTGCACGAGTTGGATTTTGTAAGCACGCAAACCAAGAAGATCCTTCCGCAAAATCTTCCATAAAGTGGATGGACACAGATCCAATTCCTGTGTTCAATGGCGGATGTACTCATTCGGGTCTTCCTCAACGCTACGCTCTACAGCAGCAATAGCTTCTTCTGTACACACCGTACAGCGTCTCTGGGGATGCGAGTTATCAATAAGAGTAAACGTGGTGCGGAAACGTTCCATGGTTAATCGAATTAACTGCTCTGATGGACGATTTTGTCGACGATCAAATGGACGTAGTGCGCTATACGTTTTCCGCACAGAACCATTATTTTCGAAATAAAATTGCACTATTTGCAAGCGTTGTTCAGGCGTGAGTCTATTCGTGATGAATTGCCAAACCAAACTGAGAATAAATCACTTGACAGCTGTTAAATCGGTCGCCATCTTGAAAAGTAATGCCAACTTAAAGTTCTATACCTCTATAAAAAACACCCCTTACTTACAAAATGTGAACTTTGATATAAAAATTCACAAACTTTTTTGTTGCAAAATACTTGAAATTGGCCGCATAAAAGGCATTTATTTGCATCATTTGAAAATACTATTTGAAGTACAAAACATTGTCATTCTAAGCAACAAAGTACCATTTGAAATTGCTGTACATTATGGTCTGGCAATTTGGTGTAGCCAATCACTTGCGAAGAAAATTAATTTTTTTTCAAAAGCGTTTAAAATTTTCGACATTTTTATTGACACTAAAATTGTTTGTAGGATTTAATCATATTCGGTGTGTTTTAATAAACAGTTTTACACAACGATTGGTTGCGGTTGCTTGTTTTTTTTTTTTTTTTTGTAGTTAATATCACATTAAAGCCGTATTAATATCGTTGCCAACAATGCTTAACAAACGAGAGATCAAACAAAATTCCGTTTCGTTTTTTTCTGGCATTTTTTTTATTCTTCTCCTTCTTCATGCATTAATTTTATATTTTTGGCTTTACAAATATTGCGCAAAGGAGCAGAAAGAAAAAAAGAAATAATGGCAACACTTTGTTGCTATTAATTTGTATGCAACATTTTGCACAATGCAGTGGGAGCTAAAAGTTTGAAGACAACACCTTTTTATAGAAAAACTTAAGAACTGATTCAATGTACTTTAATAG
Source organism: Sarcophaga subvicina (assembly GCA_936449025.2). Classification (NCBI taxonomy): domain Eukaryota; kingdom Metazoa; phylum Arthropoda; class Insecta; order Diptera; family Sarcophagidae; genus Sarcophaga; species Sarcophaga subvicina. The sequence continues at coordinate 86,007,522 of OW388081.2, forward strand.
AAGATTTCATATTAGTTTCTGTGTCTACGTTCTTATGCAGTTGAACTATTAATTTGTTGTATGAAAACTATTGGTGCACAGTATTTTATACGTTCATTGTTAAACACTATAATCATTATAAACGGCTGAGCGTATTTAATAAACTCGTTCGTTTACTTGCAAAATGGTTCGTTCGTCTTCATACTTTTTTTTGTTGTTGTGAGGTCGACTGTTGAAAATTATTACGATGACGATGATTATGTGGGAAATTATGCACAGTTATGCTCTTTAGGATCTCAGAGACAATAATAAAAGCAACAAAGAAAAAACCACATAACAACAAAATTTCTTAATTTTATGTTGCATTTTAATCGTATAGCAGTTTAATATTAAAACACAATAACAACGACAGGCGTTTATTCATAATCATTATTGTTTTTAAGCTGATTAATTCTGATAACAGAACTGAATGTTTGAAAACATATTTGATGCACAATCAAAAATATGCAAAATAATGTTTTAGGAGCTTATTTTACACGTTGAGGGCATATCTTCATATGAAAACATATTCTTAGAACTGGACTAGCGGGTTTGATAGCTTGCTAGGCTAAAGGAAGATGTGCTCCAAGCATATTTGTAATTTAATATCAGCTTTCTTGTATTTCCAAAGCAAATCCTTAGATCTTAACAGCATTTAATGAACATTTAAGAGTTGGAAGTTGTTCATTAGGAGCATATGCTTGCGTTTGAAAATTACATAACAAATATTTCCAGAGCATATTTTAATTTTAAAAGCATATTTATTGAAATTTCGTTTCATCCTCATTATCAATTTGTTAGCCTTTGTCCTTCGTCCTACATTTAGGAAAACATAACGTTAGGATTTCCTTTTTCACCTCTGTCAAGTACAGCTTTTAGAAGACTTGAATTCAAACTCATTCATTCGAATTTTTTCTAAATTGGGATCATTTGAACCTGAATTCTGTCTAGCGTTGGAGCTTACTCTTGATTAAATGGCTGCGGTCAAAGAGCAAAATTGCTGTATTTGGAGCGAAGACTGTCCTTAAGTCGTTAATGAAGTACAATTACGTTCGTTACAATCGAATGTTTGGTGCGGTCTGCACACACAGCGCTGAAGAGTGGTGACAACTGCCTTTCATATCTGTTCACTTTCAAACTTGTGCATGAAAGTCATCAGTCATTGGTTTATGCCAACAAACCAGCAAATCTTGAAATAATGGAAGACAATATCCAAGCTAAAATCAATACAATGTTGTTAGATTTCTTGGGAAAAATAATAAAAACGTTAAACTATTCGAATGAACCGCGTAACTCAAAGGCACAGCAAAGATATGTATGCTGGAAGTGATAATTAAAAAGTAAATGCCCTGAAGTAATCAACGAGATTGTAATAAAATGATACTCATTTCAACAGTATGGCTGCCTTCCAAAATGTATCAATACAAAGTTTGTATGCAGTTCTACTACTGTATATAAACTATGTAGATATGTAAAGTAAACATACAATGCATCAACTATAAATCCGTTGCCCGATTGCTTATTGACTGCGTTAAAAATACACATTAACGACGTTTTGAAATAGAATACATTGTATATGTTTTGTACAGCGGCATTATGAAACATGATACTTTGTTCAAACACAAAGCAACCAACATTTTGGAAGGCAGTCTATATTTCTCTTGAATTACTATTAAGTCGCCCTAGTTTTGTACGTAGTGCGTTGGCTTATTAGACGTTTGGCCATGGCTCAAACCCCAGCCCACATATCTCAACCAAAAATGAAATACGAAAACTACGTTTTTTTTTCGCCGACTTCCATTTAGCAATTTTTTGACAAAAACTCCGAGCGTAAAATAAAATTGCCATGGAAAGTTTCTTAAAAATTTGTCTTTCGGAATCGACTTTAAACTGTAAGCCCCGCTACTCATGGATAAAAATAACACACGCGACATGGTTGATGTATGAAGCAGGTTGCAATCCTGTCTAAAGGTTTTTAATGATCACTTAAGTGAAGTAAGTAGCGTTCAAAGTCCTCAAGCTCTTAAAGGAACATCCTAAAGATTAAAACTTGTTATTGGTTCCCCCTTTGTTTTTGTAATTTCCGTATTTATTACAACGCTTGTCGCTTAATGTTGTTTTATTTCAAATTATCTCCTTCTTTTGAAATAATACGAGATAATGCATGCGATGAGGTGATGTCTTTAATGACTTTGCGGATATAATCCTATTGATTAGATGTTATTGTACACAGGGGAAAACATAATGATGATGAGAGAACACACCTTGTTCATATGTTTATAAAGCATTCGTTTCAGTGCAGGTGAAAGCGTTTATTTCATCATTTTATTAAACAAAGTCTTTAAAAGTTTATGTTGCTTTATATTTTGAAACTCTTTTAAATGAAAAGATTAGAAAATAAAGGAACATTTTTCTTGAAATGCATTTTCCGTTGTAAGATGTTATTAGATTAAGCGATTCATCAAAAACATTTCATAAAAACCTCCGATGAAAGCATGCATGTAAGTCTTTATGTAGTGATGACATACATTTTTAATATGAATTAATTAACACCTTCTGAAAACATTTTAAATACAAATTAAAAACGAAAATAAACAAACAATTCAACTCAATTCAAATCAAATCTTTCAACATCGAAAATGAACACATGAAGAGGAAAATCTTAATTTAATTACAAAATCACTCACAGTGATGGTGTGAACATACATTAACGCTGTCTGTTTGTGTTTCTGTCTCTCTGTTTCTGTTCACCATGTTTACCATAAAAATTATTTGAAAATCAAAATTAAAATCTTAATTAATGACAATAACAACAACAATGACACTAACAACAATAACAACAGCAACAAACAATATATTGCACCAGAAAACAAGTCAAAATATTAATTAATCTTGTCAACAACCACCACCACACCACACCACACCACATCACACCACACCAACAGCAATAAAAACCGACAAACAAAACGAAAGAAAAGAAATGAAAGAAAAAAATTTCCCGTCCGTCCTACACCCAGCAGATGTTGGTGGCCATAAACGAGCAATTGTATAGGATGACTGAGTCAAATTTCCCATTTAAATTTCAGAAAAAAAAAAATACAACAAAAACCAATAAAAAAATCCCTTGCATTCCCTCCATTCCATGGCATACGGAACACATTTGCATATCAATACACCGAATGAAGAAGAAGAAAATGTAAACGAAGGAAGACAATTAAACCTTGTGGAGGAGGAAAATGGAAATTTGCCACCAAAATTAAATGAAAAATAAAAATGAAAAGAACAGAGACAGAAATTGAGAAGAAATGAAAATTTTAAAAATAATGTTCACACTTCAATAAAATGAAAAATAAGATGAAAATCAAATAAAAGCAAGGGAAAGGAACAAACAAACAGAAAATTTCCCTTTTTTCCCTTTAATGTACTAAGAAACCATAAAAACAAAACAAAATCAACGTGTGAAAAGATTTTCTTGGTTTTTGTTGTTGACCGACTGTTTGCAATGACAGGGCAAGACATGAAAGTTAAATTTAGCCTGCGAGTATATCCATATAAAGGGTGTTACGTTTAAAGGCTTAGAATTCTGAATCACAATAAAACAAACAAAATACATAATAATATATCAGACTTTATGGGCGCCCTGGTAGTCTAGTGGGTAGTGTGCTAGACTATTAGCGTGAGAGTTGTGGGTTCAATTCCCACCAGAGGCTCTGGTCTGTGACAATACACCGAGCATATGGTCAAAGTTACTCCGCTTGTATATAATTAGAATATAACTTGTAATTTGTAAATAAATAAATAAATATCAGACTTTATTGAAAAAAAGCTTTTACGTTGGTAATCTGATAAGGTTTAGTATGCAGTTTTAAATTTGAAAAAACTTTATACAAGTAATTGTAGTTCTCATTGCCTTGTTTACGGCTCTATGTATTTTATGTAAACATAATCATGGTACGAGTATCTTTTTTTCCAAATTCGTTTCATATATAATCTCCGTTTAAGCTTCCTGACCAATAATCTCTCATCTGAGCAATTACTGACTTGAATTCCAAAAATCTTTTGCAATAAGAAGCTAAATGAGTCCACAATGCGTTAAAATACTCGACTAACTTTATTCTATGCAGCAAATACTTTCGTAAAGTATTTGTAAAGGGTGTTTTTTTATAGAGGTATAGAACTTTAAGTTGCAATAAAACAAGGATGGATTATTCGATTGACATGAATTTTATTTATCCGAAAGATAATCTTGTGGCATTACATTTTAAATATGATTTATGGCATATGAACGCCACGGCTGGCACGGATGTAGTCCAATCTGGACGTCCAATTTTCGATGACTTTTTCCAACATTTGTGGCCGTATATCGGCAATAAGAGGGCGAATGTTGTCTTCCAAATGGTCAAGCGTTTGTGGCTTTACCGCATAGACCAATGACTTTACATAGCCCCACAGAAAGTAGTCTAGCGGTGTTAAATCGCAAGATCTTGGAGGCCAATTCACAGGTCCAAAACGTGAAATTAGGCGGTCACCAAACGTGTCTTTCAATAAATCTATTGTGGCACGAGCTGTGTGACATGTTGCGCCGTCTTGTTGAAACCACATCTCCTGGACATCATGGTTATTCAATTCAGGAATGAAAAAGTTAGTAATCATGGCTCTTTACCGACCACCATTGACTGTAACGTTCTGGCCACCATCGTTTTTGAAAAAGTACGGACCAATGATTCCACCAGCCCATAAAGCGCACCAAACAGTCAGTTTTTTTTCTGGATGTAACGGTGTTTCCACATACACTTGAGGATTACGTTCACTCCAAATGCGGCAGTTTTGTTTGTTGACGTAGCCATTCAACCAGAAGTGCGCTTCATCGCTAAACAAAATTCGCTTATGAAAATCGGGAACAACGGTAATCTCGTTTTGGGCCCATTTGACGAATCTACGCCTTACTTGATGATCGTTTGGCTTCAAATCTTGCACGAGTTGGATTTTGTAAGCACGCAAACCAAGATCCTTCCGTAAAATCTTCCATAAAGTGGATGGACACAGATCCAATTCCTGTGCTCGATGGACTCATTCGGGTCTTCCTCAATGCTACGCTCTACAGCAGCAATAGCTTCTTCTGTACGCACCGGACAGCATCTCTGGGGATGCGAGTTATCAATAAGAGTAAACGTGGTGCGAAAACGTTCCATGGTTAATCGAATTAACTGCTCTGATGGACGATTTTGTCGACGATAAAATGGACGTAGTGCGCGATACGTTTTCCGCACAGAACCATCATTTCCGAAATAAAATAGCACTATTTCCAAGCGTTGTTCAGGCGTGTGTCTATTCATGATGAATTGCCAAACCAAACTGAGCATAAATCACTTGACAGCTGTTAAATCGGTCGCCATCATGAAAAGTAATGCCAACTTAAAGTTCTATACCTCTGTAAAAAACACCCTATATGTTAAATGTTAACATGGTAGAGATCACACAAAAGATCACACAAAAATAGTCAAAAGTTTTAAAGAAAATTTTAAAGACAACATTAGAAGTGATTCTAAGTCTGAGGGGAAGTGTACCAGAACATCTGTTTGTATTCGAAGGGCATTATGGCACGTTAAAGTCTCCTAGGGCTTCGTTAAAATCTGGCACAAAAGTTTGTTATACAAATTGATGTAAAATTTGCTTGAATACATATGCAACCTGCTTACCACTTACTTATTTAACTTGTCGAACATGTATCCTAGACACCTAAACCCCAAGGGTGTATCTTAATGCCTCTGCTGTACTTATTACATACGTTAACATTTGCTGATGATGCATTTTTTCTCAGAAAATTACGACTCAAAGTCAAGTGTTTTAATTGGAGAAGCGACTAAAAAATCGGCATGAAAAATCAGGCTCCATAAACAAGAACGCTCTCTAAAATATTTACTTAAAGGAGGGCGACATGCCCAATGATCAAAAGCTTTAGTATGCACCTTGGTAGACGATTATCTTGGAACTCAAATGAATCAAAAATCAGCTCAAGTATAGGCTGCCTTCCAAAAATGTTTGTTGCTTTGTGTTTAAACAAAGTATCGTGTTTCATAATGCCGCTGTACAAAATATATCAATGTATTCTATTTAAAAACGTCGTCAATGTGTATTTTGAAAAGCAATCGGGCAACTGATTTATAGTTGATGCCTTGTATGGTTACTTTGCATATCTACATAGTTTATATATATAGATATATATATATATATATATATATATATATATATATATGTTCCTCTTACTCCTCTAGGGAGCATAGGGCCGTTTATATATAGTAGTAGAACTGCATACAAACTTTGTATTGATACATTTTGGAAGGCAGCCATACTGTCTTATTGAATGTAATACTACGTTGAACTTAGACTGCATATTCCTGCAATAATATGCCATTTTGATCCCACTACGGTTTTACAGAATTCAGTCATGGAACACTGGCTCAGTGCCTAATATTGAAAAAATTCCAAGAAATCAAAATAAAATTCTAAGAATATTGCGATCGTTTCTCTGTGCTTTAAGAAAAAATATCTCAAAAACTTGTAAAAACTTATTTAAAGAGATTAGGAACGCATCCGAATGATTTAGTCTGTAACATTCTTAACGATGGGTGCCCTGTTAGTCTAGTGGGTAGTGTGCTAGACTATTAGCGTGAGAGTTGTGGGTTCGATTCCCACCAGATACTCTGGTCTGTGACAATACACCGAGCATATGGTTAAAGTTAATCAGCTCGTACACAATTAAATATAGTTTGTAATTGTATTGTAATTAATAAATAAATAAAATTCTTAACGATACAGGCCATATTCGCTTAATGCGAGAGTATATCGCCGCCCTTTGCAGTACCCGGTATATTGAAATTCCAAAAAAGTTTACCCAGCAGTGGCTGGGGTTAATTTAAAGCTTGAGATTTAAGATTTAAAAAATTATTGTAAATTCAGATTCAAGTGAAATAAATAAATAAGATAATCGATCATATAGTCAAATACTTATTCCTATCTCTACTTCTATATTCTGATTATTTTTTTTTTTCTTTTCTCTTTCAGGTAATTATTAATACTGGCGTCATATGTACATATAAGGTCGTACGATATCAAGCGTAATTTTTAGGTAAAACAAGTTTTAACTTCTAAGATAATTCCCCAACTCTGTTTGATACAGGCATACTAGCCGTCTCTAGTGGTACAATTACATTAAATCGGCTTTAAATTGAAAATCAAGGAACATTTGTTCTTATTAATCACAAACAGATTGTCAACGATTTAAGTCACAGCACGATTGCATTCAAGCTATTCTAGGCTTCCTCTACTTTCTCATATCAAATTACAGAGTAAATCCCCCTTAAAAAAAACTCCCACTCTTTTTGAAATGTTGCTGAGAGAAAATCTGGCTACACTGTTGCGATTATTTTGACACAAACAAATCAAATGGTTGGCGCAACAACAGTCAAGTGGTTTAAATTGTAAATAAAACGGGTCTTAAATACACACAAGGAGGGGGCGTTTACATGAGACCAGGCCAACAACAACAACAAAAAAAGAAAAGAAAAGGAAACTCAGTCATGCCATCATCATCATCATCACCGTCACCGTCGTCGTCGACTACAAAAGAGTGGCAAGAAATACAAGTTGATGTTGATGTTGAAGTGTTTTTCCAAGCGAGTGATTTTTCAGTTTATTTTTCCGCTACAACTACAGCAACAAATTTGTGGAAAATACATTCCAACTCAGGGCAAAACGTGGTGGTGGGGTGTGATAGATTAAGGCGAAATGGATTCGTTACACTCTTGTTTGGAACTCGTTATGATTAAAAGCTGCAATGCAAACAGAGAAAGAGATCGGTTTTCCTGCGGAAGGACAGAATTTTGTTGGGAAATAATTTTCAAACAAAAACGGGCAGAAAAAAAACGAAAGAAATGAAACGAAAGAAAGAGAGAATGTGAACAAAAAATTATAAAATTAATGATGTAATCACAGCTGAATCATCATCAGTAGCAGCAACAGTAGCAATAGCAATAGCAATAGCAAGAGAGTAGGTATTTAAATTGGGAATTAAAAGCATAAAGTTTCGCTATTTTTTTCAGTTAATAAAATATGACCCTTTCCAGGGCTGGGGTTAATCTTTGGCTGGGATAATTAAAATTAACTTCTGGTCTTATAGTGTTGTTGCTTACAGAATGGAGAGAAATTTAAAAAGCCTGTCTAATTTATATTAATTATTTAGAATTCTTTAAGAAATTTTCTTAATATTCTGAAATAAAGTCATAAGGATTTTTCTTATTTTCAATCGTTCAGCATTCAATTTAATGTGGGCCCCATAACAACTTCTTACTCTGCGCGTTTAACTTCCATTAGTTACAATGTTTCACATAACCAAACCACAGCAGATGCTGGAAATTGGACACCACAGAGTATACTTACTTACTTTCTTAATTAATTAGCTATTAACACCGAGATAAAAGTATTTCGGCCTGCCTTAACACATCCTTCAGCTTCTTGCGCGCCTAAGCCAGTTGGTCACACCAATCGATAATAGGGCGTCCTCGATTTGGTCCTTCCAACGCAAACAAGGTGTCTTCGCCGACTTCTGCAGATCCCCGCATAAAATACCCATTTCGCCGGAGCATTCTCCTCCATTCCAACGACATGGCCGAGCCAGCGCAGCAGCTGGAGGTTAATACGCTGCACAACATTCCTGTCGTTGAAGAGCTCATACAGCTCATTGTTGGATCGGATAAGGAACATATATACATACATACATAATTGGTCATTACAACCCTTCAGTCAGGATTACGACCTAGTTTCTCACACCACTTATGTTGTGTGTGTTAATTTTATGCATGAGTGGCGGGACCTTCAGTTTAAAGTCAACTCTGAACGACAGATTTTTAAGAAATTTTTCATGGCAATTTTATTTACTTTCCGAGAGTTTTTAGCAGAAATCTGCTGAGAGGAAGAAGAGGATCGGAGGAAGGAGAGGATCGGATAAGGAAATCGTCGCCAACTCGCAATGGTGCGAAGATCTTACGTAGGACTTTTCTTTCGCATACTCTCGAGGATGCTGCATCAGTGCTTAATAGAGTCCATGCCACTGCGCCATAAAGAAACACGGATGATGGATGAGCGTCTTGTACAGTGTGAGTTTTCAGTGTATTTAGAGTTCTCTCTTTAACTGTGTGTTACAGCAGCATTAATCACGAAATACTTAAGTGAAGACGAAAACTATGCCTAAATTTGATTTGTACATAAATTAAGCACTGTCCACTTCCCAAAGTTAAAAAATACTCCAGTATAATAAGACTTTAGTTCGATTTACACATTTCTTTCAGTGTATTTTGCTGCTAATGAAACCTATTTGTTCCCATTGCCATTCTCAAGCGTCATGTGTCATAAAACATGACTTTAATTTGCAAGTGTTAATAACCACGGGTATTGGCATCATTAAGGATATTAATTAATAAAGGTTTCCTTTATTTGATTTTCTCATTCTATTTTATTTTATTTTTTCTTAATTTCTATTCATTAATCAAACATAATTACAGCTAAAACTGCCTGCAGTTGCATTTGCTGCAGTTTTTACACACTTTTTATGACCACAGTTTTATGACCTCTCACTGGCTACTAAATGGTGGCAGCACCACAATCGCTTGATTAATTAATCGAAATTGCCTCTGTGTTGAGCTGCTACTGGCTATTTTCAAAGTTAAGCGAAGATTTATAGACGTGAGGGGGGTCTATAAATATTAAAGAAGAAGAAAAAATTCTCATTAAACTTTGGCAAGAGAAAATATGAGAAAATTATGCGAATTCAGTTGCATTTGTAATTTATTGAAAAAAAAAACATTTTTCTTCAGACCTATAACACTGCGTAGCTTTCTTTCGTTAAAAAACCTCTCACGACCCTAATAACTTCCCTCTACGTTGCCAGTACCCATGCCATTCTAAAACGGTCAAGCATGAGACATAAAATATTAAAGATTATGCAACCTTGCCTGTGCTGTCAATCTTCCCGTTTAATCCTCTAATTGATCAGCTTAAAGAAGTTTCCCAAGCGACCTTTCTAATCCTGATTAAACGAAACTCTTGATCTTCGTCGTTTAATGAACCCATAGATTGCATGTACTTTTCATTTTCTCCGTTTATGAACAGACTGGACGACTGCGGTTGTTCTATCAGTCAAATCAATTTCATCAGTGTACCCGTCCCGATTTATTTAAGATTGTGATGCTTGAATAGATATTCCCCGATTTTTTAATTGGTTGTAGTCGCCGTAGTCTAATCGGTGTTAGCTTATTGAACTCGAGCCCAAGTTTCAAACCATACCTCAGAACAAAACGATATAAGAAAAATATTTCCTACGGCGACTTCCTCTCAGTAGACTTCTGGCATAAGCTCTGAGAGTAAAATAAAATTTCCATGAAAAATTTCTTAAAAATTTGTCATTCGGAGTCGACTTTAAACTGTATATCGCACCATTCATGAATAAAATTAACACAAACAACATAGATGGTGTGAGAAGCTAGGTCGTAATCCTAACTAAAGTGTTGTAATAGCCAATTGAGTAAGTAAGTTAGATTACAGAGATACGTTAAGAAAATTTTATGGTTCATCCTATCAAATCCTGTCCAAATCAATAGCTTTAATGCAATTCTACCTTCTTATTCTATGGCACTGGAATTGCCACCACTATGATAGGGGGGAAGTCGTCGTAGTCTAGTAGGCAGTATGTTGTCTTATTAGACATGAGGCCAAGGTTGCTCTATGAGTGACATCCTCGTATCGCACGGTATCGACACAAGCTGTCCTAGTTATAGCCGGAATGGTTCCCATAGACCTACAAGCACATGAGCGCCTGATGATCTTCAACGCCGGGCAAAGTACGACTCAACCACAGAGCATAGAAGCGATAAAGCACGAAGTCTTCCTAAAATGGCAATTTCGCTGGGAAAATAAACAGCATGGAAGATGGACATATAAACTGATTCCCGTGTTGCAAGTGTGGAAAAACAGAAAAAACGGCAAAGTAGACTACTACATGACCCAGATGCTGACCGGTCACGGATATTTCAGAAAGTACCTGCATCGCATGAGGAAATGCCGCTCGCCATTCTGTAGCTATGAAAAGAGGGAAACGTTTGATGATTCCGAACACACTTTCTTCAACTGCTGTCGATGGGCCGAAAGCCGTCAGCGACTCGAAGCTGAAATCGGCGTCATTAGCCCTGCAAACGTCGTGCTGAAAATGATAAACAGTGGAACGCAGTAAAACACTTTGTAGAGCACGTCCTGCGAAGGAAGAAATTTGACCTAGACGCAGCAGACTGAGAATAAGGCGGAGCCTGGACGCAGGCTGACGACGATGGAACTGGAACATATGCCAGAAAAGGGGTCCACCTCGAAGTAATACAACCGTGGTTCCGAGGTAGAATGATTCCACGGTGAGGAGACAAGGCTGGTTTTTAGTCGGTATACCCAGTGGGAGAGTCCGACATATCATATCTGGTGACGATCATCATGAGAGCATAAAGCATTTTTCCTCCTTCCCGCAAAAAAAAGGTTAAAACCCCAGGTCAGACGTCTTCAACAAAACGAAATATAAAAAGATATTTCCTCGGCGACTTCCCCTCTGAGAGTAAAATAAAAATTGCCATGAAAAGTTTCTCAAAAATCTGTTGTTCGGAGGTCACGCCACTCATGTATAAAATTAACACACACAACATAGGTGGTGTGAGAAGCTAGGTCCTGACTGAAGGGTTGAAATGGCCAATTATGTATGTATGTATGTATGTTATGTACGATAGGGGCGCTGCGACTTGACCCTAAGAAGTGCGGTTTATATTCACCAGAGAACTGAATTTTAAACCTGGCGCTTAACATGTTCACATGCCTTTAGTTTCTCTCTACCAATATCATGTAAAACTTTTGTTATAGAAGATATATTCTCGTAAAATCTCTTCAAATTTTATAAAAATTATGCTGGTTTTTAATTCTTGTTTTTCTACTTTTTTATGTTTTTCTCTACTGAAACCTGCGAAAGTATCTTGTGAGGTAATATTTTAATTGCATATTAAAAGTACTTTTTAGGTACCTCAACATCATTATTACATTCTGGTGTATTACCTCATATGTATTGTATTTTCATTGCTTGTGTAAAATTTTTTTATATTTATTTTGATTGGTACTACAAATTCATACTAAATTTAATGCCAATATTGGTTTTAAGTACCTTAAGTATCATTTATATATTTATAAAGGTACTTTACAACTGCTTGTTTAACTTTCTATTAATGGTTGGGTACTCTATTCCGTTCTATTTTTATTTTCTTTTTTCTTTTTTGTGGTTTTTAATATTTAAACTTAAGACTTAAGGCTTAGAAAAAGAGTTAAGTTATGATATTCAATTCCTTAATGCATAATTGAACTCCCATAACTTGTGTACTTAATTTCGTACTCATCTTGTCAAATTCCCATTAGAGAATAATAATAAAAGCTTTCGAGTCTTAAACACGTAAATATTTTCAAATATTTATTCACAAACCAAAGCAAAACCATTAAATGCCAGTTTAAGTTCGACTTACAAAATTTAATGGCGTTTCTGTCTGCAAATAATAGTGAAAACCGCCTTTAATTAAGACACTAAATTACGATCTCTAACCGTGAGCCCCTATTTATGTATGTACATGTATGTGCGAAAGAGAAAATGTGTGTGTGTGTGTGTGAATGAATTAATTTTATTGGCCTTTACAATAACAACAACTTTAATAAGATTTGATTTTAATTTTCAGGAGAAAAAGTGCTTCAAAGAAATGATTTTTACAGCCTAAAAAACAATAAAAAAAATTCAAATTGTATGTTGACTTTAAATATTCGTACATACATACGTACACACACGCAGTTTACATATGTAAATGGTCTATTTACCGTTTGTAATTTACCAAAAAAAAAAAACTGAAAGTAATTAAAAGCTTTCTCTTTAACGTCTCTTTAATTTTAATTTGTATTTGAAAAACCAAAAAAAAAAAAACGAAATAAAAATGAAAAAAATGAAAAAAAAATTCATTTAATGCCACCACCATGATTATTAGGCCGTAATTGCTTTGATAATCAGTTAAACGCCATGTTTAATTTCCATTTGAAATACTTTCAATCCATCCATTCAATTCCCATTGTTCATACGTATGTATGTACGTATATACATACATATGTATGGCCATAGTTATGTATCGTACGTAAAAGTACGAGTGTAGCTATTTATGTGAACGTGTAATTTAGAATTTAAACATGAAAACAATTGAAATGAATTTCATGTTTAAATACACAAACAACAAAAACAACAGCAAAAATAAAAGGAAAAAATAGTGAATAGTGAATAGTGAAATACATACATACATACATACATGATAGAAATTGAAATGGAAATGGAAAACTCATTATCTTTAATGGTTACCCACAAAACACGCGCATTTAGCTTTAAAGTAGTGTGTGGTAATGATGGTGTAATTAACCTCTAGTACAACAAGTACAAGTACTTGTAAAAGTATTCGTTATTTTCTCAATTTTTATTTTATTTTTCCTTTTTATTTTTCTTTAAATTTGTTTCCATTTCATAAGTTATCACAAGAAAAAAGGCATAGAAGTGAGAGTATGTGTATGTATGTAAATATTGTCGATAACACAGTAGATTTAATTATTTTAAATATTCACTACACTGATGGTTACCGAACTAAATAAATTACAATTTGAATACCTTTCTGGGGAAACAATGATGCCAGAGTGTTTTTATATAAATTCATCCTAAAGTCCGTGCTCATTAATAAGACATTAGCGAAGGTTTTGAAACCACTAAACGGATAAGCCAATCTAAGTACTTAACATACTTTAATATTACTTAGTGCTTTAGTGGATAAATCCAGACCAGAGATGAGCAATGAGTATTCAAAGAAATGAGTAGAATCTGAATTTTTGATACTTATACGCATTCATACTTATTTGAATATCATGGAACCTCTACTCATATTCAAAGTTTGAAGTACTCATCATACTCATACTTAACAACACGTATGATGTTGTTGATTTCGACTCAACATAACTCAACATTTACACGAATCATAAAATAAGTATGAATCCAGTACAAACACAAAAAAATACTTACCAGAAGATTGTGTGTTTGCTCTGTTATGAATCTAAATGAGTAGGCTTATGAATCAAACATATTTCGAATGGTATGAGTTTGATGTCAACATTGTACGCATACTCATTGCAACCTGTACTTATAAATCAATGTTGTATGTAGTGAGTATGAATGAATCAAAGTACATAGTTGTTGTTCACTCTCGTTTATATTCAAAATTTCATGAGTGCTTATGAGTAGCGAAAAAACAATTCATTGCTGATCTTTGATCCAGACATCCCATGTTCGAATACAGCAGAATTTAAACAATAAAACCAAAAAAATGTTCACTCAGTGTGTATTATTACCTGCTGCACTACACAAATCAACTGGTTAACTGGAAAGGAAACTTGATCATCGAAACTAAAATGAGACAAAACAAAAAGGAAACCAAGTAAAAAGACGAGGCGTATTTTGTCACAGTCTTATAATTTTAAGGGATGCTAAGGCTTAATAAAAATTATAAAAAACAAAATCAAACAACAGTTCGTTTATATATTTCGAACCAAACTGGTCTATTTGATAACGGCCATTCTGTCAAATTACTTGTAATTTATTCAGTCTCTTTTGCCAAATTACCATGCACGGTTAAAGAAAACGACGTGCGTTAGCTGAATGGGCCTTGAAACAGTTGGCAACTCATCCTAATTTTTTTTTAGAAATATCATCTTCAGGTGACATCGTTGTGTATGTTGTATGATCTGTAAATTTGGAACTCTTTAAATGATACAATTGCAAATTTCTTTATCCATAATTTCAACAAATCCACATCATGTATAACATGACTTATTAACATATCAACCGGGAAGCATGGTTTCTCTAGTCCATTTTTAAATAACAACATTGACTACGTGAACAAACAAAATTATTGAACTAAGGGACGCTACCAATCCACATGAGATCCAAGAGCGTGTAATATATTCGCCAATTGTTGCTGGCAACGTCATCTAACCACATTTCTTTAGGAACGACGTTAGCCAGGCTATCTTTGTCTACGGCGAGTACTATAAATGTGTTATATTTTCTTACATACATATCATACATACATACATACATAATTGGTCATTACACCCCTTCAGTCAGGAATACGACCTGGTTTCTTACACTACTTATGTTGTGTGCGTTAATATTTATATATGAGTGGCGGGACCTACAGTCTAAAATCGACTTCATGGCTATTTTATTTACTGTCAGAGTATTCCCAGGTACTTTCTCTTACTTAGTCGGGATTACGACCCTGTTTTGTGTGCTAATTTTATCCATGAAGACCGGGACCTACAGTTCAATGTCGATTCCGAACGACAGATTCTTTAAAAAATTTTCATGACATTTTTTATTTTAGTCGGCGAAGACATATTTTTTCATATTTTTGTTTTCATGTGTCTGACCTGGGGTTTAAACCGTGGTCTTACGTCTAATAAGCGCACACAATACCTACTAGTTAAATCCTGCTTTGAATTTCGGTTGGAGTCACTTATGACTCTATTCTAGAAAGGTTACCAACCATATTTCTAGAAGTTGACAGATGCATAACTAAACAGGTGTGTATGAACGACTGTAAAGGAAGGTTTTCAATCAAACATATTATTATTCAGCCGTTTATTTTGTTATAGGCGTTGCGAACCGCTTGAGTTTAAGCTTTTCAAAATAATGAACATATTTCAACTACAACTGTAAAAAAATAATTTGCTGAATACATATGAAGCATGGCATCTAATAAAGGATAGATGGACTTGAAAAGCTTGTATGTTTCTATCCACCTTGATACGCTTGCTCATCATCATCCATTTTAAGTTTTTCTTCAATCATCTTTCTAAATCTTTCTAAATACTACACTCTGTGTATATACAACTTTACAAGTCAAGTGGCATGTTATTATTGTAACTGATAGTCAGTCGTATAGGCCCGTTTACATTTGTTTTCCTTCGCCTCTAATTACCGCAATTATTTCATAAAAAAACAAACAAACAAAACATTCTCCTCCATTCAAATGCGTGTAATAACCAAGCATTTTTGAAAACATTCTTTTCACAACAATTGAATGAAAATTCATTTCAATTGCCGGCATTTTCCTAACTAAACTACGGACTGTTTTTCTTAAAACCAACCAGAAGACGCCAACTTCAAGTGGCTAGTTGTCGTTGGTTCCCAATTAAGGGAACATACGAGTCTCATATCAGATTAAATTAATTTCCTGAAAAATTATTATCACTTGAGACTAAATGAATGAGACTGAATAGGAATGAATGAATAAGTGAATGGCATTGGATAAAAACATAATTAATGTTCATTTAATATTTGCATTTAGCCCTTGGCCCTGTCATTAGCGATACATTAGCAGGACTAAAGTGTTGTGTTTTGGTACCAAAACCCAAAATAAAGTACTTCAAAGGAAAATTCTTTCATTTGTAACAAATTAGGAAAATAAACAAACAAATCAAACCCGATAAAAAATATATACTTACCAACTAATTGAAGGATAAGATGTTAATGCCAGTATGCAAGAAGGATACAATCGTTTTCCGGTTAGAATACCAGATGTTATGATAGTTCAACAGGATGTTACGTAATTAGTAGCACTTGAATGCACACACACAGACTACCATTAAAGAGTTTAAAAATAATTCAAGAGTTACATATATTCTCTAACTCACAACTGTGTTACATATATACAACGCCTTGGTCAATTTAAACAACTGATGCACGTTTAATAATATAGCCAATCCAAGTCCATTTTTGCCATAAAAAAGTTTTAATGGGCTCATGATATTGGTATCATTTTTGACCATAAAAACAACACTTCTTTTTGGCGGTGGGAGAAGCTAGGTTGTAATCCGGGCTAAAGGATTGTAATGACCAATTAAGTGAGTAAGTTATTGGCGGTTTGTGGATCTTTTGTGCCAAGGTTTAATTACATTAGCAGTCGCCTTGAAGAGCATAACTTACTTGGGTTCTAAAACGTCCTGTTATGACATCAACATTACTTATTTCGTTCAAATCTGGGTGGGATCTCTCAGCTATCCCGATAGCTGGATGAGAATTCTATCCAAATCACCTCTTCCTAGATACGTTCTGTCAACAAATTCCAGGTGCTCTTGATACCTTCGCCTCAGCTTACCAAGTAATGAGCTACCACAAAGTAAATGCTCAGTTCTCTCCACTTTCTCGTCATCACAGCTTCTGCAGAAGTCATTGTGAAGACTTTCCAGCCTGGAAGCGAGTGTACACAAAAGCAGATGTCCCATTATAATCACGGCGAGATTTCTAGGATGGAGTCTGGTCAAATTTACCATAAATTTCGGTGGGGTGCCCTTACGCATATCTCATGAAGTGGGTTCATTATACCAACGAGCGAAGTTTGTGTGAAACCAACTTTATATTCATTATTGTAGCCAATGGACTCAGCTAAGATTCAACTGTTCCAAAGAGATTCCATATTCGACTTTTTTTCGAACGTCCCCGGCCTCACACTAACCCCCCTCCGACCCGACCGCAGAGGGCTCGTCCCCAATACGTAGGGACACGTACACACTACATTCCGGACTGTAGCGGGTAAGGGAAAAGTAACGGCAACGAGAACATAAATCAGCTACAGAACTTAATCACAAGCTGAATAAAGTAACAATAAACAGGGACTACCACCTATGACAAGAACGAAAATGCATTTTTTTTATAATAATTTACAAATTAATGCCAGCATATAAGCTACGTTTTATATTACAAACACTACAATTAAAATCAATAAAATCATAATATAAGTTAAAATCATTACATAATCTACGATAACGAAGGTTACATCCATAGTTCGTTGTATAAAAATCTAAAGAAGAGGACGTGAAAATCTTGCTGGAATACTGAAATTCAGTACAAAACAACCCCCTAAAACAGCCCTTCTACGTTCCAAAGTTTGAAGTTTTATCAAACCTAACCTAGCCTCATATCACGGAAACCCATTGGCACAATCCCATCCTAAGCCACGTAAACAGAATAATAAAAACTGCTTCTGCACAGACTCTATTGAATCACTATGACAACGATAGTATGGATTCCAAATAATAGACGCATACTCTAAAATAGGTCTAACAAGTGAAATGTATAGCAGTCTTGTTATAAAGGGTGTTTTTTTATAGAGGTATAGAACTTTAAGTTGCAATAAAACAACGATGGATTATTCGATTGACATGAATTTTATTTATCCGAAAGATATTCTTGTGGCATTACATTTTAAATATGATTTCTGGCATATGACCGCCACGGCTGGCGCGGATGTAGTCCAATCTGGACGTCCAATTTTCGATGACTTTTTCCAACATTTGTGGCCGTATATCGGCAATAATACGGCGAATGTTGTCTTCCAAATGGTCAAGCGTTTGTGGCTTTACCGCATAGACCAATGACTTTACATAGCCCCACAGAAAGTAGTCTAGCGGTGTTAAATCACAAGATATTGGAGGCCAATTCACAGGTCGAAAACGTGAAATTAGGCGGTCACCAAACGTGTCTTTCAATAAATCTATTGTGGCACGAGTTGTGTGACATATTGCGCCGTCTTGTTGAAACCACATCTCCTGGACATCATGGTTATTCAATTCAGGAATGAAAAAGTTAGTAATCATGGCTCTATACCGATCACCATTGACTGTAACGTTCTGGCCACCATCGTTTTTGAAAAAGTACGGACCAATGATTCCACCAGCCCATAAAGCGCACCAAACAGTAAGTTTTTCTGGATGTAACGGTGTTTCCACATACACTTGAGGATTACCTTCACTCCAAATGCGGCAGTTTTGTTTGTTGACGTAGCCATTCAACCAGAAGTGCGCTTCATCGCTAAACAAAATTCGCTTATGAAAATCGGGAACAACGGTAATCTCGTTTTGGGCCCATTCGACGAATCTACGCCTTACTTGATGATCGTTTGGCTTCAAATCTTGCACGAGTTGGATTTTGTAAGCACGCAAACCAAGATCCTTGCGCAAAATCTTCCATAAAGTGGATGGACACAGATCCAATTCCTGTGCTCGATGGCGGATGGACTCATTCGGGTCTTCCTCAATGCTACGCTCTACATCAGCAATAGCTTCTTCTGTACGCACCGTACAGCATCACTGGGGATGCGAGTTATCAATAAGAGTAAACTTGGTGCGAAAACGTTCCATGGTTAATCGAATTAACTGCTCTGATGGACGATTTTGTCGACGATAAAATCGACGTAGTGCGCGATACGTTTTCCGCACAGAACCATCATTTCCGAAATAAAATAGCACTATTTGCAAGCATTGTTCAGGCGTGAGTCTATTCACGATGAATTGCCAAACCAAACTGAGAATAAATCACTTGACAGCTGTTAAATCGGTCGCCATCTTGAAAAGTAATGCCAACTTAAAGTTCTATACCTCTATAAAAAACAGCGTTTATAAAGATCAATGAATTCCCTAGCCCATCTTTTCACAAAACCAAGAACAGCCCGAGCCTTGCCAATCATCATACTAATATGATCAATAAAAGACAGTTTCATATCCAATAATACTCCCAAATTAAGAAATGTAGTCACAGTTTCCAAAGGGCAAGAATTAAACACGCGATAGAAAACCATGCATTTATTTTATTAATTCTGCACCAAGTTACAAACAAATCAATATTTCGCTGAAGAACAGCTTCAAAAGTATAAAATAATTTAACGTCAGAATATTACAATCAGAAATAGCACAAGGAAGATCATTAAGAAACAATAAAAACAGTAAAGGACCCCAATGGCTACCCTGCGTAACACCAGAAGTAACATATACAGTCTTAGAAAATACATTCCTAAACAATACCCTCTGAGTCCTAAGGGAGAGGTAGGAAGGAGTCTAGCCAACGATGAATAATATCAGGAATACCGATTAATGAAAGTTTAAGAAGCAAAATACTATGATCAATCCTATTAAAAGCTTTACTGAAATCAGTATAAATTACATCAGTCCGAGCTCTGGCAAGAAAACCCCTGAAAATATGTGCAGTAAATTCAAGAAGATTAGTGACAGTCGACCTACCTTTTAAAAAACCATGCTGGAAAGCGGATATTACTTTGTTGCTTGACTTTACTTTGTCAGTGAATATTGTCAATATGTCCTCTGGAAGGTGTAAGCCGTTATCAAAATAGGATTTATTCGGTATTTTCGTTGAAATACTAGGTATCATGTAATCAACAGTGATATCAAGATAAAATATACCCAAGATATTGGCATGACTATAGCTTCTATGTCAATGTAGTTGCACAATTCATCACGTTGAATGGTTTTTGAGACTCAATGCCCTGTCTCATTGGCGTGTTGTCACTTCTGGTCATTCCTCTATTTTGGGGTTCGATCCCGTGGCCCCATTTGATATTGATTATCTCCTTGTGGAATACTGTTTTGATAGGGGTTTGGACTTCCTGATCCCGAGCAGAAGCGACTGGGCGCCTGACACGACTGTTCCACCCGAACTCCTGGATATCTACACCGACGGCTCCAGACTCGATAACGGGGTGAGCAGTGGAGTATACTCTGGGAAATTGGACCTGAATACCTCACTCCGACTGCCGGACTACTGCAGCGTGTTCCAGGCGGAGGTAATGGCCATCTACCAAGCCGCACAGTGGATCCTCGCCTATGGTGTTCCTATTCCTTTCAGCCGTTTCTCGATCTACTCCGATAGCCAGGCTGTATAAAGTCTCTGTCGAACGTTGCGGATAATTCCAGAATCGTCAGAGAATGTCGCCGCTGCCTCCATCTACTTGCAGGGCGCTTCGGCGGCACACTTGTCTTTGTTCCCGGACACTGCGACATTCCGGGAAACTGCAGGGCCGATGAGCTGGCCAGAGCTGGGAATGCCACTTACCTCGTTCAAACTGGCCATTGCGCGGAAATTCACCCAAGTTGCCAACCGGTCCTGGATCAATGAAGAGTCCTGCTCCATCGGTAGGCTCACTTAGCCCACAATGGATAGAAGGCGTACGAACCAGCTACTTGGACTTGGAAGTAATATCATCTCGATCACAGTGGCCATGCTTATAAGCCACTGTGTTATGGGTATACACGCGGAAAGAATGCGAGTCCCGTTTAACGGCTTCTGCCGTGGATGCAGTACCGCCGAGGGGGAGGAGACTGTCATCCACTTCCTCTGCCAATGCCATCCAATGCAGATATATTTTATTTGACTCTCCAACCCTTATCAGCTTGACGGAGCTATCGCCCATTGACATCAAGGACATAGCCTCGTTTATCAAACTTTCTGGCTGGTTTTCCAGCGTGGGGTAGTCGTGCTTTTTGAAAATGTGCAGCCCTTGCGCTGACCAACTTCCCCCTCCTTGGATCAGAGGAACTTGGTCAGTACAGAGGCTGCGTTCACCTGTGGCATCACAACGGGCCACTATGCGTGCTCAAGTGAGCTTTTTGGCAAATTAAAGCTACCACGCTAACCTAAACCATTCAGAGATCCGATTTTATACAGTTTGTAGTAAAGGACGAAATATTTTAAGATACTAATTTTATATATCAAACCAAGTTACATCGGTTGCGCCAACCTTTGCCAGATGTAGTTAGATCCACTTCTCCCTTTCAGCTGAGAGATATTCGCCATTTGAGAAATATTCCTTTTTTTATGGGACTTAAATGTTTTCTAATCACCATTATCTCTGTTAATTCCTTATAATGTGTAACCTGATAAAATGTAATTAACGCTTCCATGATATTTATTTGTTATCATCGTATCGTCATGGTTTTCTGTTTCAGTTCTGTTTTCAGCTGCTGTCGCATTAACCAGTTCTCTTTGCAAATCTAATTTCGCTTGTAATCACAAATAAATATGTACGTACGTTGCGCGGTTTTTAAATGAGATTTCATTTCATTTACGTTTAAATTATTGTCCAAAGCATACATATGGGTTGTGTAGGAATATTAAACGAATATTTTCCATTGCCCCAGTCAGTCAGTCAGAGTCAGTCAGTCCACTGCCGAGGCAATCAAAATAGTTCATTATCCTAAATTTTGCCTGTTTAACATGAATTTTAATTTCCTGCGCCTGGTATTTGCCGATAAAAAAAAAACGCTGCCAGAAAAAAAAATTCGATTTTAAATTGTCATTTGAATGTGGCCTGCATGGAAAGAAGAGTGACGGGGCAATTTCAAAATTATTATTTACAACCATTATCGGATCTAAAAACTCATGTTTACAGGCACTTTCAGGCAAATGAATGCGATGAAGGAAACGCGGTTACATACACACACATTCCTGCTTAAAACACTGGCTTATAAACCACAAAATGTGTAACGATGCCGCCGCCTTATTGGTAAATATGGCTTAAATATACATACGCGAAGTAAACTTATTAACACAACCAGTTGGCCATTTGTGGCTTTTGTTTCCTTCTTTCATTTCATTTCGTTTTTTTTTTGCCTTTAAAAGCCGCGTTACACATAAACTCGAGAATTTATGGGATTTAACCAAGAAATCGCTGGCCAAGTGGTACCAAGATTCCTTAAGTAATTTAATTAAAATAATTTTCGAAATCCGTCCGGCCTATGCGGTAAACGTATGTATTTCGTTTTGGAGAAAACAACAACAACAAAATCTGTGTGGAAATTATCTGAAAAACAAACTTGTCAACGCATTTGCAATTCGTTCATAAATTTGAAATAAAATTGTTTACTGGGTATTTATGTATGTTTATAGCGGTAGGCAAGCGAACGAGAGCACTACTCCAATGGCTTTTAGGCATAACGGGGAAGTGAAGCCCCGGGGATAGTGGTGGTGGTGGTGGTGATGTTGGTGGCTTGTTAAACATTATAAATCGGTTAGTATTTATGTCGAGTCGGCATAAACGCCTGCAATTGTTACGTTTTTATTTTATTTTTTTTTGTATTACATTTGGAGCTTAGGCTGGGCCTTTATTCATAATTTCATTTATTTATGGCTACTGAACGTATCTTGATTATTGTTTGCTGGAATTAAAACCTTTTCTTTTTGTTTTCCTTACCCGTCATCTAATTTGAAAAAAAGTTTCTATTTTCTTGCATTTTAATTTCGATTTTGAGCAGATTATGATTAAATAATGGCTGATTTGCTTATTTGCCTGTATTTTTAGTAGTTAAAGTAATGATAAGTATGATTAGAAGGCAATAACCCAACGAAGTTTTCAAACAACATATGTCGCTCTTACTGTAGTTTTTAAAAACTACGAATATTTGCAGGTTTTCTTTTGGAAACTTAAAGTATGAACTAGAAAAACAAACAAGAACGACAAAGCATAGGAATTACGAGAAAAGCAACATACAAAAATCAAATAACAATAATAAAACACAAAGAATAGCAAGTATTTACATTAACAAATCAACAGAAAGGTTCTAGAAGTTGCCAAAACAAAATAGATTAAGCATAGATAGAGCGAATGGCAGCCAGTCAGTTGAAATAAATATCCGGGGCTTTAACAGTTTGACTACTAAGCGATTCTGGTGAGGACATTCCAAAATTGGGGGACATATTTTGACAACGAATCTCGATTTTCGTAACAAATGAACGCAGCGCTTTTGCGCCACGTAGCAGTCAAACGGTTAATATCACATCAGTTACAACCTTCAGTCACCTTATAATTTCAGCAATGAAAGTCAGTTTAATTACAGTGTTAAAGGAACAATAGAGCGTTTACGGATTTAATCTCCCCTTTTTGCCGAAGAGACTGATCCTATTGGAGATATAGAAAACCCATCTTTACTCTCAAAACCTTTTACAGTGCTATACACAATTCTACACGGTAACCATTGAAACCTCCTATTCTAACTCTCGTTTGATTCATGGGAAATCTTAACAAGAATGTCCTTAACTGACACCAGACATGTTAGCGAAGAAAACTTCTTCAAACACCAGTAGGATATGAAAGTATAAAAGCTACAATCATTCCCAAATCTTGGGTACAGTTGATCTGGTTATCTTTATTGATTATACGATAACATAAACTGCTTTCGATCCTAGTTTCACAACATAAATACTAAAGAGATCTTTTTATGATAAAGGTTAACTGCTCCCAGAGAATTTCAATCAACTATTCACTGACGAATCCATATGAGACGACAAACTCGGATGTGTTGAAGTCGCCGTAGTCTAGTAGGTAGTGTGTTGGCTTATTAGACGCAAAAGCCTGGTTTCGAGCCCCAGGCCAGGCAGCAAAGACAAAATACTAAAATTATTTCTTCGGCGACTTCCTCTCAGTAGATTTCTGGCAGAAACTTTTAGAGTGAAATAAAAATTGCCATGAAAAGTTTATCAATAAATAAAAATCTGCCGTTTGGAGTCGACTTTAAACTGTAGGTCCCACCACTCATGCATAAAATTGACACACACAACATAAGTGGTGTGAGAAACTAGGACGTTGCACAATGGGTCAATTCGACCTCCGGGTACTGTACTTGTCTCAATTGACAAGTACACGTCCTCTAACCTAACCTAACTCGGATATGTTTAATTTTTTTGGAACATTTGAATTTCAGATATTGGCACTGGCACTAGCCAATTACTGTAGCACACTATACGGGATGTCTCTGGAGAAGAAAGTGAGACATTCGACATTTACCTTCATATGGGTTCCTGGACATGGAGACATTGAACGTAATGACAAAGCTGACGAACTTGCAAATTCTCGTGCAAAAGAGAATTCCATTTAATCCACTAGAGAGATTGGCATTCCTTTGAAGATGAGCAAACAAATAATCTCATTAACACGTCTCTCTTTTCCAAAATATCAAAGAGAGAAAACAAATCTGGTCCACTGTGGATGTATACATACATAATTGGTCATTACAATCCTTCAGTCAGGATCCCGACCTAGCTTCTAACACCACTCCCAGTGAGTGCCATAAGTAAGTCAACACTTTTGTTCTTAAGTATAAAAAGTCTACTCCTCTCATTTACTTTTCTCGCTATCCTAAGAAAATGAATTATTTCAGTGGTGTTTACTCACTTTTGGCGCTCAATGTATGTTGTGTGTGTTAATTTTTATCCATGAGTGGCGGGACCTACAGTTTAAAGTCGACTCCGACCGACAGATTTGTTTGAGAAACTTTTCTTGGCAATTTTTATTTGCTCTCAGAGTTTTTGCCAGAAATCTGCTGAGAGGAAGTCGCCGAGGAAATACTTTTTTGTAATTCGTTTTGATGTCTGACCTGGGGTTTGGACCGTAGCCTTACGTCTAATAAGCCAAAATGTATGCAGAACAAAAGTCACGTTAAACTTAAGCTGAGTTCGCCACTTAAACCTCATAGCAATTATAAAGAAGCTGTAGCTTTTAGGTACTCAGTTCCGAAGGCTGTCGTTGTGAAGTATACCCAACGACTTTTACAGAAGCCGTAATGACGAAGTGCAGCTGACAGAACATTTTATCTGTCATTGACACGACATATGGGAACCTGAGGTGAATTAATTGAATAGAATCCGCACTCCCTTAATACTAAAAGAGAGGTTGGGAAATACCAGCCAAGAATTAATTAAATGACAGAATAGGTACTATCGGTATTAAAATGGTACCTTGTAGGACCCTAGTTATCTATATTTCTAAAGCCGACTGACAATTTAACCTAGTTAGACCGCCCTTCAGGCCCTGATTTAATTCAAAACGTTTGAATAAGCCTGGTTACAGGAGCAACATTTCGTTCTAAGGTTCCTTGAAAAGATAACAAAAAAACATCACTGGGAGTCGTATCAATTCTGAACAGGATAGTGGCAGACGATGAATAGTTTTTGGCAAGATGGTAATTTGTTACCGCACAACATGGTGCACGTTTCCAATATATGAGATCATTGCAACTAATGGATTTCTTTTTACTACACCTCTACCTTTCAAATGAAAAATGTATTTCCATGCTTACATACATTATATTCGATACATTGACTTCCAAAATAAATTTGTTGCTGGGTTTTAATCAGCATGAAATATTTGCACGACTGCGACTGCGACGGCAACAATGACGATGACGACAAAGTCGCTGACGAGTGTGAATGTAATTTGAAATTCATGCGGATTTATGCCGATTGTTGAATATCATGTTGCATGCAAATACACATTTTAGATGAAATTAGAGTGGGCCTCGTAAATTATGGCATTAAGTACGAAACGAGTAATTTGCAGGCACTATTTATGGCGGGAAGCAAATGGTAGGCCGGTTAACTCTAATGTGGAGTACATTAACATAACGCAACTGCCTTAGCCGAACCAATATTAGCAAATAGGATTTCAAATGTCCACTACAATTCAACATTAAATATTGGAGGTAATTTTCAAGAAATTCAGATTTTATTAGAATAATGTTTGGCAAAGTAAACAAACTTTGGCAAAATATTTCGCTATAAATAGCAATCGAATGAATTTAAAAAAACCTTCAGTTTTTAAATATTTTTTCCTCTGTTTTAAATTTATGCCATGTGACACAGCTTGAAACAATTACCGACAGTTGTTGTTTGCCTATGACAATTATAAAGATTTTTATGGTTGTCCTCTCTCTCTCCCTCCTACCATAACCCAAAATCACTTGAGAATTTTTTCAACATTTTTATCACAGTTTCTTCATCGATAAACATAAATTTCTTGAGTAAATATTATCGTAGAATCGTTTAAAATGTTCGTTTATCTGTTCGTTGCTTATTTATTATCGGCACAAGAATACATATATTCATGTTATCCCACTGATCAGATTCGTATTTGTATTCGTATTCGTGTATTGGCCTTCGCATAATCATCGTTCCCACAAGATTATTATGATCGTTATGATCATGATTTGCTTCGAACGATTATAATTCGAATTTGAATATCCTGCTGCATACAAATTATTGCCACTTTAAAGTAGTTGTGATGCCAACCATATTATTAAGGACCGGACCGGACCGGGGGATTTCTATATTGCCGATGAGAGAATTTAAAAATCCCAGCACCTGACACACAACAACTTGTAATGATCCAATGCTCAGATGAACATCGTTAAACAACAACAAATCGTCAATGATTTTAATTTTCATAATGATAAGCGGAGGGAGTAGAGGAATATCATACTGTGTTAAATAGGTAGGCAGTTTGGGAATAATTTACAAAGTTTAATACGCCAATTTCTTGAAAATTAAAAGCAAAATGAAAATATAGATGTTTTGGGTTCTACAGCAAGAAATAGCCTTTGGCGGTATTTCGATTGAACTCACTATCTCGTCTTTTCAATTCCATAAACATTTGGGTACAAAATTTGGTTAAGGCCAAAGCATTTTTTAGATATCTCGTTCTTTTTAAAGCATAAGCTTGGAACATAGAACAGGAATTATTCATGGCATTCTTTATTTTAGTCCCAGAGTCTTTGCCAAAAATCTGCTTAGAGGATGTCTCCGAAGAGATATTTTTTCATAATTCGTTTTGATGTCTGACCTGGAGTTTGAATCTAGGCCTCACATCTAATAAGCCAACATACTACCTAGTAGGCCACGGCGATCTCATACTGTATTATACACCCTCGATTTTCCAAAGCATTCAAGTGCTTCGGATTTTTAAAACCGTGCAAGAAATACTTTAGTTCCTCTGGTCTCCTTATTACAGAAAATGGAATACAACTGTCATTTAAGATTCGTTGTCTTAAAGTTTACTTTGACGCTTTCCGACGCATACAGCAGTAAGGTGTTCTACACCGTCACAATGCGATTCACAATTTTATCGCTACGTTAAGGAAACATGCTTGTGGAAATTTAAAAGACGAAAATTTGTATTCCGACTTAATACAAGTCCGTCATTCGTGATTGATCACACATTATATTGAAGAGAGAATTCATTTTTTAGTCCCGCTATCCATATGTGGAACTCGTTTTCTGCAAAAGTTGTCCACAATGCACCCCTCCCCTAAGTGTTGGTGGTAAAGAATATGTTAAAAACTCTCCTCTTTCCCACTATAGCCTTTTTTCAGAAGTGTTTGGAATAAATCATGAGTTTTATTTCACCGAGTTGTGCGATCACCACTAATAGACAGATCGTAGACGGTTGTGGAGAGTATGGCTGACTTCCAAAATGTATCAATACAAAGTTTGTATACAGTTCTACTACGGTATATAAATTTTGTATATATGCAAAGTTAACAAACAATGCATCAACTATAAATCCGATGCCTGATTGCTTTTTGACTACGTTAAAAGTACACAATGTCGACGTTTTGAAATAGTATACATTGTAAACATTTTGTACAGCGGCTTTATGAAACACTATACTTTGTTCAAATTAATCCCGTGTATATAATAATAATCCATTACACTTTCACTTGAGGCACAGTTTTTAAGCAACAATAAATGAGAATCTTATCAACAAAGGAGGCGCTAAACAAGCTTAACTGGAAAACAAATACAAAAATAATTGAAATATCGTGGAGATGGGCACTCTCTTCAAACTCAATTGGAAACCCGATTACTTCTTAGGTTTTAATTCCGGTGAAGACAAACAAATTTTCATGTGCATAATACAGACACAATAAATTCTTTCCGCAGAGTTGTGCGAAATTCAAAAAAAATCCTTCTCTGTAATCAATTATGTGAAGTAAAGCCTATCATTTCCCAGTTACTTATCAATGCGACTACGTCAGTGTTCTCACATTAAACTGCCTTCATTCAAATCGAAATTTTTCTTTATTTGCTTGGCTGCAGCAGCAGCAACAGTTTTAATTCAGCATGATACTGTTGCAGCGACCAAATGAAGTCTTATTATGTTGTCCCGTTGCGTTAGAACTACCGGGGATATGATTTTATACCCGTTGAAAAACTATAAAACTTACGTTTTTATAACAAGGCGGCATATGATTACAAATTAAATTGCTTGACTTATGGCTTGTAAGGCTCACGCTTCTACGACAACTTGTTAAGCTGCTGGCCGTAAATTCAATTAAATTGCGAAAGCGTATGTGCATGTGAATACGAATGCAACCATGCGCATGCGCATGCATGTGAATACCCATTGCTCGTGTTTTTTATATACGAAAACGATTGTTTGCAATTTTATGATCTTGTTCTCTTGTCTTGTCCTGTCTTGTCTTATCGCTTATATTGTCTTGTCGCTTGTCTTGTTTTGCATTAAAAAAAAAATGCAAGAAAAAAAAGTAATAATCATGGGTTGGACCATAATATTTGAATGTTTATGTTACTGGCGAGATAAAGATGCGCAGCATATTTAAGCACACACGATATTATTTGTTTAAGTTGTGACTCTGTGGCTCTTGCTGCTGCTGCTGCTGCTGCTTCTGCTTCAAGACAATGACACAAAGATTGCAGCAAGCATCAGGGGAAAGTGTTGTTGTGGTCTTATTATGCTCATGTCTCATGTATGTTTCATAACGAAATCTAATAATCCAACCCTGTTGACTATGGGACAAAAAGATCATTTAATATTGTAATGCTGTTGCCCTCAAAATACTTAACCTGTCTGTCTGTGTTGTTGTTGTTCTGCAATGTGTGTGTATGTGTTTGTCAACAAATCCAATTTCAGTTTCCATCTCCATCCACTTAGTCTGTAATGTGTACATGTACTCATCATAATGTGTGTGGGTTTCCTTTCCTTTTGTTGCACTGAACGCATTCATTTCCATTCATGATACGAGTACTGAATGGATCTCGTTTAATCGCAACAAATCGGTTTGTTTATGCGACCGTCTTTCGTTTTTTTCTTCTTCTTCTTCTTCTTTTTGATCCAACCAAAGATGAGATATTATTGCCAGTGTACAACAATACACTATGTCGACAATGTCTTTAGTTAACCCGTCATTGTCATCATTGTTAACGAAAATGTCAAAGATCATAAAGAGACAACACCAACAACAATAACAACACAATATAAACAACACAACGAGCACAACAAGCCTAAGACGAAAGACTATTTTTGTTGCATTTTTTTTGTTTGTTTCTTAAATCTAATTTAATAGCTCTTTCCGTTTATCTCTTTCCCTTGGCCATAGATATGTATGTTAAGGGGGTGTGTAAGTGTGTTGCCATAACTTGAGCAAAATATGAATAAGATTGTGGCCTACATTCCCTATTGCTGTCCAGAGAGAGCGAGATCGTTATCAGAATGGTTGTTATTAAGATAAAAAGATAAATTCAAGATTTTTTTATTAAAAAAAATGCAACAAAGAACATAATGTTGAGTACATTAGGGGCATTCACTTACAAAAACAAACAAAAATCAAAAACAACTGAGAAATTCATTGATAAAGAGTACCTTTTAATGATTTAATAAGCTTTACGTATATCAAGAGATGGTCCCTACATGCAGTGGATTGCAAAAGTCTTACTACGGCAATATATTTTTACAAAAAAATCCCCACAGGCTTAATACTCTTGCACAAACTCCCGATATGACTTCAAGAGAGTATTTAGGAGATCATTTGAAAGAACGCTAAACCTCAAACAAAATTCAACCGGAAAACTTGCGCATTGTGCCACCAGAAAACACTAAACAAAACTTGTATATTCAATTACAAATGGGTTGAATGGAGTGCTTGACCTTAAGGGATATTCTACTAAATACAAGGGATAACATTTTCATATATTAGGCCTTTGGATTTTAAATTTACTCAGGTTTCTCCTTGGGAGTACCTATGGAGCCATCTGAAACTATTCCTTTATTTTTCTTTGGTTTTATAATAAAACAGAAATAGATTAATAAAATAAATATATAAACTACAAATTTTTATACAAATTTTAGGCTAAAATTCATGAAATTGCTAAAATATATTGCCGTACTGAGACTTTTACTGTCCACTGTACGTAATGTAATTTATTCACACAAGGCTCAGTGAACATGAGGGAAAAATGAGGCAGCATGCACTTTTAAATATAATTAATTTAAGAACACAGAAGAACTATAAAAGTAAAGAAAAACACTTCAAGTTGATTTCTCTTTTCATTTATGTTTCATTTGTCTTTCATTTTTTTTCGGTTTGGCAACTTCTAGAAGTCTATTGTTGATTTGTTATTGTAATGCCTTTTAATTCTATTTGTTTCTGGTCTTTTGGTGTAATCGCTGTATTTCCCTGTACTTTCTGTAAATAATACAAATCACATCAGTTTGATTTCTTTGTGGAGTTGATCCCCGTAAGCCTAAAAGATAAAATTGTCTCTCGTTTTAAGTTGTAAGGCAAAAACTGTTCGTCTTTGATGCTTTCAGTATGTATTGGCTGCTCGATCACACAAGAATTTCATTTTGTATTCGACCATTTTAAGGCGTAACTCTTTAAGGTCTTCTTCCTACTTTACTGAATAGTTAGGCCTACCATTAGTTGCTGGTGCTACTTTGTCAGCAATTTGGCGGACTCTGATGACCTCATGGCTTCATTCTTTTCTTTATTTCCCGCTATCACCTGATATCTTCTCCGTATATGATTGAATTGTTCTACTACTTCGTCTGACCTTGGGTGTAGAGGCATTGCTTTTTTCTATCATATTCCGTATACGTCTAATATTTTTATCAAAATCGTTGACAACAAATTTCTGTCTTGATCAGAATTAACTTCTAGTTAACATATCCCCTCTTATTCACGGATCCCTTCACAACTATACGAGTTTCCTGATTGGGTAGGGCATACACTTTCTGTTATTTACTGAAAAAGGCCATTGCGATCTTCACTCGTACAGCATTCTGTATTGCTTCGAAAATTATTCATGAATTTGATGAAATTCTGTTGGCGAAGGAAAACAATCACAGAGTATGCCTTCAAAAACGGGTTTTTGGACCATAGACCGAATGGATTGGGATAAATCTAGGTTGCGAATAAAATTGTGGTATTAACGCCCTTTGGCAACTCAACATGCCAACAGCTGCATAAAACTTACAAAATTTTCGCCAGCATCTTATGCTCTGCATTGCTACCACAGATATTATGAGCACGAAGTGTGTCTAAGCAAAATTTCTTCTAAAACTGCCTAACTTTGATAGGAAAAATCGCCACAATAGCATCATTCATTAAATCTTCAAAAAAGCCAGTGTTGATTCAGCATTTTTCAAAGGATCATGTTTCCAAACATATTAGGGTTATAACCTGCAGTTGGCCTTATTGTAAGGGCATATTGAAATGCTGGGATATGCAAGGCTTACGTATGTACTGATCACTCTGCGATATTATGAAAGTACAACAGTTGAAAATAATTAGTAAGGGATGAATACGGCAGGTGAACTTGCTAGAGGATGCACACACATATATACATACAAAATTGGTCATAACAACCCTTTAGACAGGATTACGGCCTATCTTCTCACACCACTTATGTTGTGTGCGTTAATTTTATACATGAGTGGCGGCACCTACAGTTTAAAGTCGACTCCGAACGACAGATATGTTTGAGAAACTTTTCGTGGCAATTTTATTTTTACTCTCAGAGTTTTTCCCAGAAATCTGCTGAGAGAAAGTCGCCGAAGAAATATTTTTTCATATTCCATTTTGATGTGTGACCTGAGGTTTGAACCGTGGTCTTACGTCTAATAAGCCAACATACTAGACGGCGACTTCTCGGTATCCTTGGTATCTATTGATTTTATATTGATTACGTGCTCCCCTTTAACTACTTGTCGCCTCCGACCGACAAATTTGTTTGAGCAACTTTTCATGCCAATTTATTTTAGAGCCGTGAAACAAGAATCTGAGGTGGTCGGCAATGAATCTTTTTTTCGCACTCATAAGCACTCATGAAATTTTGAATATAAGGGAGAGTCAACAATATTGAAATTAACCTATGTACTCTGATTCATTCATACTCATTACAACGTTGATTTATAAGTACAGGTTGCAATGAGTATGCGTACAACGTTGACATCAAACTCATACCATTCGAAATACATATGTTTGATTCATAAGCCTACTCATTTAGAATCATAACTTTAGAAAAATACCTACAAATGATTCGTGTGACTCGGAATCATTCATCAAAATTTACAGTCTTAGTTGTTATTGCATTTACAAAAAAGCAGAGCAAACACACAACCTTTTTGTGAGTATTCTAGTGTTCGTAAGCAATTCATACTTATTTTATGATTCGTATAAATGTTGAGTTAAGGAGAGTCGAAATCAACAACATCATACGTGTTGTTAAGTATGAATATGATGAGTACTTCAAACTTTGAATATGGGTAGGGGAGGTTCCATGATATTAAAATAACTATGAATGCTTATAAGTATCAAAAATTATGAGTATGATTCGATTCTGCTCATCTTTTTGAATACTCATTGCTGATCTCTGTAGTAGAGTAACAAAAATAAAAAAATTTTGTACAAAAAAAAGCGTTTTCATGTTAATATTACAGTAAAATTCGACTTATTTCAAGAAAATCGACAACAACAACAACAAGAAAAACATGTAATGACAAGAAAGAGGCACAATGCTATGTATTCTTGGATTGATGGACAAGGTAACAACAATAAACCATAATCAAAACAACAACAACAACAACAAAATATACTTCACAGCAGTTATGATGACGTTATTATGACAACATGTCAAAAATATAAATTATGACAGCAACAACAACAGCAATAACAACACAAAAGTAAAACAAGAAAGAAAGCAGCTACAACAACAATAATAACAAGAAGAATATCATTTACAATACCAAAGTATGTACATATGTATACACGCAGTCAGAGATGGAAACACGGACATTAGCCAGCAAAACATTTACAATTTATAACCACAATTGCCATTGCCATTGCCAGAGTGCCCCTACCAACCACTGCTGTACTGCTATTCATTACAAAATAAGTTCCCAAGTCTCACTCACTCTCTCATGCGACTTGTATACATACCTCAGCTATTCAATCCATATTGTTCTTGTTGTTGTAGTTGTTGTTCTTGTTCTATTCTTTTTCTTTTATTTCTTTTAATTTAATTTTCATGGAGAATTGAATTGAGAATTGAATAACGAGTGAAGATTTGAAAGCAATTTGTTTAAATGAATTGAACATTTTAATTTCATTTTTTATACGAATACGAATACGAATACGAATACGATTGCAGGTGCCTTTGCCACTGCCGCTGCCGCTGCTGTTGCCGTTGCTGTTTACCAAGGAAATGAGAAATAAAACCCTCATAAAAGACCATAAAAAAGATGTATTTCTGGCCAAATAAAATCCATTCGAATAAACGCAACGGCAAGCATTCAATGGTAAAATTTCATGAATAAGATGATGATATGGAATGTTTGAATGAAAATGAAAAGAATAAATTCTCAACGATACAATACACACACACATGCACACATACACACAAACTGGCTAATACGCAATTGTGTTTTCAATCCCTAAGAATTCATCTCTTAATGAGGCCTATTTATTGTTTATAAACGAGCAGAGATTCCCAAACATTTAATTTAAAAAAACAAATTGTTTATCACACGTTTAATAGCATATACAGTCATGGGTGTGATATAAAGAAGACAGAGTCCCAGGCATTATTAAAATTTATTGATCGAATCGAAATTACTTTTTCAGTCGAATAGCCCATAGGATACCGCTGTAACTCAACCTTGTAATCTAAAGTAAACATGTGGATAAAAAAAACAAAAATTGTCTCCAGAAAAACAAAATCTTATTGCTGGGCTTGGGCTTGGTGGCGCCACACCTTATCATCTGCGGTTTGCCAGTTTATAAGAGGAAGGCGCTGATGCACGACATTAGGTAGGGCCGGATGGGTCAATCGACCTAGTCTCTACCTAGAGCCAGCATAGGTTAGGTTAGCTTAGGTTAGGTTAGGTTAGCGTGGTAGCTTTAATTTACCAAAAAGCTCACTTGAGCACGCATAGCGGCCCGTTGTGATGCCACGGGTGAACGCAGCCTCTGCACTTATCAAGTTCCTCCAATCCAAGGAGGGGGAAGTTGCACATAGAGTCAGCATACTCTCAGGTAATATTCCGTTACTGAGCAGCCATTTAATCATTACGAGGGGAGCCACGACTACAACCTGGAAGTAACTTCAACGATCCGGGAGTCCTGCTATACAATTTCTCGATACACACATCACATCCCGTGTTTCTATCTAACATCCAGCCTACGACATACGTATATATCCAGAGAATTTAGAGGAGAATTTGGGTTCGCATAGCAACAATCTATATTTAGGATGACGGTGTCAAAGCAACCGTTTAAATAGTTAAAGGGGACGCACATAATCAATATAAAATCAACGGAGACCAAGGATACCGAGAAGTCGCCGTCTACTAGGTAGTGTGTTGGCTTATTAGGCGTAAGGCCTCGGTTCAAACCCCAGGTCAGACATCAAAACAGAGTATGAAAAATTATTTCTTCGGCGACTTTCTCTCAGCACATTTCTGGCAAAAACTCTGAGAGTAAAAATAAATTTGCCATGATAAGTTTTTCAAAAATCTGTCGTTCGCAGTCGACTTTAAACTGTAGGTCCCGCCACTCTTGTATAAAATTAACATACACAACTGAAGTGGTGTGAGAAGCTAGGTCGCAATCCTGACTAAAGGGTTGTATTGACCAATTATGTATGTGTGTGTGGATACCAAGAAATAAGCGTTTATAAATCTAGCACGCCCATGCTACAGTTTAGGCCACCCGATTACCAGATGCAAGAGCTGTCTGCTGCTCTAGGAGAAGATCGAAAGGAAGGCCAATTTAGCATTGAAAAAAATTCCTTCTTTGGTGTCTTCCTTAGAATACTGGTAATAAGCTTGCCAAAATGTTTTCTCACTCTCTTTAGAATCGTACATTATCAGTTCAACAAATGGCCTTAAAAGTCAAGATGTGACAAATCGTTTAAGCCTCCTTTACTGATAAAAAGAAGCAAAGCTTTTCGGTTCCTTTCGAAGATATTCTGCAAACTGAATACGTATTTCGCAGAGGCGAAACTTAGCTCAATTTACACAATCATGGAGAATTGATTCCCGGGATCTGAAGTGAATTCAATTACAGACCAGTTACTCTTCTCCAAATGTCTGATACGGAAGTTGATTTCGTAAGCAGCATTGAACTGCCTCGAGATCATTTCGGGGTACACGTATTAGAGCATAGATGAGGAGGTTAATGTTATTAGTTTTGGGGGAACATAGATTACA
This sequence comes from Sarcophaga subvicina, assembly GCA_936449025.2. Lineage (NCBI taxonomy): Eukaryota > Metazoa > Arthropoda > Insecta > Diptera > Sarcophagidae > Sarcophaga > Sarcophaga subvicina. Next base: position 86,043,815 of record OW388081.2, read on the forward strand.
ACTGAAAGAAAGCAGTTACGCCTTGACCATTTTGTACATTTTTTATTTTTTACTGTCTATAATACTATAAATGGCTTTGGAATCAAATTAAATTGTATTGAAGAGAATATCAGACCAGATTATTTCCTTTAAAATTGCATTTTCCTATTGAATTCAGCTCTCTCAATAGCATTCGGGAAATTCCTTTTCAAATGCCTTTATTTCTACTCATTAAGAAACCATTAAGAATCACTGGCTTAATCATCTAATGGTACCTGTTTTAGGCAAAAACTGTAACACAAAAACTCATTAAAGACTTCTTTCTCTCTCTCGCTTGATTAACCAAACACTGTCTGTGGTAGCAGTCGATACAATAGAAGAATCGTATCGCGCAGAGCCTTTTAGGTGAAGAGAATCAAAGTAATCTGATCGTCTTTTGCCACCGCATTAACTTGCCCTCTTTTACACCTCAGATGGTCAAAGGAGATCAAACAGAAATGAATAGATGCCGCTCTAATAATATAAATTAAATTGATCTTTATTAGGGTGCATGTACGTATCTATGTATGTCTGTATGTAGGAATTAAAACGTTTTCTGAATAAAACAGTGGCGTGTCTATAGAAATAATTCGAACAAGTAAGATAGCAAGTGTTGATCCATCTCGACTGCAAGCTGTCCTATGCTACAATTCTGTTTTAGGGTAAAAATAGAAGTCATCATAGTCTAGTAGGTAGTGTATTGTCTTATTAGACGTAAAGCCTGGGTTCAAGCCCCAGGCCAGACATCAAAACAAAATACAAAAAGTATTTCTACGGCGGCTTCCTTTCAGCAGATTTCTGGCAAAAAATCTGAGAGTAAAAATAAAATTTCCATGAAAAAGTTTCTCAAAAAGCGTTCGGAGTCGACTTTAAACTGTAGGTCCCACCACTAGGTGGTGCCAGAAACTAGGACGTTGTACAATGGATCAATTCCACCTCCGGGTACTGTGCTTGTCTTAATTGACAAGTACACGTCCTCTAACCTAACCTAACCTAACCTAGGGTAAAAATAGGTTGCGTTGCGGAAGATAATATTTCAATAGAAATACGTATCGTACACAGGAGCAAATGTATATAAGAAAAGCCAAGGGTTAACAAGGGTTGTTCGTTTGCTAGTCGCGTCCATGCTGGGAAAACCAAAAAAATTCTCCGTTACTAGGGCGATGAAAACAACTTTTGCGAATTTTTACAGGATGTATCCACGCGAAATCTCCCCGTGCTTCTTTCTGGCGCAGAGGCGTGGACACTGATGCAGCAGCCTTGAGAGTATTCGAGAGAAAAGTCCTACGTAAGATCTTCGCTCCATTGCGAGTTGTCGATGATTTACAGTGAGATGTATGAGCTCCTCAACGACATAGACGTTGTACAGCGTATTAACATCCAGCGGCTGCGCTCGCTCGGCCATGTCGTTCGATTGAAGGAGGATGCCCCGTCGAGACGGGTATTTGCGAAAGTCGGCGAAGATGACGACCTTGTTGGCGTTAGAAGGACCAAATCGTGAAAGCCCTGTCATCGGTTGGTGTGACCAACTGGCGTAGGCACACAAGAAACAGATGTGCCTGCAAGGATGTGTTAAGGCAGGCCGAAATCCTTTTACCGGGTTGTTAATGGCCAATTAAGTAAGTAAAAATCCAAGCGAAATTCTAAAACCAAATCAAAACTCGTCTTATCTCATGGAATTATTTTTTTAAATACCAGCCTGTAAATAATAAAGTTTCATCGATGAATTAAAGCAGTGTTGCAATCATTAGCATAAACGTAGTATGCACCACTCCCTTCCCTGCCATCAAGACAAATTTAAAACCGAGCAACGCCACTGTGTTTTCGTTTAACAAAATACCAATCGTGTGAGAATATTTCACTCCATGGCTGTGTGTGTGTGCTTGTTTGTTACTCACTGTATGTACAAGTATTTAATCCGTCCATAAAGTAGCCAAAGTAGCCAACGTTAGTCACAATAATATTTTATTCATCGTATATGCCACAGTGAATCACTTTTATTTCAAAGCGTTTAATTAGATTTGATTTCATTTTGAAAAGCAAAAAAAAATCGATTTTAATCCCCTGCTATGCGCTGCTCTGCTACTATTTAGCGTGGTTTGATGATGACGATGATGCTGGTGATGGCAATGGTACAGTGAGGTAAAGTGCGATTTGGACACTGTTTGCTGTCTAATGTATGAAACGAGCTTTTTAAAGCGTAACAAAAACACGCAAAAGATCAAAGAGAACAAACACCGATTGATTGTGTATTGATCGCGTTTATTTTTAATTTTTTTTTTTTTAGAACAGAAAGATTTTCTTTAAACGCCTTCATTACACTGAACTTAAGCAGGCGCAAGTGGTGAAGAGGCGAAGAGCATAGAGAGCCTAGTGTATGCAAGCGATTTAATTGCTGTTTAAGTACAGGCTTTGGCTTAATTATGTCTTTACGACGCAAATAATCAGTACAACGGTAGGAGGTTTTAATAGAACAGAAAAAAAAAACGTTTTTAATTAAACGAACTCATTGAAGACCTTTTTGACTTCTTGTGGTTTGTTGTGGTAATCAATAGACGAAGAAATATTTTGTAATTAAAAGTCTTAAACTATGACGATATGCATGAACACAAGGACTGCTTGCTTCCTGAGTTACAATATTTACCACAAGCTACAGGCGGTTTTCGATTCGACTTCAATGAACACCGGTTTGTTCAATTGTATTCCTTTCAATTGTATTCGTGTGATAAGTTATGTGTTTTGTTTACTTTTGTTTTAAACGTTTCAATTAATTTTGATTTTGTTTTTGTTTTTTTGATTTTAAATTCATTTTTCTTTTTTTGTTTTTGTTTAATTAGAATGTTGCTTTAAATTTAAATATTTAATCAGTAATTAATAATTCCCTGTACGTTGCTGAGCTAATTTTATAAGCAAATCTCAATAAATTATTATTTAATTAAAAAATTATTATTATTCGTTGGTATTGGTGTTGGTGTTGGTGTTGGTGATGCTGTTTTAAGAGCCAAATTTATGACGCTTTAATTGAAAAGATTTAAAGTTAATAAATATTTAAAAATAAATTATTATTTTTGTTCTGATGACTTAGATCCTCTGTTTTTAAAAGCTTTGTCACCTAGACTTTTACCGTATTTTACTCATGTATTCAATTCAGTCTTAACTATGTCCTCTTTCCCTGATGAATGGAAACGGTCAAAAATCATCCCAATTCCTAAATCTAACAATGAATTCAGGCCAATTGCCATTCTTCCGTTCCTGTCCAAAGTTATGGAAAACCTCATAGCTAGACAAATGAACGATTATCTCACGAGTAATAATTTTTTATCTGATAAACAGTCGGGATTTATGAAAGCTAGGAGCTGCACTACTGCTTTAGTCAAAGTAGTTGATGACCTTAGGTTGAAGCTGGATACATAGCGTTTTTTTTCTTTTGGATCACACTAAGGCTTTTGATACAGTTGATCACAGAATATTATTGAGAAAACTACAGACCCTCTTTCATTTTTCTAATTCAGCTTGCAGCCTTATACGTTCCTATCTCATTAACAGATCTCAACGAGTTTACCTAAACGGCAACATCTCGAATTCGGTACACGTTGGAAGAGGTATTCCTCAGGGATCAATTTTAGGGCCCCTTTTGTTCTGTATATACATTAACGACCTACCTGATGTTTTGGATAATTGTAGCGTACATATGTACGCTGATGACGTTCAGCTCTATAGGAGCGCTTGTATTGATAATATCCGACTATGTGTAGATACGATTAACGATGATGTACGGAAAATTGACAACTGGGCTAGTGCTAATGGACTTTGTATTAATCCCTCTAAATCGAAATGTTTATTGCTCTCCAGGTCTAAGAGAACGTTTGATGTGCCGGAAATTATTATCAGGGGGAATAAAATTGATTTTGTTGAATCGGCATCTAATCTGGGTGTTATCTTTAATGGTCGGCTAACGTGGTCTAGCCACATTAATGTCATCGTTGGTAAAGTTTACGGTATGCTTAGGAACTTATGGGCTGTTATAGATTCGACTCCTTTTGCTATACGCCTGCAACTGGCAAAAACGTTTTTGATTCCTGTTCTTTTATATGGATCGGAAATTTTCGCAAACTGTGATGCGTATGATAGGCGGAAACTCAACTTGGCTTATAATAACGTAGCCAGATATGTATTTATTAAGGGACTTCGGGACCATATATCACAATTTTCTTACCAGATATGTGGTACTCATTTTGATAATCTATTGAATATTAAGTGCCTAATTCTCCTCCATAAGATTATTACTTTGGAACAGCCAGTATACTTATTTAGCAGGATTAGATTTGCTAGATCCAACCGCGGTAGGAAAATTATCCAATTAAGGCATAGGACTCTTTTGTCGAAACGACAGTTCTTTATACACACCATCAGTCTTTGGAATGCACTACCTAATTATATTCAGAACATAGGCAATGCAACTAAGTTCAAAAAGGAGTTATACAATCTGTTTAAGTAGTTTGTAATATATTTTGATTGTTTTATTCATTTTTACTCTTCATTTTTATTAGTGATTAATTATTTTCATTTTTCTAATTTATTATTTAAGTTTCATTGTATCTCATTATATGAATATATTTCCTTGTTTGTATTTTTCTTTATATTTGTATCTTTCCTAATTTAGTTTTTTACAAATACTCATTTTCTTATCCTAATTTTTTTTGTATCGATTGCTATTTCCTGAGGTTAAAACATGTTCTTATTCTTATTCATTTTTATTTATACTGTACTTCAAACAATTCATTACTCATATAATGAGCGATTTGTTATTACTTTTTCCTATTTGATGTCCTCCCATAGCACTTTCATTTATAAGATTATTATCTTGTTGTGCTATGATTAATAAATAAAATAAATAAATAAAATAAATAAAAAATAATATCAGATGCAATAAAGTCAACTCCTTTATCTTAACTTAGCTGCGTTGAAATGATACTATTCAGCTGCAATATGAGCCCGAGATCGTCAATGAAACGTTTTATCGCTACTCATAAGTACTCATGAAATTTTGAATATGAGCGAGTCAACAATATTGAAATTTAACAATGTACTCTGATTCATTCGTACTCATTACAAGGTTGATTTATGAGTACAGGTTGCAATGAGTATGCGTACAACGTTGACATCAAACTCATACCATTCGAAATATGTTTATTTCATAAGCGTACTCATATAGATTCATAACTTTAGAAAAATACTTATAAATGAGTCATGTGACTCGAAGTTCTGCGTCTATCAGCTTTTCTCTCTTTGCAGACCTAACTGCCTGTCCGTAACAGTGAATTCTTACAATACCTGTAATCGAGCAGGAGGCGACCTCATACCCTTTGACCCTCTGACTCAGCTTGTTCAGACTGCTTCATACTAATCTATAGACAACCGTTTACGAATCCTCATATGGCCTGAGGTTCCATCAGCGTTGCAATGTTCCGCCATTTTTACTTCAAATCCAAACTGAATTCAGAACATCTTTCAAGAGCGTAGATAGACGATATGTAGATGGAAGATATCCGCGGGCTTACCGAATATTTCACTCTGGGGACGAACACCAACACTATATGTTCTTGATTCCTTAAAATCATAGAATTTATTCGTTCTAAACATACATAATTGGCCATTACAACTCTTCATTCAGGATTACGATCCACCACTCATGTTGTGTGCGTTAATTTTATACGTGAGTGGCGGGACCTACAGTTTAAAGTTGACTCTGATCAGATTTGTGAGAAACTCTTTCATGGCAGGTTTATTTACTCTCAGAGTTTTTGCCAGAAAACTGCTGAGAGGAATTCGCCGCAGCAAAATTTTTTCATATTTCGTTTTGATGCCTGATCTGGGATATAAACCCGGGCTTTACGTCTCGTAAGCCAACACACTACCTATTAGACTACGGCGACTTCACTTGAAATTTAACTATGTACTCTGATTTATTCATACTCAATACAACGTTGATTTTAAGTACATGTTGCAATGAGTATGCGTACAACGTTGACATCAAACTCATACCATTCCAAATATGTTTGATTCATAAGGACAATACTTATAAATGATTGCTGACACATCCGTTTAGTGAGTATTTTAGTGTTCGTATGCGATTCATACTTATTTTGTGATTCGCGTGTATATGTTGCGTTATGGAGAGTCGAAATCAACAACATCATACGTGTTGTTAAGTATGAATATGATGAGTATGATGAGTACTTCAAACCTTGAATATGAGTAGAGGTTCCATGATATTAAAATAAGTATGAATGCGTTCGTATAAGTATCAGAAATTATGAGTATGATTCGTTTCTACTCATCTTTTTGAATACTCATTGCTGATCTCTGATATGAGCATTCCATTATGCCTTACTACAGAGGACATAAGGACTGGAACAATCAGTTAACTATTGAGGCCATTAATGTCGTCTCATAATCTTGTTAGATTATTTCTCTTGGACAGGAACGTATGCCACTCAAATGTCAAGTCCACAATATATGGGAGACATATTATAACCTTCTTAGGAAGCTCCCTAAGTTTCTAGGTTATTCCAGAAATTCAAAAAATTGTCTCCAACAATACTCGCCTTCTAAAACTTCTTTGCAATTATAGTTTTGGTTGCACTCTCTTGGTCTTCCCTAAACATAACAGTTTTTTCCTTCCTCGTAAAGGCGTAGTTCACTCGATATGGCTACCAGATCATTGCAATGTCTTCCAGGCAGAAGTGTAGGCGGTTATGATTATTACAGAGGGCAATATCCCTTTGGAAATATGTCTCAGAAATTAGTATAATAACAGGACTCTGCAGTCTAATTTCGACTTCTGGAAGTCTTTCAACGAGATGGCGGAGTCGTGTAATATTAACTGCGGGGAATCTGCACAGCGTATGAATTTCCTAGACATGGCATTATCATTGAATTTTTGGATGAAATTTCTATATTAGGCACCCTACTGAGAATTTACAAGCTAAGGATTGATAAATCGGTAATAGATTCACCCAAACGCCGCGTTAGAAGACCCGCATACGGACAAGATAACTCGGCAAATCCCCCCAGGGATGAAAGAGGGCGCATAGAAAAACTGCTTAAATTCTACAACTGCATACTCATTATAGTTTTAAGAAGTATTTTACTGGTCTCTGCTTACTTATTTAGTTAAATTGGTCATTACAAGCCTTTAGTCAGAATTATAACTTAGCTACGTACATCACCCATATCGTGTTCCACTTATCCGTAACTGGTGGGACCTACGGTTTAAAGGCAGATTTTTTTAAAAATCTTTCAATAGTAATTTTTTTTTGCCAGAAGACTGCTGACAGGAAGTTGCCTAAGTACTATTTTTCATTTTACGTACTGGCTGAGATGTCTGACTTGGGGTTTGAACCCTGGTGTAACGTCAAATAAGGCAACAGGCTGCCTACTAGACTACGGTGACTTCATTGCATTCTGCGTAATCATGCTGAACACATTGATGATGTATCACTTGCCCAATGACTTTTGCAGATGTAGCAGGTGTAGGAAACTGTTATTCACCTTTAGGAGAATAAAGCGCCTGGTCTTCTCTTGTGCAGATGATCTCACTGACCCATGAGGATGAATATTGGAAAAAAATTGTTTCATGGGAAGCAATAGGGGAAGTAAATGACTGTGTTATCTCCAGGCGGCATACACTTAGCTCGGCAGTGTGTGTTTCCTTTAATCGTAAATTGTAGTTTCGTTGTATCTTTTAAGGAGGTTTTTTAATGTATTTTTCGAAATTGCCAAACGATTCAAAATGTATCAGCACTGCATTCGTTTTTCTTCCTTACCTACTTACTTAATTGGCCATTAACAACCCGTTTGGGCGGATTTCGGACCGTTTTTAGCACATTCTTCTAGAAGCCTTTGCTTTTTGTGAGTCTTCGCCGGTTGGTGGGATCAGTCGGGGACAAGGCTTTCTCAAATTAGTTGTTCGAACGTAGACACGATCGTCCTCTACGCCGAATTCCACTAACTCCACCACAAATAACCCTCCCGCTGAAACACTATCTTCTAACCGAACGACGTGTTTGAGCCAGAGTAGCCGTTGGATGTTAATGCGTTGAACAACGTCTATGTTGTTGAGGAGCTCATGTAGCTCATTATTGGATCGAATGCGGAAATCATCGCCAACTCGCACTGGATTGAAGATCTTACGAATTCTCTCAAGGCTGCTTATTTATGAGCCTTGTATTTACTATTCCATTTATAGTTTAGTATACGAGCGATACGTCCTATACAAATCTTTAGTGAATGATTGTTGTAATCGTATGTATGTTTCCAATTCAGTGCGACAACAGCGCCTATCATCTTGTTGTTGTACTTGTTGCGCCACACGCTAAACTTGTTCGAACGGTGCAATAAAATCATTCGCATGACCTGCGTTCTTGATAAGATGCCAAGTTATGCTTGTAATTCAAACGTTTCGCCTCAGTAAAGTGATTGTCTAACGCAGGCAGAGAGAATGCGTTTTATTTGCACTCGCACTTTTACTTTTTGCATCTTTTTTTGTTTTTTTGGATGCAAGAAATCTAAGGAATTCCAAAAAAGAAGGAAAAACTGTCTTTGTCCCGAGACCACACCAGTTATAACCCATTAAATACGGACGCCATGAGGCTGACATAGTGGCGGCGGTAAAATATGTTTCAAAAAAAAAAAAAGAACAAAAAGAAGCTTCGGCTTTTCATTTAAAAGCAACAACAATAGCAAGTAATAACGAAAGAAAATTGCAACGCTTTGTTGTAATTTTTATGACGTTTTTTAAATTTTTTTTTTGTTGCCATTACTCCGTATAAAAGACTCAAAATACAATCGAATGAATGCCTGTTAATAATGATGCTTTAACGCGCTTTAACTAACCAACCAACCATTCTTCATGCAGCATTCAGCATTCAGCATTCACAATGCAGGCAGCACCAGGCAGCAACAATAAGGATAATAATGTTAAAGCAGCAAAGCATGCAACTTGAAAATATGAAATCTTTTGCAGAATGTAAGGAAATTAAAATTTTATTTCAACACGTTGGGAAGAAAGTAAACTTTTAGAAACTGTATGTGGCCACCCGAAGAAGTACAAATTAATACACGCTTTAGTATTGCTTTTAAGTTTTCTTTTTTTTCTCTCTCTCTCTCTGTTTTTGGTTCTCGACAATAAAGTCGCCTGTTTACGTTGAGTCGTCTCTCTAGTTTTTCTGAAGTGTTTAAACAAAAAAAAAAAAACAAAAAAAAAAGACGGAAAACATCCTTAAATGTTTGGTTGCATGTCTGATGGCCTGACTGCCTGCCTGCCTGCCTGCCAGTTTGCCACACTGTGAATTATTAAGTGTCTGTGGCAGGGAGAGAGAGGCTGTGTGTGTGCCAGCCAGCCAGCTAAAAAGATGTGTGGCAGCAACAATAACAATAAAATAACAAATGTATTGTAGCTTCAACAATATTTAAAGCTTCGATGGTGAGCGCCATCTCGTTTAATCTACCTTTTAAGGGGCGTGGCCATAGTATTTTATATGCGATGATCAAAGACAGCCGCCACTTTGTTCTTGTGCCGCTTTTACGGCTGCAATGCTTTAATGTTGCCTTCAATTTCGTTTCCATTCGTCTCTTTTGTTCTTGTTCTTTTGGCAAAGCTCTACAACATTATCTGCCTCATAATGATCATTTCAAACTGCCATCGTAATCATGATGATCATGATGATGATGATACTTGTACTCGCACACAATACCAGTTGATTTTCAAAAGTGTGAATGAGTTTGAACCCACTGCCACTGCCACACAGAAAAAAATTGCACAAAAGATGCGCAACAGCAATAAAAAAAAGGAGGCTTTAAATCACTGGCATGAATGTCTTCCATAAGAGTCAATATGTATTCATTAATTTCGCATAAAGTGTTGTAAATAAAAACATGCAACATATTTGAAGAGAATAATAGCAACGATATTGGCATTGGAATTCCTTACGCCTGGCATCAGAATTCTTCCTGTCGCAAATTGCACAATGGGCTTGAAACTGTGTGTGAAAGTTAAAACTCCCTAATCATGGAATAATCTTTCAACGCATTTTAATTTTCTTTAACCAATAGAAGGAATATGAGCGGCAAAATTACTTAAAAGTAATGCAGATTGTTAGTTAAGGCCCATTGTATGGCTCACTAAAATACTCATGTAAGATGTAATATTGCTCAGATAATTTATGATACTTTCTAAGGCGCCATTCATGATGTAAACTGTATGAGTTCCTTTTGAGACAGGCAGTCGTACAAAATATGTTCATGTTTCCACACATTAAAACATCAGACGTTGTTGCCAGATCTCAAGTGTCATGTCGGAATCAAAGATCATCAATGAATCATTTTTTTGCTACTCATAAGCACTCATGAAATTTTGAATTAAAATCAGAGTCAACAATATTATAATTTAACTATACACTCTGATTCATTCATACTCACTACATACAACGTTGATTTATAAGTACAAGTTGCAATGAGTATGTGTACAACGTTGACATCAAACTCGTACCATTCGAAATATGTTTGATTCATAAGTCTACTCATTTAGATTCATAACTTTAGAAAAATACTTCTAATACTTATGAATGATTCGTGTGACTCGAATCTTAGTTGTTGTTGCATTTTCAAAAAAAAAAAAAAGACAGCAAGCAGAGCAAAAACACCACCTTCTAGAAAGTATTTTAGATTCATACTTATTTTGTGACTCGTATATATGTTGAGTTATGGAGAGTCGAAATAAATACGTGTTGTTAAGTATGATGTAATATGATGAGTACTTCAAACTTTGAATATGAGTAGAGGTTCCATTATATTAAAATAAGTATGAATGCGTGCGTATAAGTATCAGAAATTATGAGTACGATTCGATTCTACTCATCTTTTTGAATACTCTTTACTGATCTCTGGTCTGAGTTCCATGCTTTCCCTATTAGGCTTCCCTTTTGTTCTACTAAGTCATCCTTATGATCAAATTTAACGGAATGTAAACTTTGGCTTATTGGTAATGGAATTCAAAGCCCATAAATCGATGGCGAGAGAGATAGGTCTCCTATGTCTGGACAGTAGTTAAGAATCTTTCGAAATTCATTTTCAATCTTTCCTTTAGGTTGACACAGCAAAGTTTGAAGTTCAATCGTCTCTGAAGGCAAAAATATCAAACGAATATTCGAAATGCTTCATTGCAAGCTATTATCGATAACAAACAGACTAAAGATGTATTAGATCATGATTATGACCCCACCAACAGCCTTCCAGTGTTTATTTATTCAGTACTAATGTCGATACGATACGATTGCAAACTAGTCTAGCGAACAGATTACTCCCGGATAAATCAATTTTGATAAAGAAACTGATTTTAATGTAGGCACTGAATTCGCTGTAGTCTAGTAGGTAGTGTGTTGACTTATTAAACGAGAGCTCCCCCTTTAGTCAGGATTACGGACTAGTTTCTAATTCCAATTATGTTGTCTGCATTAATTTTTATAGGAGTGGAGGGACGTTTTCGTTTAAATTCGACTCCGAACGACAGATTTTTGAGAAAGTTTTCATGGCAATTTTTTTGTGACTCAGAGTTTTTGCCAGAAATCTGCTGAGTGGAAGTCGCCGAAGAAAGATTTGTCTGACCTGGGGCAAAACGAAATATAAAAAAAATATTTCTTACGGTGATTTCCTCTCGACAGTGTTCTGATTGCCTTCTGACTGAGAATAAAATAAAACTGCCATGAAACGTTTCCCAAGAATGTGTTGTTCGGAGGCGACATTAAACTGTAGGTACCTACAGTTAACACACACAACATGGTTGGTATGTGAAACTAGGTTGCAATCCTGACTAAATTGTTGTAATGACCGGTTAAGTTAGCAAGTAATATCATAAGGTTCTAGCTTCAGAACTTAAGTTTTAAAAACCAGGGATACCACTGTCTCCGACATCATGGCTGATTCAAATGGTCGTGGTTGTTGCAGTGAAAGCTAGTATCGTCTCTGAAGACCTTCAGATCTAGAAATTAATAATCAAATCAAAGGATAATCAACTATTTCTGCCTTCTGGGCTAAAGTAAACTAAAAGAGACGTCATAAACAGTGTTGTCTACAGTGATATCCTACCATCGTCTCTGAAAGCTGGTATCGTCTCTGAAGACCTTCAGATCTAGAATAAAATGATAATCGACTATTTTTGTGGTCTTCTGGACTAAGGTATACAAAAAGAGACGTCATAAACAGTGTCGTCTACAGTGATAGCCTAGTAGCGATTAAGCCTTTGGCCTCTTTCTCGATAAGAGTAAAGTAAATATTGTATTGTATTTGGTACGTAGAGCGGTTAGCCTGTATATCAAAACACTTCAATGAGAGCTGGAAATGAGTTGGACTGGAAAAGACGTCCAATGCTAATGCACACATTAGTTATAAATGGCATTTGAGGACGAACTCCAGCCTTGTCAGGATCATTAAAGGAAAGTGTCAAGTGTTGGTAGAGGAAATACGACGGTATTTATGGTTAGTACCGTTTCTTAGGTAAGTTTAAATACTTAAGAGCTAATCTGCCAATCTCTGTGATGAATCCTACTACTTACTTAGGATCTGGACAAATTATTTGTAACTTAAAAGGCCTATATAAACCCATAGTACTACAGCATTTACTTTTCTTAGCAAATCTCAAAGAAATTTTGTACAGATTCAAGCTATCGCAAGCAATCGGTGTGTGTCTGCGTTGCCAGTTCTTCTATGCCAGTCAGTCCATTGATCATGATGTCGTGACCGAAAACATTTCATCATCATGATCATCATCATCTTCATATGCGAACGTCATTATCATTAAGTTTTATAGGCAAGATGATCATCTAGATTGCCCAGTTGCTTAGTCGTCCGTTCATTGTTATCGTCATTGATGTCGTACGTCCTCGTCAATGTCATCATTTGTAAGCAGTTGTGTGGCAAAGAAGACGAAAAAAAAACAACTCGTCTTGAGGCAATTGATTTAATAATAAGAGAGTTTTGGAAAAGCAACAACAACAACAACAGCAAAAACAATAAAATTATGTGAAATAATTGCCTTTTAGTTTAAAGAACAAACAAAACCAGGCAGACAGACAGACAAACGGACAAAATAAAACTGAAAAAAAGAAAGAAAGAAAATTAAAAGGAAATTAAATGGGAAAAATAAAAAGAAAACAATTTGAGTCCATCTGATGCCATTATGTATGTACTATACTTACGAGGTCTATCAAATGAACTAAAATTTCTTGTTTTGAGACTCCAAACAATTCAATGAAATTTTTCATGAATTTTCATTACATTTCTGGGCCACAGTCATTACGTAAACCCTTTAAGCCTTAAATTTCGTTTTTGTTTTTGTTTTTTTATAACATTTGATTAAAACAAGACACTTGATTATATCAAACAGACAGACAGACAGACATACAGACATACAGACAGCCATTTACATGAGTATTATTAAAGGCATATAAATGACTAGGTATATGCCCAGTCATATTTGCTTACCTTTTATTGTTATTTTCTGTGTGTGTGTGTGTTTCTGTTATTCTTGTACCCGTGTTTAGTAACGCTTAAAGCTGTAGATGTGGCGCGGCTTAAAATAATTTCTGTTTTCTTTTTTTTTTTTTTGGTAAGCATATGTACCTCGATTTGAGTCCGCCGTTATTATTGTTATTTTGTTTTTGGGGGCCCCGGGTATTACAAACTCATCTTTTAAGTGACAACACTTGTTATTATTTCTGGCAAAAATTTCAATTCCATTTACAACACAACACACACCAGAAATTAATTTTAAATGCAGCTCAGCCAACAACAATAAATGCGCACAGGCCATGTATTATTGTTTTCGGTTTTTTTTTTTCTGTTTTATTTCGGGAGATTCTTCTGTATTTTAAACTTCAAATTTAAAAAAGGTGGGTTTTATTGCCACCGATAACATTTATCGTCGTTATTGCTGTATTTTGAACAGTATTGCCAACACACACACACAAACAAACGCCACCACCAATGCCACACTCATACTCAAGCTCACACCACGCAAACCCTGTTCCCCCGTGTGGAATATTAAATTGAAGCTGTTTTGCAATGGGTCGGTGAAATTAGTGGCCAAACTCACTGTCTCTTACATGGTTTTACACAATTTTTGTGTCTTGTTAACTGTCACTTTTGAGCATCAATTAAATATTTATTAACACAACGCTTTTACCGCCGCGGTATTATGACAAATAAAAATTAAAAAAAAAAACGTAAAAGCTACACTGTCAGAAATAACGGGGGTGTTGTGTTGGTGTTCATTCAAATTCGAAATTAAAGAACTCGAAGGAAATAGCAATAAAACGGCCTGGTACGGAATTTTAAACAGTCTAAACAAACATACATACATAATTGGTCATTACAACCTTTAGATAGGATTACGACCTAGCTTCCTATAACACTCATGTTGTGTGCGTTAATTTCATACATAAGTAGCGGGACCCGCAGTTTAAAGTTGACTCCGAATGACAGATTTTTGAAAAATGTTTCATGGCAATTTTACTCGCCGAGTTTTTCCCAGAAATCTGCTGAGAGGAAGTCGTCAAAGAAATATTTTTATATTTTGATTAAACGTGGGGTCCTTACGTCTAATAAGCCAACCTACTAGACTACAGCGACCCTTAAACAAAGGTCTCTTCAATAAGAATCCTTTGTTAACAATATTGAAAGCATTGAACCATGAGAACCATCACTAATTACGGTTTGACAGCTTAGAATGTCAAACTGTGTTGACATTTTTATTCAGTTAGGTTTGACAAGTTATTGTGAATCGTTGAACTCCAGAACAATGCTTCCAAGTTCTAAAAATTTACTTTTAAAAGAATAAATCTGTTTACGTAGTCTATAGAGACACTTTTACCACATTGCGTCATATTTTTGCTAAGGCAATTAGTAAACAAAATTGAAGCAGTTGGACAAAATACAATCCTTACGTCTTCATTACAACCGTTCAGTCAGGATTACGACATAGCTTCCTACAAAACTCATGTTGTGTGCGTTAATTTTATACATGAGTGGCGGGACCTACAGTTTAACGTCGACTCAGAACGACAGATTTTGGAGAAAAGTTTTCATGACAGGTTTATTTACTTCCAGAGTTTTTACCAGAAATCTGCTGAAGGAAGTTGCCGAAGAAATATTTTTTTTTTTATATTTTGTTTTGATGTCTGACCTGTGATACGAACCCTGGCTTTACGTCTAATAATCCAACATACTACCTACTAGATTACGGCGACTTCTAACATTATTCATTACAACCATTAAAATTGAATATTTCGCCAGTCTACACACTAGTCCTTATTCTTTCGGCAACTGACATTATGGTGAATGGCAAGCGCTATCGAGCCATGCTGTTTTCATAACCGTCGTTCGATTCCAAAAATAGCGGGATTGTTTACGATTTATTTCAAAAACAATCCTTCCAGAAAAGCTTTGTATTCACTGGTACCCCTGTTTAGAGGCTGTTTAACACCTCCAAATGACTTTCTATAAAGCAATGGATTTATGTCAATAAACC
Source organism: Sarcophaga subvicina (assembly GCA_936449025.2). Lineage (NCBI taxonomy): Eukaryota > Metazoa > Arthropoda > Insecta > Diptera > Sarcophagidae > Sarcophaga > Sarcophaga subvicina. The sequence goes on from OW388081.2 coordinate 86,059,419, forward strand.
ATCAACTCTTGAAATTCTGCACTCCAGAATCTGAAGGCCAATATTCCAATCCCTCTAATGGAAAACTATGATTTTAATAAATATGATTGTAATGAAAACAAGTTCATTCAGATATTATCTCCATCTTGTGTTATCATTTGAAATTTTCAAACATTCAATATATATTCCCCTCGCTTCACGTCTTCACTTTGCTTCAGCTTTACCCCTTTTTACATCTTCAACACCTTCCCTAAGAATTTTATTCCATTGTGTGCTTTGTTGTGACGTCATTTCCCCTTAGTAGTCCACATTCAATACAAAGCCATTTTCAAAGCATTATTTCATACTACCATAGGTTTTTGCTTGGCCTACTGGCTGGTGATAGTTGTGATTACATTATTGACAGAGAAATGGGCAGAATTCTTATGCAGATCACTATAATGGGCACTTTAAGTTCCATAGCCAAAAAGGCCAATTGATTTTCTATTTCAGTTAAATATTTTCAATTTAATACGCTTATAGAGATGCAGCGATTTCTAAACTGTTTTAAAAAGATCATAACTCGGCCGAGCCTTTTGTGTTCAACAGTCAATGGCCTCGCTGGACTTGTCGCTTTTGCATGGTGCCAAGGTAACGAGATGTTGCGCATACGGCAAATGGTTCAGTGATGGAGATATTCTCACACAATTTTACTTCCGATATGCTGAGAAGGTTTAATTCAAGATTGGAGAAGATATGAGGCGCAAGACAGATATTTTCTGTATAATTCAGGCCATTTTGAAGTCCTTGAAGTTCCCATAAAATCCGTTTACCATTCTTCAGTTCACTTTTGAGATGAAGTCCAACCCTATATTACATAAAAATGATGATATAAAGTCTCTCTATTACACACCAGTTTCAATCCTTATAGAATAGAGATTTTCAAACTTCTAGTCGACATGTGATCTTAGTGTGATCCTTTCTCTCAGTGTAATTGTGAAGTTGAATGATTTTTCCGTTTTTTTTTTGTTTTTGTTTCTTTTGTTTCCTTAATATTCTCTACCGTTTTATCAGGTGTTGGTGATCAGTTGTAAAACATGATCGGTAATAGCCACTCTGTTTGATGTTTACCACTACTGCCCCTCCTCCTCAACACTCTTCTCTGTGCTTACTCTTCTTATTAATGAGTTGTAGTGGAAGTAGTAGTTGTTGCATGGCCTATCTTTATGCAACAACAACAGAAGAAAGACAAAAACAAAGGAAAACAAAAAGATGAAGACGAAGTGTCAAAAAGACATAACAGTTAATAGCTGACACAAAAGACTGTAAATTATTTGAATAATGTGCCACCAACAAAAACAACAACAACAGCAACAACACAAGAGAGATTGTGACAAGACAATGGATGATTAGCCGCTTGCTTGCTTCATGCAAAACCGGCTAAAGACACGATGCGGGAATAATAAAAAAAAATGAAATGAAAACGGAATGAAATGATAAATTAAATGTGAATAAAAAAAAACGAAAGGAATTCAAATAGAATGGAAAGATGGATGGATGGATGCCATAGCATTTAAACAAAAGAGACTCTCATATAAAAATCATTAATCCAGAATGAACACAAGCATATGTACGTTCCTATTTTGGTGGTTAAGGATGTGGTATGGGTATGGGTAAGGAATTTTGTAACACCTTTTATAAGCTGCTCTTACCCCAAAAAAGGGCCATTTGGTATTGCCGTGTGCATATGGATGATCAAGATGATGATGATGATGATATTTTCAAAATGAATGATCACAATAAATGTTTACAAGGCAATCCCCATAACCAAACAACAACAAAAGTCTTCAAGATCTTCAAGATCTTCTGCTGATGGTGGAATAAGTGGCCACAGCATAAAGTCATCAAATGGTTGCACGTTTTACGTGAATTTCGGTTCATAAATTGTGTGAATAATATAAAATTGATGTGCGGGAACACATTTATTTTTCACTTTTCTACCCAAAACAACCGACATTTATAGGCATCACTACACCATAAGGAAATTATGTTTTTTTTTTCGAAATATGGCAGGCAAAGCACAGCAAAATATTCAAACAGAAGTCATCAAGTGATGGTTGGTGGTCTACCCCCGATACACGAGAATTTCTTTATAAAGTCCTACACCATGAAAGCTGAGAATACTGTTCACCACGATGATGATGATGATCTTTAAAGTCATTATTGTCGGCCAAAAATGCTTTAATTTATAACCTTCTAATTAAAAAAAAAACAAGAAAGAAGGAAAGAAAGAGCTTTTGCGACAAAACTGCAACAACAATGGCTATAAAAACGACACCAGGCAACAGCAACAATGAATATGTAGTCATCCTTCCTTCCTTATTCATGCATTCGTTCTGGTCTTAAAACACGGGAAAATAATTTTCGACTCGGATGAATAAACTTTCAGAAAAAATTTTATAATTTCTGCCTCATTTGTTTATTGATATGCGGCAATATTCTGATGTGGTTTTAGTTTTGGTTTGGTTTTGTTAAAACATTGCCGCTTTCAAAGGCAATAAGCGGAACAGTACAGTGGGGAAGGTATCCTAATCGGCGTTAATGGCTAGTTTAAGGGAAGTAAGTCCCAATAAGTATAGGGATTTTGAGATGGCAATAAAATCTTCAAATAATAATTTCGCTAAAATGTTGGCTAAAAGCATTTGACGCAGAGCACATCCCATCATAAAACTTCTACGTGGCCAAATTCAAATGAAACTTTGTTGTGGTTTAAAGCTGCGGGTTTTTTTTCTTATTTTTTCTGATTTTAAACTCATCAGTTTTATTGTCCAATTTTATTATGGCCAAAACCAAAATACAACAACAACAACTAAAAACTCCAAAACATTAGTTGATACAGTTGATCACAGAATATTATTGAGAAAGCTACAGACCCTCTTTCATTTTTCTAATTCAGCTTGCAGCCTTATACGTTCCTATCTCATTAACAGATCTCAACGAGTTTACCTAAACGGCAACATCTCGAATTCGGTACACGTTGGAAGAGGTATTCCTCAGGGATCAATTTTAGGGCCCCTTTTGTTCTGTATATACATTAACGACCTACCTGATGTTTTGGATAATTGTAGCGTACATATGTACGCTGATGACGTTCAGCTCTATAGGAGCGCTTGTATTGATAATATCCGACTATGTGTAGATACGATTAACGATGATTTACGGAAAATTGACAACTGGGCTAGTGCTAATGGACTTTGTATTAATCCCTCTAAATCGAAATGTTTATTGCTCTCCAGGTCTAAGAGAGCGTTTGATGTGCCGGAAATTATTATCAGGGGGAATAAAATTGATTTTGTTGAATCGGCATCTAATCTGGGTGTTATCTTTAATGGTCGGCTAACGTGGTCTAGCCACATTAATGTCATCGTTGGTAAAGTTTATGGTATGCTTAGGAACTTATGGGCTGTTATAGATTCGACTCCTTTTGCTATACGCCTGCAACTGGCAAAAACGTTTTTGATTCCTGTTCTTTTATATGGATCGGAAATTTTCGCAAATTGTGATGCGGATGATAGGCGGAAACTCAACTTGGCTTATAATAACATAGCCAGATATGTATTTATTAAGGGACGTCGGGACCATATATCACAATTTTCTTACCAGATATGTGGTATTCATTTTGATAATCTATTGAATATTAAGTGCCTAATTCTCCTCCATAAGATTATTACTTTGGAACAGCCAGTATACTTATTTAGCAGGATTAGATTTGCTAGATCCAACCGCGGTAGGAAAATTATCCAATTAAGGCATAGGACTCTTTTGTCGAAACGACAGTTCTTTATACACACCATCAGTCTTTGGAATGCACTTCCTAATTATATTCAGAACATAGGCAATGCAACTAAGTTCAAAAAGGAGTTATACAATCTGTTTAAGTAGTTTGTAACATATTTTGATTGTTTATACATTTTTACTCTTAATTTTTATTAGTGATTAATTATTTTCATTTTTCTAATTTATTATTTAAGTTTCATTGTATCTCATTATATGAATATATTTCCTTGTTTGTATTTTTCTCTATATTTGTATCTTTCCTAATTTAGTTTTTTACATATACTCATTTTCTTATCTTAATTTTTTGTATCGATTGCTATTTCCTGAGGTTAAATCATGTTATTATTCTTATTCATTTTTATTTATACTGTACTTGAAACAATTCATTACTCATATAATGAGCGATTTGTTATTACTTTTTCCTATTTGATGTCCTCCCATAGCACTTTCATTTATAAGATTATTATCTTGTTGTGCTATGATTAATAAATAAAATAAATAAAATAAATAAATAAATAAAATTTAAAGGACCAGTTCACCACAGCCCGGTTAAAACCTACCTATGGCCTCTAATTTCTATGCTGAAGTGAAATAAGAAAAACGCCAACGTGTAAACAGCCCCTTAAACAAAATCGCGAAATGCCTGGCATTGTGTTGACTGTTCCTTATCGCCAAAGCAGAGAGAAAGAAAGAGAGAGAGCAGCAGCAGCAACAACAGCTCTGGGATTAAAATTAGTTTTTGATTATGATTTCGAGCTTCTGGAAAACGCAATTTGTGTATGAAACATCAACGAGCTGCGTATTGTTGCCTTTCATATCGTTTTTATTTCTGCTTCTCACAAGGGTATTGAAGGGGTAGGAAGGAGGTTATTTTAATATTTAAAGTCGCTTGCGGGTTTCATCAAACAAGAATAAAATTGTTCAGGTTCAAACGAAGGAAGGCAAAAAATATGTGGGGTTTTGAAGAATCAAGCCAAACTATGAATGAATGTGAGAGAATTTCAAGCGCGTGTGTTTTTTTAAGTGTCTCAATGCGATTTTGAATATGAATAAGAATGAAATAACAAACACACACACACACACACACACACACACACACAGCAGCAGCAGCAGCAGTTTTTTCTCTTCAGCGGTATCCTCTTTTTGGCGGCAAGTAATTAACCCTTTTAGCAAATCTGTTTTTATTGTTCGCCTTATTTAAGCCTGAAGGCATTTAACCGATCACCCAAATGAAAAACGAAAAGCAGCAGCAGCAGCAGCAGCATCAGCAACAACAGAGACAAGTAAAAAGGAAGAAGAAGAGAAAGAAAAAAATATGAAAATTAACATCATTGATGAAGGTTGTCCGTCTTATACAATAAAAAAAAAAAAGAATACAATCACTTGCTAATTTATCATCCTTTACTTTCGGTTTCCAATTGTCCAAAGCCGTCCGATATGAAAAAGGACTTAAAAGACAATATTTTTTTCAAATTTATAAAGAATTTATTTCAAGTAGAATATCAATTTTTAAATTTGAAATAATTCAATTCAAACATTTCATTCGAGAGTTCGCTAAGATTAGTCCAGTCTAGCCGTAGTCTAGTAGGTAGTGTGTGGGCTTATTTAACGCCATTCAAACCTCAGGTCAGATACAGACATACATAATTGGTCATTACAACCCTTCAGTCAGGATTACGACCTAGTTTCTCACACCACTTATGTTGTGTGTTTTAATTTTATATATGAGTGGTGGGACCTACAGTTTAAAGTCGACTCCGAACGACAGATTTTTGAGAAACTCTTTCATGGCAGGTTTATTTACTCTCAAAGTTTTTGTCAGAAATCTGCTGAGAGGAAGTCGCCGAAGAAATACTTTTTTGTAATTCGTTTTGATATCTGGCCTGGGGCTCGAACCCTGGCTTTTCGTCTAATAAGCCAACACACTACCTACTAGACCACGGCGACTCTCTGGTCAGATATCTCGATCAAATCGAAATCCTAAAAAATATTTATTTTTCTACAACCTCTCAGCAGTCTTCTAGCAAAAACTGTGGGAATATTTAATAAATTTGACATGAAAAGTTTCTCAAATAAATCTTATCCCGTGTTTCCTTTGCAAGTGAATAACGTTTTCTTGAATGAATTCCGCCCCTGCAGAGGAATGCAAATCCCGCATATGAATTAATTTTATTTTTTTGTTTTGCCAACCTCTCCAAATACGCCAGTTTTGTTGTTACCTTCAAAGACCACGTATCCAGTAAACCATATGAGGATGAGCATCTAATGTCTCACTATTTGCTCCAGAGTCAATCCGCATTCATAGAAAACGTTAGGAATCTAATAACCGTAATAACACTCCCTAGATATAGACTTCAAAGCAGGTCTTCAATGCTGCTTGATTATTCGCAAGAATTTGAATATCTCTGCCGTATATTAGGCATGTTCTACTAGAAGAACTCGGTTACGCGAATAAATTCAAACTCCAAGTCCACGTTTATTTACGGCTATGTCGACGCACAACTGCAAACGACGCTCACACTCAAACCTTTACGAACAAATGCCCTGTCAATGATCTGACCGCGGTTAACCAAATTTCAACTCCTTTGGAGGTATGTCAGCGGAAAGAAAAGAGAATATAGTCCGCACACTTTGAACTTTTAATGACATGATTACTCGACAACCGGTACTGTGGAATCCTTAAGGTAGAGGTCGCCTTATGGGTGCATCCGCTAAAAAGTGCAGAAGGCCGATTGATGTGGGCAACCTATTCGTGGAGTTGCATCAACCAAATTTCTTACAAACCGTTCGGATATGAAAGACTAATTGAGGATGTATTCCACACTCTAAGGGAGTTTTCCTTAACTTTATCATACGTTAACTTAATTGACTCAGCGCGCAGCAACGTAGGCTATAGGGATAGCGATCGATTGGTGATCTATGCGCAGGAACTCTCTAAAAGATGAAATCCGTTTCTCCTGAGATTCGTTGACAGTAAGTTTGTGACTCTAGAAATTTCCAAGACATTTTTTTATGGTTTTCATAGAAACTTCTGGTTGTAGGAATCGAGCTTGCTTGGCTATTGAACTGTGTGCTGCGAGCGGATAGAATTCCATACCCAGTTTCCATTTCTTTCTTCAAATTGTTTACTTCTTTTCTGCTTGTCTTTCTTTTCAAATGATTTCTTTATTTACCTTGAATATCCCTGTGATTATACCCACATAACTACAGCATATGACCTTAACAACGCATTTATGCATGCAGTCATCATTAGTTTCCATCCCTATTAATTGTGGGTGTAGGCAAGCAATTCTGAATATTTTCAGCTTTGAAATATGCAGGGAATATTTCTGCACCAACATATTTTTAAGAAATACAGCATTTAAGTGCCTTTGTTTCTTAAAACTGTGTATCTAAATCGGTCTTCTAGAGAAGACGTACATAACTCTATACGATCGAAATTGGACTGGAAATTTTTATTTACAAGCCAATGCCTCAAATGCCTTGCTGTTCGACGTAGACCCCTATTGTTTAGATTCTGTTTCATTGCTTTACTACTAGAGTACTTAATTTTCTTATGGAACACATCCGGGGTTAATTGGCTGTGATTCGCAGAAGCCATTCCAAAGAGAAAACTCGCACTTAAGCAAGAATTTTTATTTCCTTTCTTTCTAAATATCAAACCTGAACCATGACTGATAAGATTACTAAATATGCCAGTAAATAACAGCGCATCTATTTAATCAATTGATCATGAATAAATTGCCAATAAATTAATGGTTAAGAGACCTACTCGTAGGAAATCTTGTTTGTTTCATTGCATCAATTAAGCTACCAATTAAAAATCAATAATTGAAGAGTCAATCAAACTTCAATGATTGAACAGCTTTAATGGCACACATAGTCGTTGCTATTTTTCATTCATTTTGATAATTGTAGTTGCTTTGGCTTTAAACGAACTAAACGAGGATCGCGCAAAACTTCTTACTTACTTTAGCTTACTTTGCAGCATATACATACATAAGCACAATACAACTGCGTGTCTATGTTTATATTGTTGCGAAAATGAAGAATCTGAATACGCTTAACATTAAAATTATAAACGAAAATACAACAGCAAACACCAGCATAAAAAATGGCAAACAGGTAAACAAAAATACAACAACAAACACTAAAAGAATAAATGTAAACAAAATACACAAACAAACAATAATGATTATTAATTACAATACAATTACAAATTATAACCTGATTATATACGAGCGAAGTAACTTGACTATTTGCTCGGTGTAGTGTCACAGACCAGAGTCTATCTCTGGTGGGAATCGAACCTACGACCCTCACGCTAATAGTCTAGCACACTACCCACTAGACTACCAGGGCACCCAAATGTATTTACATTTATAGAGATTTCGAGAAGGCAAAGCCATGTACATTCGTCTTCAAGAACATTCATCAAACTGTTTACCCTGCCTATATAAAAGGCAAGGCAAAACAGGCGAGTGAGTTAGTGAAGTTTAGTCAGTCGCGGTGTGTTTGAAGAGACTAATCTTGGTTTGAAGATCTCCGTTTCAAAGATCTATCGAACAATGGTCTAGTAATTGTTATTGTTTATGCAAAGGGTGTAAAAAGTGGAATAACAAATAAAGCAATTGTTGTTGTTTACATCAAGTTGTGAACAGTGGAACACATAATTGTGCGAATAATAAACAATTTGAATTAAAACTAAACACTACAGGCTCATATTTTAAACGTAACAATATAAACAACCCTCGCATTCTAAGAAAGTGTCTTTAATGTTTCAAGTTTCTTTTCTTCTATGAGAACCACTTTTAAGTGAACAGCTCGTAACAATAAGCAGAAGCAGCCAATTATGAATAATTAAACTGTGAGCGATCACACTGTTGCTGCTGCTGCTGCTGATCACTTAAAAATCTAAAAAAGAAAGAATAGTCAGCACAGCATGGGAAGAAAAGGAAAGGAAAATGGCTCTAAAGAAGGCCATTATTTAGTAAAACGATTCAATTAAAGACACATCACATCCATGCATTCAATCAAACACACAGCCATTCATCCATCCATCCATCCATCCGTTCATCCATTATGAAAATAATAATAATGGCTGGGGTCCACACACACACACACACACAAGGCTACAGTTATGTTGTTAAGAATGATAATGAAATCGATGAGAATACTCTGGAGTCCAGGGTAGTAGTGTGCGTATTCAAATTAAATCTCAGTTTCTTGTTTAAGAAGGAAGCGTCAAAACACAAATCAACCAGAAACAAGATCAACGTGACTCTTTTCTTTTTTCTTTTCTTTTCTTTTGTTTTGTTTTGTTGTGGCTTTTAATTCAATAAAAAAAATATAATACAACAACATACATAAGTGTTTTTACTGTTGTTGTTGTTGTTGTTAGGGATTAAAGCCAAATTTATTAACGCAATCAATTCGGTCCCTGTTCTATTGATTTTGATCTGAAATTTGTTGTTAAAGAATGTGTTGGAATCTGTTGGCATCTTGTTGGAATGTGTTGCTGATGTATTTTGAGATAAAAATCGTTTTCTAAAGCGATAATATTTTAACAGCCAATGATTTAAAGACGACCGCATTTTGGTTATTGATTTTAATTGAGAAAATATTTCTTTAAAGAATCCTAGGAATTCGGGAGTAATTTTCAAAGAAACTTCTTTTTTAAAATAAATTGAAATGTTCTTTGTCGCCGCAGTCTAGTAGGTTGGCTTATTAGACGTAAGGCCTCTCTCTATTCAAACTCCAGATCAGGAATCAAAACGAAAATATGGAAAAATATTGACGGTGATTTCCCCTCAGCAGATTTCTGGCAAAAACTCTGAAGAGAATCAATAAAATTGCCATGAAAAGTTTCTCAAACATCTGTCGTTCGGAGTTGACTTTAAACTGTAGGTCCCGCCACTCATTTATAAAATTAACACACACACAACATAAGTGGTGTGAGAAGCTAGGCCGTAATCCTGACTGAAGGGTTGTAATAACCAATTATTGTAAGTAAGTATTGAAGGAGATGTCTGTTATGAGGTTTGAACCGTGGACTCATGCCTAGTAAGACTATTTACATTTAATACACATACGGCATGGAACAGAAAAACTAACGAATTATTCGTGTTCCTTACATACAAGACAAAAACAGCAGTTTCGGAACGTAACAAAATGTAAAAGCCCCGTTTAGTCAAACGTCGATGTAACGACGAGTAATGTAGTGGTTATGAAGAGTAATGCAATTGCTTACCGAAATCACACTACGGTTCGGCAAGCATTTCATTTTCATCATTGCTTTTCGTGTTTTAAAAACGAATGCACGTTCCTTAGACTTTTGGCTAAGCGTGGCTAAAGCCTAATTCTACCTTTAGCCTTACGTTGAGCATGTTGCCAATGCATAAAAAGTTGAAAAGCGCAAGACATAGAATATGTAATAAAAAATAGTACTGAAAGCGCGTCGCGGGGATACTGCGGTATTTTTGAAATGAAAATGTACTGAAAAAAGTACTAAAGTACTGAATTTTTTAACACTGGATCATATGTCATAGCCAAAGTGTCATAATTGTAATGACATCTGTGTAACACTGTGTATCACACAAAGAAGACTACACTGTACTGCGCACATTACATAAAAATTCAAAGAGGTCTTCAGCTACAATAAAAAAAGAAAGAAAGTAAGGCAGGCACCCACATTGGTTAACACAAAAGAAACCAACGGCATGTGTTGCCATTGACATGGCCAGAACCAATTGTGATTATGCTAAAAAAAAACAACGCACACATACGTTAGACTTTTTTATGCCACTGTACGTGTATATGGTCATTAACAATATTAAAATTAAAATATGACCTGGCCTAAGAGATGAGCTCGCTGGAAATGAAATTGTCATTTAAAAGCAAGATAACAGTGTCTGTGGTATAAGCGCGGGCCATTTATTATTACAGTTACACAATAAATAAATGGTGTGACAGCTCTTTTTAACATTTTTTGTTGTTATTATTAATGAATGGCTTGTTTAGTTAAAGAGCTCGCTTTAGAAATTCTAATTTTTCATGCATACACATACGATTACATACGTTTATGTGTACGCATGTATATATATTTAATGTGATTATACAATATTATATAATAAATATAATTAAAATGAGTATGTAACCATATACACACACATATATACATACATACATACATAGTGTAATTACTTGTTTTAATTACCTTGTAAGAGTGTGTATCATTTTGTGGCAGCCATTACTAATTGAGTCTGTTGCACGACATTTCCTTGGCATAATTCTGATGGGTACCAAGGACTCTTTCTTTTCTGCAGGGTTTGGGAATGTTTTGCTGTCATTTACCTTTGACTTGGCCTGTTTTTCCAACTCAATATGGGTGTGTTCGTAACTTGATTTGATGATGATAAATATTCATGTCCGATTAATTAAGTAAATAGTGGACGGACGACTCTCTTACACATAAAACGAAAAAATACAAAGAAGGGTATGGAGGAAGTGGAAGATAACACAATTAGTTTCACGCCATTGTATAAGCAAAACTAAACTTATATCATAATTGTCCACGACAACATTTTTACTAGAAAATCCTTTTTACGAAATTATCTACGCAACATACGTACATACATAATTAAAGGGATAAGAATTCATAAATTTGTTGACAATTTTGTCATATGAAATGGAGAAGTTATTATGAGTATAAGTCAGGGAAACAATCGGTTCCAAGTGTCAGGGAAACCTTAGCAATTCAGATTCAATTGAAGAAGAACTTCATCTTGGTTTTTGAATATAAAATATTCAAGATCTCCTCGCTTTAACTTAATTGACGGAAGTTGAGGAACAATTCATCTTGGTTTCTGAATGTTAAATAATTAAAGCCTCCTCACTTTAACTTGCAATCCCATCTACTCTTTTGCAGATGAAGCTGTTCTTCGTCATTCAGTTTCGTAGAGTTAATCGTAGAGCTCTTTAAAGATTGAGGTGAACAGGCTTAATAAGAATGACTCACAAGGTATTAAAGCTTGAAATACCCAATAATATTACCTCATCTGCAATTATTTCTAAAACAGGAAGCATTCAAGTACTCAGTTGCTTTCGGTAGTGCAAGAAATGTTTCACTCCATGAAAAACTGGAACACAGCTTCCTTGTCGCTGCCCCGAAGTTTATTGTGAGGTTTCTCGGGACATACATAATTGGTCATTACAAGCCTTCAGTCAGGATTACGACCTAGTTTCTCACACCACTTATGTTGTGTGTGATAATTTCATACATAAGTGGTGGCACCTACTGTTTAAAGTCGACTCCGAACGGCAGATTTTTGAGAAACTTTTCATGGCAATTTTATTTTTACTCTCAGAGTTTTTGTCAGAAATCTGCTGAGAGAAAGTCGTCGAAGAAATACTTTTTGTATTTTGTTTTGATGTCTGACCTGGGGCTCGAACCCTGGCTTTACGTCTAATAAGCCAACACACTACCCACTAGACTACGGCGACTTCAAGGTTTGTCGCGAACGTACAAGAAAAAGGGGGAGGTGCTCATTAACAACTCATGGGCATACAACTGTATTTATGGGATCATCACCCAGTCGCTAAGACAATGGACTGTGTAGGCGCTCGTATTACTCGTAGAGCACATTTATCAATTGGCTTGTGTAATACAAGTAAACTCGTCAATGACAGTCGCCCACCCTATTTTCCTAGAATGACGGATCATCAGCTTTTTTATCATCATTTTGCAGCTTGCGGTGAGCTTGAGAATAATATAGGATGAGAAGGCTAGTTAGTTTCGTAAAATCAAAGGTCAATTGAGCACACATAGCAGGCGCTTATTATACCACATGAAACGACTGCCAAGAGACTAACTGCTATTAATCATTACAACCCTTCAAACAGGATTTGAACCTAGCTTCTCATGCCACTTATGTTGCATGTGTTAATTTTATACATAAGTGACGGTACTTGCAGTCTAAAGTCGACTCCAAATGACAGATTTGTTTGGCAAATTTTTTACTTATTCCCACAGTATTTGCCAGAAGACTGCTGAGAGGTAGTAGGCGAAGAAATATTTTTCGTTTTGCTCTACGTGCTATCCGCTAGACTGGGGCTACAAAGAATTAAAGAAGTTCGCGTTGACCCAGAGGATCATGTTCCCCCCAACCGCCCTACAACTTCTGCAAAAGTTGGCTGCCTTCCAAATTTTTAGTTGCAAAGTATCGTGTTTCATAATGCCGCTGTACAAAATATATACAATGTATTCAATTTCAAAACATCGTCAGTGTGTATTTTTAACGCAGTCAAAAAGCAATCAGGCATCGGATTTATATTTTTATATTTGATTTCTTTGCATATCTACATACATAGTTTATATACAGTAGTAGAACTGCATACAAACTTTGTATTGATACATTTTGGAAGGCAGCCGTTATTTGCTGATAAGCGAACTCTCTTCGTATGCCTTTCCATCACACAATGACTCGTGAGAAGTGATCCGATGATATAATTTAAGACGTTGATCGGTACGTTGTCTCTATAATTTAGGCCTTCACTTAACAGAGAGATAAGAAGTGTGCTCATATTCAAGTGTGAATTACTATTCCGTAATTGTGCACCTACTGTAGCTAGTTCATCAGCTTTAAAGATACACGATATAGTCCTGTGACCAAAAACCCACAGGAACTGACACAAAACTGCTGCGAGAGCATATAAATTCATATGAAATTCAAACAATTTTATTTCGATTTCAGATTTCAAACTAAAGTTATGAAAACCATGATCATCATTAAAAAGCAAAGACAAGTTTGAACATTAATGATCCACGAATGAACAAAGAAGGGCGGGAATTTATCGAATTCATTTAATTTTGACTGGCATTTATTTTATTATGATTTTATGAAGAGAAATAAATTTCAATCAAATTACTTCGATACGATGAGTAAAATCGTAATAAAAATTGTAAAATTAATGCCATCAAGAAGGTGTGATATTTGTCATCATCATCTAATTTTTAAATGTCCAATGCCCACGCTTAAGGTGCATATTTCATTATAATCAACCAACAATTGTTATGATTTTTATCGCTTTTTTTTCATATTTTTTTTTTTAGAAAAAGGCCACGAATTTTTTTTTTTGGTGTAATTCCTCTGTTGTTGTTTTTTCGATCAATGAAATCAAATGAATTTATTGTGTTAATAAAAATAGGCATACAAGTATTGTTTGTTAAAAGCGTTGGTGAATACATTTTTTAAGGCCTTAATTGTGAATTAAAAAACAAAGAATTTTTATGCTCATATTTCTAGGAAATTGAATGAAACAAAAAATTTGTTTCCAAGAATTATTCCGTAACTTTGTAAGTCAGCAGCAGTTATTCGTTTTAAAGATTTCGAAATCGTTTTATAATCCCCAGTTATGGCTTTATAATCACGTTAAATTTCTTTGGAATTGAAATTCGTATTGAAATTAGAATTCTTGAATGTTTTTAGGCAAAGTTTAATCAGTCCATGACCATAAAAATAGTAAAACTTTGTATTTTTTATGATCGTGTGGCTTTAATGTGAGGCCAGTTGAATAGTTTTTGAACGTTTTAAAGCTCTAATCACGTGCATTTCTTTTATGGTTGCCATCAATTTTAAACAAAACACTGGAATTTCTCTTTTACTATGACGTCAAGAGTTGTACGAGGGATCATAAATACTTTTAATCATGTTTCGATCACCTGTAGCTAGTAGTCTTTAAAATAATCTCTTGAAAATCAATAAATCACGGCGGCTATTACAATATCACACACCAGTGTTGCCTTCATAGCTCAAATATAGGTCAACTTACAGGTGATGTTCTAAATCTGCTCATCTGTGCCTCTGTTCCTTCGATAATTCAAATGAACTGGCAATGCAAACATTGCAGTGGTGGATCAAATTTTGTTCGGCGATCGTCGCCATAGTCTTGTAGGTAGTGTGTTGAGCTAGAGTTCAACCCAGAGATCAGCAATGAGTATTCAAAAAGATGAGTAGAATCGAACCATACTCATAATTTCTGATACTTATATGCATTCATACTTGAAGTCGCAGTAGTCTAGTAGGTAGTGTGTTGGCTTATTAGAAGCAAAAGCCTGGGTTCGAGCCCCAGGCCAGGCATCAAAGACAAAATACAAAAAGTATTTTTTCGGCGACTTCCTCTCAGTAGATTTCTGGCAAAAACTCTGAGAGTAAATAAAAATTGCCATGAAAAGTTTCTCAATAAATAAAAATCTGTCGTTCGGAGTCGACTTTAAACTGTAGGTCCCACCACTCATGTATAAAAAAAATTAACACACACAACATAAGTGGTGTGAGAAACTAGGACGTTGTACAATGGGTCAATTCGACCTCCCGGTACTGTACTTGTCTTAGTTGACAAGTACACGCCCTCTAACCTAACCTAACCTATATGCATTCATACTTATTTTAATATCATGGAATCTCTACTCATATTCAAAATTTGAAGTACTCAACACATTCATACTTCCTTACTTACTTACTTAAAATATTTACTAGAAGGTTGTGTGTCTGCTCTGCTTGCTGCTCTGTCTTTTTTAGTCTTCTGGAAAAAAATTCTCAAAGTAAAATAAAATGCCATGAGAATTTAAAAGTCGACCTTTAACTGTAGGTCCCGCCATTAATGGATACAATTTAACACACAAAACATGGATGGTGTAATAAGTTAGGTTGTAATCCAGACTAAATGGTTAGAATGACTATTTAAGCAAAGTAAGATCAGAAAATGGTAGGACCTGTGGATAGAATGGACATCGTCCATAATGGAAGAAACATGAGGTGGAGCCTTGTTTCAAACTTGAGGCAAAGAAATAAGCAAAGCGAAGGATTAGGTTAAGACAAACGAGTCCCAAGAAAACAAAGACAGTTCACAGCAGTGTTGCAAAATTGGAATTTTGAACTGATATTGAACTATAACTGAAAGGGTACTTTTTTCCATCAAATGGTACTTTTGTAAAGAAACTGCATACATACATACATATTGGTCATTACAACCTTTCAATCAGAATTATGACCTAACTTCTCACACAACCTATGTGTTAAAATTATGCATGAGTGGCGGAACTCCTATTGTTTAAAGTCGACTCCGAACGACAAATTTTTGAGAAACTTTACCATGGCAATTTTATTTACTCCCAGAACGTTTGCCAGAAGGAAGTCGCCGGAGAAATAATTTTCGTATTATGTTTTAATGGGGTCATGGGGTTTGAACCGTGGGCTCACGTCTAGTAAGCCAGCACACTACCTACTATACTATTTATTTATTTATATTTAATACTCGTACGGCGCGGAACAGAAAAATTAACGACATATTCGTGTTCCTTACATACAAGACAAAAACATCTGATTCGGAACGTAGGAAAATGTAAAAGCCCCGTTTAGTCAAACGTCGATGGAACGTAATGTAACATACGTTCGTTTTTTAGCATATGAAAAGCAATGCAATTGCTTGCCGATATTACATTACGGTTCGGCAAGCATTTTCATTGCTTTTCAAACGTGTTCAAAAAACGAATGTACGTTCCGTAGACGTTTGGCTAAGCGGAGCTAAAGCCTAATTCTACCTTTAGCCTTACGTTGAGCATGTTGCCAATGTATAAATAGTTGAAAAGCGCAGGACATAGAATATGTAATAAAAAAAGTACTGAAAGCGTAGCAGGGGTACTGCGATATTTTTGAAATGAAAAAGTACCGGAAAAAAGTACAAAAGTACTGAATTTTTCAACACTGGTTCACAGTGCAACAGAAAACATTGTTAAGAACTTTATTGCAACAATTAAACTCTTCATCGATTTTAATCACTGAATTTAATTGATTTTTCATTTACACACTGAATCGTTTGTTAAATGATCTGCTACAAGAAAAAAAATCCCATTTCCGTTGCATATTTCCCATCAATTGCTGTTTGCTGCCACAAATATTTTTTTTTTGTTTCAAATTGTTTATTAATATTGTATTTAACATTTAATTTGTTGTTGTTGTTTTTTTTTCGTATTAAACAATAAAAATCACCTCCAAACATGCAAAAAAAAAACAAATATTTGTCTAGAGACAGAAAGACAAAAAACGCCGAAATAAAGTAGCCGTACGATCAAACGACTGACAGACAGACAGTCAGACAGGCAGACAATAACATTAGAAATCATAATAACTTAAATAGAAGAGAGGCAGAAGAGAGCACAAGATAAGTTTCGTTTCATGTTTGTAAAACCGATTTAATCGGCGAACATCAACCGATTCGGTGTTTTTTTTATAATGAAAACTCATAAAACAAAATCATTTTAATTTAATATTGCTGTTGTTGTTGTTGTTGCTGTTATTGCTACTATTACTATTTTGCTGTTGTTGGATTCTATTAAATTTTTGTTTTTGATGGTTAAACGCTCATTTAACCTCAAAAAAAAAAAAAAGAAAAGAAAAGAAATTGGAAACACAACAAACCACAACAGAATATTTCTATAAGACTTGAGAAAACAAAAACCAAAGAAACAAAATCGTTTGAATAATTTATTCCTCTTCTTCTTCTTCTTTGTCTTTATTTAGCATTTATTTTGGCCGCCTAGACTGCCATTCGGACAGTCGGCATTTCGTGGTTTTTTGAATGAAATTGAATTGAATTCTAGGGAATCATTGTGGTTTTTACAAGGAACCCAAAGAGTACCCCGTTTCCCCTGCCATTAATAGATATTTTTTTTCTTCTCAAACAATTGTTGTAGCATGTGTGCGTGTGTAAACATTTAAAATTTTTGGTTTTTTTTTCCTCAAGTCTCTTGATCAATTTTATTCTGTTTTTTTCTTGCTTTTCGTTTTTTTTTTTTAATTTCAATTTGTTTCAATTGCCTGTTTTAATTGAAATTTGATGTGTGGCATGCGATTCAATCATAAGCATTGTTATGCGAGTGATTCCGTTTAATTGACGCATCATAATGAGGCTAAAATGAATGGAAATGTTAAGAAAAAAATCCATAAAAAAAATTCAATAAAAATTCTTCAAAGTTAAATCGTATTTAAATGATGACCAATTTGTTAAAAAAAAAAAAACTTAAAAGTATTGTGATTACATTTTATTTCAAACCAAAGAAGACAGTTCAGATGTACAGGTTATTATCATTTTAATCCGCTTTCTTGGATTAGAATCGAAAAGTAGGTAAAACACCTTCACGAAAAAAAGAACGACAAATTTTTGGGAAACTTTTCATGGTAAGGTTCGCACACTCCACCATTCTTTATCCTGGAAGCTCATCTACGGTTTCATTACCACATACAAACCAAGACCAAACACAGTATCACCGTGTGCTTGAGAGGCCATCAAGCTCAAGCTCCAAGGAAGCACGACTGTACTATTAGATAACCATCTTATCGAACGACGCACAGCATTCTTGGACTAGTTTTGCGATCTTGGTAATGGCAAACACCTCAGCCTCGAAAACACTGCAATCATAAGTGAGCCTAAAAATTAATGCACTCACATAATAGATCCTCGTCCCAATATGCCAGCATCTATCTTCAAACCCACTATCTTAAAGGAGGGTGTCTCGAAAGACAGCCTTTCTTTGTTTAGCTTACTGTGTGGATAGAGCGTATGAGGTGTTGAGGTGAGTACGACAATCCATGGCGTTCTCCATCTACATACATAATTGGTCATTACAACCCTTCAGTTAGGATTACTACCTAGCTTCTCACACCACTTATGTTTTGTGTGTGTTAATTTTATATTTTTAAGAGTGGCGGCCCTACAGTTTAAAGTCGACTCCGAACGACAGATTTTTGAGAAACTTTTCATGACATTTTAATTTCCTCTCAGAGTTTTTTGCCAGAAATCTGCTGAGAGGAAGTCGCCGAAGACATATTTTTCATATTTTCGTTTTGATGTATGAGCGTGGGTTTGAACCGTGACCTTACGTCTAATAAGCCGACTTACTAGATTACGGCGACTTCTCCATCTACTATTGTTTATAAATAGATCCGTTCCAAACTAACTGCTTGTCAAGTTCACAACGTATATTCTTCTGGCTTGAATTCCTACACTATTCTCATATTAATTTGAAAACAACGTCTGAACCAAATTTTATTAGCTTCAGACCCGTTTTTACCTATTAATGTGGCCATTAGTTGTCCAGTTAAAACAAAGCTCCTCTTTTATTGGTATAAACTCGCCTCTGTGAGTTCATTTATTGGCTCAGTAACAGTATAAGTTTGAGTAAAGGGTTTGAGTTAGCCGGACAGCAGCTTATAGTAGATGATTCCTTCCAAATTGCTTCAACATGAACTCAGCACAATTGAGTTGCGAACGTTTTAGCTTAAAACTGATGTTAGTGAGGCAATTTTCATTAATAGTTGCGTAAGAAATTGATCTTTTGATGAGACATTATAAGATTAACTCGAAGGTGATCTACACATGAAATTTCTTTTTGTAAACCAAATTATTCAAGTGCCTACAAACTCCGTTTTGTGCAATCTTGAACTTCTGAGCAAACAAAACAACGACTACATGATTGTCAAACACATATTTTCGAATATTTGTGACACATTCTCAGTCTATGATCGTTTAAAGCATGATGCATACGCTGTTAGTGTATGACAATTTCATATTGATTAAATTTATTAAAAATCTATCGGAAATAAAAACGTTTACACTTTTATTCCTTAACTACTCCTTCCCTGCCTAGCAGTTTTAGCTACGCCACTGCTTATTTTGCATGTGTGGCCTTTTTATACTAATTATATACCATTTATTTTATATTCTCCCTCTCTCTCTTTCTCTCTCTCTTTCTTAAAGAACGGCACCTTGTATAACTGATCGCTGAAAAGTATTATTTAAAAAACGTATTGTTGTTGTTGTTTTAAAATTTTTGCTTAAATTAAATGTCATAAAATTTAATTGTTTTGTTTTTCTTCAATGAAGAAACCCCAATATTTTGGCATTTTTTTTTTTTGTTTCTTTTTTGTTTTAAAAAAATGGCTTCTTTTAAGCTTCAGTTTAATTGTTGTTTTCCCCACAAAACCAGAAAGAACCCTTAAACTCTGGTCGCTCTTGTTGTGTTACTCTTCGTTCGTTTAATAAAATAAACAACCGCTCATTACCGATATCATTCATTGCCCCTATACATACATATGTATGTATGTAAATATGTACATATGTGGATTCATGTATTTTGGATTGTTTGTGTAGACAAACAACATGATGTAGTTGTTAATTCATTAATGCCTACCAAGAACGAAGTAACAACTAAAAGGTGTAGTATTATCAGGCATTTTGCCCTACAGTGCCGTGATAAAAGGCCACCAGAAACACATAACCAGAGAAGTTAAAACATGTTATGAAACCAAAGGAACATTATCTGTACTCGGAGACATTATTAAAGTTACTCACTTAAATAATAAATGTAAGTAAACAAGACACACACACACATAAACAATAATTTATTAAAACTATGCATGCATGTATATATGTATGTTTTGTGGTAAAAACAAGAGGACATTACGAGTATACGCAGAGACCAGTTACAAACAAACATGAATTTAAACATTAAAAACAAACAAACAAACTGAACAATATAAACACGCAGCTGTTTAAGTAAATAATAAACTCCCCAAAATGTACACACACACACACGCACAGTTTTATTAAAACACGTTTACTTATTCTCTCACCCAAAAGCAACAGAGCTACAGCAACAGCAAGAGAAATAAATAACTACGCACGCCATTATTGTCCAAAGGCATTCAAGCAAGTAATTTAATTGTATTAAAACCAACACCAACAATAACAAACATTAATGCCAAAGAGAACACCCGAAAACATGAAAAACCATCGGCCGACACAAGCACACACACATTCAAATAATCAAATAGCAATTACTTGTCATGAAAAAGGGGCAAAGGGAAGCAAAAGGATAAACATTAAAACCGACGAACAAACAAAAAACCAACAAAAACAAAAAGATAAATATTCGTACAACAAACACTCTCGCACAAGTATACGACACAACACACTAAGAAGTCAATTTCTCAGAGTACAAGAACAAAACAATGATATTTGGATTCTCTTTGAAATCAAAGAAATGTAAACAAAATCAATAAGCAAGAGATTAATAAGGAGGGGTATTCACAGTGTGTTATGGTTATTAGGGACACTTACAGTTTGAAATAAAAGTTTTTAAGTAAAGAAAATATTTTAAAAAATTATAACAACAAACAAGCTATGTACTTAGAATTTCAATAAAAAAATATCATTAAAAAAATGATTGTTAATATACATATTCAGCAGTTATAAATTACAAATTGCAAATATTTTAAATATTTTAATGCTTTTCAAATCATAAAAACCACGTTTTATTATGTTAAAATGACCCACTTAATGCCAATTTTATTCATTTGCAAGCATAAGAAAACGAATGCAAAAAAAAATCAACTCTTTTCTCTTCGTGTTGCCGCGAATTAGAATTTTTAAACGGAAGCATAATTTCTGTTTCTTTATGTTCAAACTCCATAAATAAGTGAAACAAGAAGAAAATGTGAAAAAAGCATTAAAACGCTATTCAATTAATTAAAATGAATACACGTTGAACACGAACATTTAAAAAATCATATAAATTTTCTATAATAGCCCTCCCCTCTCCCACACAGGCCATAAATTTCATTCACTACACGTTTCGCTAATGAAATTCAAAAATTTTACTTGAATTCTCAAAACGAATTCTGGGTAAATTCAAAGCAACTCGAAAACAGAAGACATTTTTAATGGAATTAAAGGAATTCGCATTAAAAATTAATTGAATTGAAAGAAAAATTGTTAACAAGCGCTAAACAAAATTATCATTTTATAATTGATTTTGAAGACAAGAATATCTCAAAAGTAAGGCTTTGAAAATCATCACAAATATTCCGTTACAAAATACCTTTTGAGTTTAAATTCTTACCTTTTAATAAAGCTTATTAATCATACGATATTTATAAAATTTTATTTTATTTCATTTTCTGTGTTGTATTTTCAGATCCCGCCACTTTAAATATTTTCGCTACACGGCCCAATCCCAAAAAGAAACGTAAAAGTCGTACAGCATTTACCAATCACCAGATATTTGAGTTGGAGAAGCGTTTCTTGTATCAAAAATATCTTTCACCAGCCGATCGTGATGAAATTGCCGCTGGTTTGGGCCTATCCAATGCACAGGTGAGTCTAGAAAATTTAAAAGTACGTGGATTGCTAATCTTTACAACATTAAATACATTTTCCCTTTACATGTAAACCCTGTGAACGTGTGCGATACGAGCAGGTGATCACCTGGTTCCAGAATAGACGTGCCAAGCTAAAGCGGGACATGGAGGAACTCAAAAAGGATGTTGAAAGTGTGAAACAATTGTCAGCTCATAAAAGTTTTTTAGAAAATGTTAATGATTTAAGTATTTTAAAGACACGACCAGTCAGCCGCCATCAACCACCCCCACCACCACCACCAGCAGGAACAATCCAGCACAATGCGGAAGTCCTTACAGCAGCGCATACACATGGCCACCATATTACAGCAGTCTACAACAGCAGCAGCAGCAACAGCAGCAGCAGCATCTCAACAACAATTATCGATAGAAGACTATACACGGAGCCAAATGTTACAGGCCACATGCCATCACGCCGTCACCAGCAGCAGCAGCAACAACAGTTGCAATCGCAGCCCCAACATGCAACAACAATCGCATCAATTGCCGGCAACACGTGCAATGAAAGAAGTGATGACAGTACCAGCGAAAGTTCCAGCGAATCATTACAGCCTCAGCAAAATCCACCAGCAGCAGCAGCAGCAGCGGCAGCAGAACTGCAACAGCACCAACAACAGCAGCAGCCCCGCAACCTACAAATCAACCACAGTCGAGGATAAGAAGGATATTAAATTATTGAAAATGTTTACGCTGATCCATTACACCCAGCAACAGAAGCAGAGAAATTCCTGAACAAATTGGAAAATTCACCACCTTTGAGTGGTAGAAGAAAACAGAAATGTTTCGCAAATGAATTGCCAAAAAGAAATTGTATTGTTGTTGTAGTATAGTAAAATCACACACATAGGCACACATTATTTTTTAGGATTTACCCCCCCCCCCCCTTTCTCCAAAACCACATTATATTTTAATTTTTTTTCGTTAATGTTCCTAATGAAGATAATAATGATGATGATGCGTGCAAATATTGAATTTCCTTATTAAATGAAAAAGAAAATCCTGCCTGCCATTGTTTTGTTTTCAAATAATTTTGTATATTAAGGTAGTCACATGTGATTATTTCCTCCTACCCCCCTCTCCCCCTCATTCATTATATTATTCGTATGATATCGCTTTCATTCTTTCTGCCATCCATCCTTCATTTATTTGTACATTTCCAAAAAGTCCTTAATTAAGTATTAAAAATTTCATTCTCCTGTTTATTTTCTTTCTTTTTTTTCTTTTAAATTCTTAAGTTCTCAATTACATATGCGTATGTATGTATGTATGTTTATAAGTGTATAAAATTATAGTCAAAAATAAATATTTTAAAAAACAATTTCATGGAAATGTTTCAATCAAAGATCACATATGCTACGTATCGGAGATTAGCAATGAGTCGTTTTTTCGCTACTCATAAGCACTCATGAAAGTTTGAATATAAGGGAGAGTCAACAATATTGAAATTAACGTATGTACTCTGATTCATTCGTACTCAATACAACGTTAATTTATAACTATAGGTTGCAATGAGTATGCGTACAACGTTGTCATCAAACTCATACCATTCGAAATATGTTTGATTCATAAGCCTACTCTCATTTAAATTCATAACTTTAGAAAAATACTCTTACAATACTTAGAAATGATTCGTGTGACTTGAATCATTTATGAAAATTTACAATCTTAGTTGTTGTTAGGCATTTACAACAAAAGAAAAAGACACATAAGCAAAAAAACAGATCAGCAAGCAGAGCAAACCCACAACCTTCTAGTAAGTTTTTTAGTGTTCGTATGCGATTCGTACTTATTTTATGCTTCGTGTATATGTTGAGTCATGGAGAATCGAAATCAACAACATCGTACGTGTTGTTAAGTATGAATATGAAGTAGTCAGACTTTCAATGTGAGTAGAAGGGTTTCATGATATTAAAATAAGTATGAATGCGTTCGTATAAGTATCAGAAATTATGAGTATGATTCGATTCTACTCATCTTTTTGAATATTCATTGCTGATCTCTGTTACATAGATATGCTACAGCAGTGCTTAAGTTATAAGTAACGCTATGGAGAGAAAAGAAAATCCGTTGATCAACACTGTTGTTACGCAGAAGTACAGGGTTCCATTATCCAAATGTTAATGAGTTCTACGCCTTTTGTATTTATCCGTACTGCCTTGTTTTTATAATTTAAATACGATTTGCTGGCGTTGTTATTATTTAAAAAGACTTAAGTTAGGCTCGAAGTCGCCGCAATCTAGTAGTAGGTAGTGTGTTAGCTTATTAGACGTAAAGCCAAGGTTCAAACCAAAGGCCAGACATCAAAACAAAATACACAAAAGTATTCCTTCGCCGACTTCCTCTCAGCATATTTCTGGAAAAAACTCTCGGAGAGTAAATAAATTTCCCATGAAAAGTTTCTCAAAAAAATCTATCATTTGGAGTCGACTTTAAACTGTAGGTCCCGCCACTCATGTATAAAATTATCACACACAACATAAGTGGTGTGAAAAACTAGGTCGTAATCCTGACTGAAGGGTTGCAATGACCAATTATGTGTGTTATGTATGTAAGTTAGAGTCTTAATTGACAAGTACACGTCCTCTAACATAACCTAACCTAGGGGGTCTAATAAATTTTGTACCGAATGTATGTTATCCTTTCTGCTGAATATTATAGAAAAGATCACTGGTGTTCATTTAAGGTTGACTTTTCGGATTCGAAACGACGTTTGACACTTTCTTGATATCAAGGAACTTACTTACTTAATTGGTCAAGCACTTTAAGTTGATTTTGACTTGTTTATGGAAATGTTAGGCTTTGTGACTAGCGTTACAAAGAAGTATATTTGGTCCTTAGTTTCTACAAAGAACACAAGAAATTCGTGGGATCTCTTTCATTTAGTTTTGTTCGACATTAGAGCCTTCAGTCGGTTTCATGATTTGCTTTTCATGCTGTCTACACTCCGTGTAGAAGAATGCCCTCTCTCTTCGGCTCTTTTGTGCATTCCAATTGATAGCACTTAGGGTTAACCAAGCACATTACCAATCTTTAACATGATTTATACTCTCAAAGGACCATAGCCAGTTATGGCTCATTAAACTTGATGCTCTTCGGCTTGTAAATCCTTCGTATTTTTTCCATAGAAACAGATTCACAAACGCTTGTAAACCCTATATATCTCGGTTAGTGCCGTTCCAAGCATCACATATCATAGACCTAGACAGCCCATAGACAGCTATTGTCGTCAACATTGTGTTTTTTGGGTCGAATGCCTACTTGGACTTCTTAACACGATTCAGGACATCAGGTCGAATTTTTAATTATGCTGCCAGAGTAGTAGAATCACTCAAAATGAAAAGTAATTATAGGAGGAGGGAGGGAAAGACAGAGAGTAGTTGGCGACTCATTGGTATTGTATTTAAAACGAAACATATAATTTTTCTAAATAGATTGGTGCGGTGCCCTTCATCAAGTCAAAGTATCTGAAGTATAGATCTGTAACCTGATTAAGCTTTTAATGACAATACGACAGGGATATTCGCATTCTTATATCTAAGCCAAGCAGTTGTCAAAGCCTTTCATGGTTTCCACACAATTTCTGTTCCATCTTTTTCAAAAATCTCTGGCATTTCTAAATGAGATGCCAAAAGATTTTGTTTTCTTTCATACGATGCGGTGGTATTTGCAGGTATTTATATAATAGGTATATATATCTCTATTTAAATTAACTTTTCATTGATTTGAAATATAAATTTCATGTAATTTCTTTCTAGGTAAAAAGCTAAGCGAAATACGAAATATTGAAATATTTTTAATACAAAACAAAATTTTTTTTTCTGTTAAATAAGTACTATTTAATATTCCTTTGAATATAATTTAAGTACATATACGTTTCGCTTGTTGTCAGTGTTGAAAAATTCAGTACTTTTGTATTTTTTTCAGTACTTTTTCATTTCAAAAATACCGCAGTACCGCCGACAAGTTTTCAGTACTTTTTTCATCAAATTCGTTTATGTTCGTTCAAAAAATAAATATTGTTACATAAATCGAAACGACCTAATATCGTTTAACAACAAAAACGATAAACAAAAGCCACACGATACAAATACACTCTAAAGCTGCACACACACATATGTACAACGAACCTCGTTGCACCTGGTACCAACAACAACATAAAATGAAATAAACCAGCTACGACAAATATGTAATAGACAACAAAAGCAAAGTACACAAACAACAATGTACTAGCAATAGCATTCTCGAGAAGGCGAGAGCAAGAACCTTCCTCATCGAGAACGTTCATCATACTGATTACGTGCGTGCGTATATAAAAGCGCAACAAGATCAGCAGTCAGTAAGAATTCAGTCAGCCTTGTGTGAAGTTGCGTGTGAACAAAAGAAGTCGTGGTTGTAAAGATCTAGTGAATACTTGTGTAAACTAGTAAAGTGAATAAACAGATTATTATTGGCGTATCGTTAAGTGTGAACAGTGGCACAAACGTAGTGTGAATAATAAAGAGAGTTTAAGAAAAACTAAACACATTTGTTTTTACTTGGTTTGCAATTAACGAACTCATATTTAAACGTTTTTAAAAAGGTAAAAATGTAACAATATATATTTAAATAAATAAATATTCTCTCGCACATTCTTTTTCCGTGTCCGGGTTTATTAAGTAAAAATTAAGCCCCGTTTGTTTACTGCACCTATGGTGGTCTGTCTGTCTAATAGGTAGTTACTACAAGTTACAGTAGCCTTATTAGACTATAGACGCTCAAAAAAGCCACTCACTGTTCAAACCCCAGGTCAGACAAAACGAAAACAAAAAATAAATTTGTTTGTTAGAAAGAAAAAGTTGGTAGTAGGGTACCTACTCACCATTCGCGACAAAACGAAAACAAAAAACATGGTTTGATAGAAAAAGAAAAAAATAATAAATAAAGTTGTGGTGAGCTTTTGTTACAAAATGTGTTGCATTTTATCCGGTGTGGTGAATAAAATCGAAATTCACCAAAATGCCGTTATTCGAAATGGGTACTGCGTTAGCATAAATCCATGTACTGTATATTGTGATTTGGACGGTGCATGTCTAGAATTAGTAATTTTCACATCTGTTAGTGGAGGCATTCACCGATATGTCTGGTACTTACTGCATTAAAACAATGTTGCCATTGTGTGTGTCCAGTCATTTATTAAAATTCTAAAAAATTAAAATTACAAAAAATAATTAAATTTTGTAAATGAATTTTTGAATAATTTCTTTCTTTTTTTATTATGTTCTATTCCCAAAATGTTTTTTTGCAAATTGGAAATTCTTTGTCGAAATATTTATAAATTTTTGTGCTTTTTTGAATCGAATTTAAAAATCGGATCAGGAAAAATTATTGAAGAATATTCATTTATTTTTTCTTTTTCAAAAAAACAGACAGTTAGATTCCTGATTTTATGTTTTGCGCTTTTCAACTATAAATGAGGTTAAGAAGGTAAAGGTCTTAGTTAAGCCCCGGTTAGCCCAGCCCCGTGTTAACGTATGTATTTTAGATTACGAAAAGCAATGAGAGAGAACATTGCGTCGACATTTTTACTAACGTTTCGAATCAACTGTTATTGTTTTGTATATGATGAGAAACATGTTCCGTACGGTAAGTTAATAATAATTATAAATTATATTTTTATAAAAAAAACTACCATTTGATGCAAAAAGGTACTCTTTCAGTTATAGTTCAGTAGTACTATTTCAAAATTTCAATTTTGCAACACTGCTTGTCGTTCGTATAAAATCCTGTCTCGTGTGCTGCCATCTTTTTTAAATTTAAAAGACTCCAACCGATTATAGTACATGTCTTGGGAACATTTAGCAAAGCCACTAAGCATTCTACGTTTGCATGTCATCGATAACTTATCAATTTTATCATCAACACAAGTTATTATTGTGCAGAACTAAAATTTAACGAAAACTAAAACAATTTTATGGTTTGTGTCTAAGCTATTAATGAAAATTATCGATAAATTTAACGAATAAGTGCTTTTAAATTTCTTCAAAAACGATTGTCTTTTCAAGAAAACAAATTGAAGGAAAATGCTCACAGCAAAGTCGGCATGAACTTTGCAGAAAAATCAGTGTTTTGGAGATTAGTGATGATCCTTTAGCTCAAGAGCAAACAGTTTGAATCAGTTGGAAACTCGTGTATTGAATACAGTACACCAGGTTGTTCTCTATGACAAATAAGCACGGACATTCCTCAGCACCCATGTAACAGCCTTGAGAGTATTTGTAAGATCTTCGGTACAGTTCGAGTTGAAAATGATTTCTACATCCGAGAGACGCCATGGATGGCCATGCCTTCCGGTTGGAAGAAGATGCTCTGGCAAAACGAGTATTTAATGCGGGGATTACCGAAAGTCAACGTAGAGCACGACCTTTTCTGCGTTGGAAGGATCGAGGAAATCCTGTTATAAAGGGTGTTTTTTATAGAGGTATAGAACTTTAAGTTGGCATTACTTTTCAAGATGGCGACCGATTTAACAGCTGTCAAGTGATTTATTCTCAGTTTGGTTTGGCAATTCATCATGAATAGACTCACGCCTGCACAACGCTTGCAAATAGTGCAATTTTATTTCGAAAATAATGGTTCTGTGCGGAAAACGTATCGCGCACTACGTCCATTTTATCGTCGACAAAATCGTCCATCAGAGCAGTTAATTCGATTAACCATGGAACGTTTTTGCACCACGTTTACTCTTATTGATAACTCGCATCCCCAGAGACGCTGTACGGTGCGTACAGAAGAAGCTATTGCTGCTGTAGAGCGTAGCATTGAGGAATACCCGAAAATCCGCCATCGAACACAGGAATTGGATCTGTGTCCATCCACTTTATGGAAGATTTTGCGGAAGGATCTTGGTTTGCGTGCTTACAAAATCCAACTCGTGCAAGAATTGAAGCCAAACGATCATCAAGTAAGGCGTAGATTCGTCGAATGGGCCCAAAACGAGATTATCATCGAAAATTGGACGTCCAGATTGGACTACATCCGCGCCAGCCGTGGCGGTCATATGCCAGAAATCATATTTAACATGTAATGCCAAAAGATTATCTTTCGGATAAATAAAATTCGTGTCAATCGAATAATCCATCGTTGTTTTATTGCAACTTAAAGTTCTATACCTCTATAAAAAAACACCCTTTAGAATTGGTGTAGACAACTGGTGAAGGCGCGCAAGATGCAGAGGCGCGTGGAAGGATGTGTTTGCAGACCGAAATCCGATAAGCGGATTGTTAAACCAAATCAGGTAAGTGCTGAGGGATATCTTCTGTGTTATTGTACGACATTTGGGAGCATAAGACAAACGAGTCTGTTGACAGCACGTGTCTAGTCAATACCGAATTAGATAAAATCCTTAACCTTATTAAACTATAGCGAGAGTTGACAATAAATCGACATAGTCTAGTAGGTAGTGTGTTGGATTATTAGACGTAAGGCCACGCTTCAAACCCAGGTCAGACATCTCCAACTAAACGAAATAAGAAAAAGAATTTCTTCCGGCGACTGGCTCTCAACAGCAGTCTGGCAAGGACTCTGAGATGAAAATAAAATTGCCATGAAAAGTGTCTCAAACGATTCTGTCGTTCGGAGTCGACTTTAAACTGTGGGTCCTGCCACTCATGTATAAAATCAACACACACAACATAAGTGATGTGAGAAACGAGGTCCGTAGCTCCGACTGAAGGATTGTAATGACCAATTATGTATGTATGTATGTATTAGAAGTTATAATTGAATAACGGAATAGCATCGATCAGTATTACAAACAGACCTTATAAGACCCAATTATTGGGAACGTGTTCATATTTACACTAACTTAACCTATCGCATGCCATCAATTAAACAAAAAGAGAAGGAAAATTATTAAAAATTTGTTGATAAATTGATTTGATTTGAATTGAATTGAAATTTGATTTGATTTGATTTGATTTGATTATGAATACGATTTGCATTTGCATTAATCCATCAACGGCTTGTTTGGTTGTGTGTGTGTGTGTGTGTTTTCTTTTAAAAGCAACAAACAATCAAAACCGACTGCGTTGATTATTTTCAGAAGAACATCAACAACAAAATGTGTACACAAACAATCAAATTTTTTTCATCAAAAAAATCTTTCCACAATAAAAAAAAGAAAATTGAAATGAAAATTGGAAGAAAATTAAGAAAAATTTTATTTTTTTATGTGTGTGTGTGTGTGTTTATAATTCGAAAGAAAAACCATTTAAACGAACGATCATCGATCGATGATTATTGATTTGTATTTTGTATGGCAGTGAGTGCGTTTGTTACGAAATTAAATTGTACAAGAAAATTAACAACAACAATAACAACAACAATGAGAATAAGAAAATAAATCACAAAATTTTAAAAATTTTTCTTTTTAATTCAATTCAAATGATGAACTGAAAATATTTGGTTTTCGATTAAAAAAAAACCGAAAAAAAAAGTTTCGAAATATTTTTCAAATTCTCACACTGGCAGAATAGCCGGTGGATTAAATTTGTATTGCTTTTGGCGATTGAAGGAACGTTTAATTAAATAATTATAAAAACAACAACAATAATAACAATAACATTAAAAAAATTCAAATAAAAATTCAAGAAGTTTTCAAACAAATTTTTTTATTTTATCATCCATTAGAGGGCATTTGAATGGAATTTCTTACTTCCCATACCATACGATACTGGTGTGTCCCAAAGATCAATGAAGTGTTTAAAATTCATCTTAAAGGTCTTTAACCTTTTAACACTACTCCCGTCGTCCTCTTCTGTTTGCATTGTATTATATAGCAAGGGGAGCCCAACTTTCATCTTTAAGTGGCTTAACATTCATTCACGCACTTGTTTCTGTCCCCCCGCCAAAAACCACTTGACTTTAAAATCATTGACAAGATTTTTATTGTACAATAATGACACAATTAAGTAGCAATTATGAATCGATTATTTCAGATTCATTTCAATAAAATTGAAAATATAATGGGGGGGGGGGAACAATAAAATTTTCCCATCAGGACTTATCTTACTCCAATGCTACAGCATTGAATATAAATTTTAAAAGAATTCATGGGAATAATAGCCTTCACCAGGAGCTCCCAAAAGGTTCAAGAGATACTCAGGTTCAATGGATTAGAAACTGTCATAAATGTCATGGGGCCTTGACAAATCTTGTGAAAACTATTTTGGCTGTCGTGAGCCATTAGCCGTACTTTTCCCCAAGACATGCCGATTATTCTTACTCCCGCTTCAATTAGCCTTTTTACGGCATGTGCCCCTTCTTCATTGTCCTATGGAGGTTGGATGTGAACCCAGCGTGACCCTAATTCATCACATTTCAAGTCAACTCAGAACTCAACTGAGAAATGACAAGTGAATTCAGTGTCTGTTCTATTGGGGCGGCTTGCCAGCGGTCGCCTGTACTTAGCTTAATCAGATCGTCCATTGCCCATCTTCAAAAAACTGGCATGCAGAAGACCATGCACTTGATCAGCTGGTTGAATTTGATTAATGGAACCTCAATATATAGAAGAGAAGTCGCCGTAGTCTAGTAGGTAGTGTGTTGGCTTGTTAGACGCAAAAGCCAGGGTTCGAGCCCCAGGCCAGAAATCAAACACAAAATACAAAAAAGTATTTCTTCGGCGACTTCCTCTCAGCAGATTTCTGGCAAAAACTCTGAGAGTAAATAAAATTGCCATGAAAAGTTTCTCAAAAATCTGTCGTTCGGAGTCGACTTTAAACTGTAGGTCCCACCACTCATGTATAAAATTAACGAGAAACTAGGACGTTGTACAATTGGTCAATTCGACCTCCGGGTACTGTACTTGTCTTAATTGACAAGTGCACGTCCTCTAACCTAACCTAACCTCAATAAACGATATTTACGAACACTCCGTATTACCGTTGACTATGTTTCGCATGAAATCAAGTACAAGGAAGAGGAGTGGAGTGACTATCTCACTCTACAAGAGCTTAGACTTTTGCAATTGGTTGCATGTTTCTTTATGATCTGAATTGTCTCAATAAAATAGTTACTTAATGTCATTACAATTACTTGGCTAGGACTACAACCTAGCTTCTCACACAATTCATCCTGTGTGTGTTCATTTTATCCCTAAGTGACGGGACCTACAGATGTTTAAGAAGTTTTTCATGGCAATTTTATTGTTTTCTCAGAGATTTTGCCAGATGAATATGTATATATATATATATAAGTTCCTGTTGTGCCTATAAGGAGCATAGGGCCTTAACCATTTCGTTCCATTCATGTTTATCTGCTGCTACGATCTTCAGCTCGTTCCACCTTTTGTTGACTTTGGCTGCTTCGACATCTAATTGTCGACGCCAAATTTGACTCGGCCGACATTTCCTGCGGCTGCCTTGTGGATTCCAGTCTATTGCTTTTTTGGTGGTGTCGGTTTGAGGTCTTCGCAAGGCATGCCCAATGCACCTCCATTGCCGTTTCCGGATTTCTACTTCAACCCGTGTTTGTCCGCACTCGGCCCAGAAGCGTTCGTTTGTGATGGTGTTTGGCCAGAAAATTTTTAGTATGCAACGTAAACAACGGTTGATAAATACTTGCAAGGCATTAATATCGCATTGGTTTGAGTTCCAGGACTCGCATCCGTAAAGCGCAACTGATTTTACGCAACTGTTGAAGATTTTGATTTTGGTGCGCTTTAAGATATGGGGGGACTTCCATATGTGTTTTAATTGACGGTAAGTTTGCCTGGCCTTGTTAATGCGAGAAGAATACTGAGCAGAAATTGCTGAAGAAATATTTCGTATTTTGTTTGAAATGTTTGAGCTGGGTTTTGTACCACGGACTCTCATCCAATAAGACAATCTACTAGACTTTGTCTGGGATACGAGAGTTGATTGTCGCGAGGTCCTTTATGAATTGGACGTTACGGTTGGGGCAGAACATTTTCATTGAACTGATTCATGTCTGAGTTCGATATTAAATTTTAATAACATGTTTAAGGATTATGAGAAGACTCCTCCAGGAAACCTTATTTTGTGTTCGAATTTCTTGTCCTCTATTTTCATAAAAACTTTATTCATCTTCCCTTGTCTTCTCTTAGATTAAGAAAATTTTATTGAACATAAACAGAAGTACAATGATTTGAGAGTAAATCGAGATAATTTAATGATTGGAGAACCACTTTAGAACTTCTTGGAAAAAAATTTCCTTTCCTTTGCAACAATACTCACCTTTTCCTCTCTTGATTTCACTTTGACTCACTCCCTGATAAACTCATAAGAGACTTACACAATCATTGCCATCGTCCCTAGCATAAATGAGTCGAATTCTTCCCTTTTCGCCACATATTTAGCAAAACCTCAAACCGCATTAACTTTACAATGATACCGCCATTCGACGGCATCGGTACTCTTTTCTTTGCTTTGCTTTGGTTTGCTTCGACTTTCCTTGTGCAATAAAACTTTGCTTAGAAGCAGGTGCGTGAGGTTCACCATTATTTATGGTGTCGTTTGGAAATTAAAATTTTTATGCTCAACATGGGTGGTCCACATGCATCCACCGCATAGCATAGCGATGCTGTGCTGTTTAATAAACATTAAATCCCCATGAAATCAAATAACAAGAGCAGCCCAGATACAAAACACATGTGATTGAAGAATGCTTGAAGAATGGAATTTGACGGATAGGATTTGCTTTCAATCTACCAGTGAGTGAGTGTATGAGTGAGCGTGAGTGAATAATTTTATGGCTCTTGTGGTACGCTGACAGTGTTTTTATAGACTCGCACACGACAATAAAAATCTCAATTTATTGCATATGTTTGTTTGTTTGTTTGTTTGTGAATGCTGAATAGTTTTCGGTGGTTTATGCTTGAAATGTTGCAAATGAGGCAAAACAAAGTTTGTTTGGAATTTTTGTTGTTGAAACTCTAATGATCACCTCTTCAAGGTCATTCGTGTGGAAATAATTTGTATAAGAAACGAATGAAAGGATGAAAGGCATTAGAATGGAAAGGTTGTTGGGTAGAGGATAGATAGAAGTGTGTCAAAAGGATTTGGCTTCGTTTTCTTTACATTTAAAACTAAAAATTTCAATTCAATTGCGTATAAAGCCTTGGAAACAAACAGCATTTAATTTAATTTTTATTTGAATTAGTTGTGCCTACAAAGTCCATAATATGAGCTACCCACACTTTCCGACATACGACCAACCAAACAGCGCCTAATCGAGTCTCTCCCAAAAGCTAAAGAAATTTTTATCCTCTCTATTGACAGAAAACACAGAGGATTCTAGATATTATGTAAGTAGTGCTGTTAGTTGACCTAAATTCGGTTTTCTTCAATGCACCTTCGTTTATCTATTTCTATGAATGAATTATTTGGCGTGGATTGTAGTCAACTACATGATGTTATTCCACTTGATTGCTATTTGATGTCAGAATTTTACAGAACGATTTAGTTTTTGAAAGTCTAAAGGCTAATAAGGTTATTAGATGCGAGTCCATGGGGCAAAACCACCTAGTTAAAGCCGGAATGGTTCCCATAGACCTACAAGCATATGAGCGCCGGATGATCTTCAACGGCAGGCAAAGTACGACTCAACCACAGATTATAGAAGCGATAAAGCACGAAGCCTTCCTAAAATGGCAATTTCGCTGGGAAAATGAACAGCATGGAAGGTGGACATATAAACTGATTCCCGAGTTGCAAGTGTGGAAAAACAGAAAAAACGGCAAAGTAGACTACTACATAGCCCAGATGCTGACCGGTCACGGATATTTCAGAAAGTACCTGCATCGCATGAGGAAATGTCGCTCGCCATTCTGTATTTATGAAGAGAGGGAAACGTTAGATGATTCCGAACACACTTTCTTCAGCTGCTGTCGATGGGCCGAAAGCCGCCAGCGATTCCAAACTGAAATCGGCGTCATTAGCCCTACAAACGTCGTGCTGAAAATGATAAACAGTAGAGAGAGCTGGAACGCAGTAAAACACTTTGTAGAGCACGTCCTGCAAAGGAAGAAATTTGACCTAGACGCAGCAGACTGAGAATAAAGCGGAGCCTGGACGCAGGCTGACGACGATGGAACTGGAACATATGCCAGAAAAGGGGTGCACCTCGAAGTAATACAACCGTGGTTCCGAGGTGGAATGATTCCCCGGTGAGGAGACAAGGCGGGTTTTTAGTCGGTATACCCAGTGGGAGAGTCCGACATATCATGTCTGGTTACGACCATCATGAATGCATAAAGCATTTTCCCTCCTTCCCGCAAAAAAAATGATACAAAACCACGGCTCAAACATTTCGAAAATCTCAACAGTCTTCTGTCAAAAATTCGGAAAGTAAAATAAAATTTCCATGAAAAGTTTCGCAAAAATCTGGCGTTCGTTGTCGAAGTGTAAACTGTAGGTCCCGCCACTCATGGAGAAAATTAACACGCATAACATATTTGTTGGAAGAAGCTTGTGTGAAGGTTGTGATCCTGACTAACGGGTTGCAACGGGTTAGTTCTATTGTTTCATGGGTTCAACTTAATAAAGCTACATTCTCGCATATATTATATCCACTGGATCCAGTTGATTCCTCAAGAGTAGTATTATCCTGGTCCTTTGCTAAATAGCGATACCAATTAAAGCTACACTTAAAAAATTTCCTATCCCGCAGCCTAATCAAAATTTATGTCGAAAGCTTGTTCGATTGTACAAAGCTATCCTACCCACAAGTGTCTCGTTCCTTCTGTTTCCATTAAGTTACTGGACTGCATATAAAAACTTGATAGCAGCGTTAAATACTCATCATAACAGCAACAAATCTGTTGCACTTCACAAGAGATTTGAAACACTGACGCCTTCGTTCTTTACAAGGATTATTGTTTTCAAAATATTGTGGAAAACACTGGGAAGCAAACACCTCGGAAGTACTTGAGAAAATATTTTTCTTTTTAACGGAACTATTACAACAACAACAATATGTTCTTAAGCAGGGGAAAGACCACACATTGCGACATTATTCTTTGGTCACTCGGAATTGTGCTAATTTTTAGGTCACTTTGGCAAACAGTCTGTCACCATGACACAATGTGACATACAAAAGAACACATTCTCTCTCACTATGTGGTGACGACAATGTCAAGTGTGTACGACTATCCCGATGAAAACAAATTGATCAAGTGCCAAATGGCTGCTAACGAGATCCAAACAAATTCACAGTCTAGTCGAGAATGTATTCTGTCTCATCCTTTTCGAAAAGTCCTTGTCCTTGTAATTGTTTTGGTTGTGGTTGTAACTGTCATTTATTTGTTTATAAAATAAATAAACAAATTAACATGGAAACTGGAAACTGGAAACTGGAAACTGAGTTTACAGTAGTAACAGGCACACGCAAATTACGTCGTCGAGCCAAGTGGCCAGAGGCGTCACCTCAAGTAGCCAAACGTGACAAGACTAGCAGGTCTTATGCAAATACTGTGCAGTGGCCAAACAAAGGACCTCCCAAATGTAAACAAATCGAAAGAAATATTGTAACAGAAGCAATTGGCTTTTAGGCTTGAATTACATTGAAGAGTAATCATGGATGCAATTATTATGAATTATGGTTTCGTAAACAGCCGGCGTCTAGCCATCAAATTTTGAATTTTTTCAATTGTAAGACGATATTGTTTTGTTATTTTTATCAAGCGTTTGTATTGTGGGAATCTCATAGGAACACTCGTCTGTAGCGTTAGGTAGGTAGGTAGGTAAAGGTGGCTGCCCACACTTAGGCCGCATTGGGCCCATTGTGCTACCACAGTCATCCGTTATCCCCTAGTCTCGAATTCCATTCGGAGCTCCTAATGAACCGATTTAGCCTGCCAATGTCTATCCCTGACAGTTCCTCCAGATCATTGATGTAGTATGTACCCAAGTACTTCCTTCTCCTTTGGCATAGAGGCGGGCATGTACCCAGCAGATGAGGGACAGTCTCCTCTTCTTCCTCATCTCTGCAGCTTCTGCAGAAGTCGTTAGCAAGGTATCCAAGTCGTCCAATGCGCCTCGCATGCGTACCCATAATGCAATGCCCCGTAATGACACCGACAACTACACTGAGCGCGCCTCTTTGAAGTTTAAGTAGACTCATTGTGCGCCCCTCATCCAGCCTTGGCCAGATTTTACGAGCCGTTCTACCCGTGTCCGAGGCCGCCCACCTGTCGTTGACTGAATCGACGATTGCATTATCAATTATGAGCTTGCAGGTCCTCATTGGTATGACCAGATTCGAGAACTCAGTGGTGAGTTCGATGGTCGTACCCCGCCTGGCAAGTTCATCAGCTCTACAGTTACCCGGAATACCACTGTGCCCCAGTACCCATACGATATGGATGTCATATCGTTCCGCTATCTCATCGAGATATATCCGCTTGGAGACCCTTCCATCCCCAATAATACTCGCCGCAGCCTGTATGGCCACCACCTCCGCCTGAAAGACACTGCAGTGGTCTGGTAGTCTTATAGACTGAGTAGCGTTAAACTGGCACAAACATTTTGTTCAAGCCTGAAATGAAGCGCAAACTTCTAGATGCTGTTCGATGTCCGTCTATGTTTTTCCCTCGAGGATATATAAACGTCGCCAATGTTCTTAATATGTGTTCTAATGATCCATACGCCTAACCACATAATCTACATATTGGGCCCAAGGCGATCCCTATGTTTTGCCAATATTCTTTGAGTTTGCAGTGCCGAGGGCAACCTCCAGGAGCAACCTGGATAGTCTTATGCATCTCTTTTCGTTGTAATTACCGAAGTATTTAAATTAATTAAAGGCTTGAGAAGAGTCTCAACCACTCTTCCTCTTCGCTTTCGCCGAGTTTACTCTTGAAAAATCCCCTCAGAAAGAATTTTGCCACCTTAGCAAGCCCGTTTGATGCCAAAAAAAAGTTTTCTCAGTGCGAATCCTGTTGACAAGATGAAAGGCTTTCACTGTCTCATATTCCAAGTGGAAGTTCATATTATTTTTTTATTCGAAATCCTAGAAATTTAAAACCAATTGCATTCAATTTTGAAATTAATTTTGTTTCTACAGGCCTACTTAAGACAGACAAGTTCAAGTCTAGACACTTACTGGTGGTCTCTGGTACTTTACAGGCGCGCATGGTGCAAAGGCACTTTAAATTGCAACATCAATTGCATGACATCAAGTGGCATGTTTTGATTTCAATTCATAAGCAATTGTCGCCTTTAATGAGTTTGAAAACATCCTCGAGAAAATCACAATCACCACCACCACCACCAGCAACAGTACTAACTATCGACTGACCACACACACATCCCAAGCACCCTCCCCCATTTTGAAGCATTCAATTCAAATTTAATTACAGAAATTGTTGTTGCTATTGTTGTTGTTGCTGATGATATTGAACAAGTCGTTAATTTGAACAAACTACCGATATAATTGCCCAATGCTGATCGTCTGAGATGCGGTCAATAGTTGTGGGATTTTTCTTTTTTTTTTTCAATTAAAAATTCGAGAAATTTTTTTTCTCCAAAATATCCGCGTATTTTACGAAATGTTTGTTTTTCTTCTTCTTGTTTTTTATATACTTTTCCTATATTTTTGGACAACGAACATTGGAACGAACGCACGATAAATAATTTATTTGTTTAAGAAAAGTTTTACTACACGCCGATACAATTTCTGTTTTAATATCCTATGCCAGCTACAAGGCGATGAGGGCTATGTTAGGTTAGTAGTGTGTTTGGTAACACTTAAGAAATTAAGAAAATAGACAACCACTACCAACCTACTAGTGTTGCTTCAAATCGGTGTATAATATCGATTACTTGCTATTCAAATCTACGAGTGCTTTTACGTCATGAGTCATATTCATCTGAAGTCGCCGTGGTCTAGTAGGTAGTGTGTTTGCTTATTAGACGAAAAGCCAGGGTTCGAGCCCCAGGCCAGACATCAAAATAAGATACAAGAAGTAATTCTTCGGCGACTTCCCCTCAGCAGATTTCTGGCAAAAACTCTGAGAGTAAAAATAAAATTGCCATGTAAAGCTTCTCAAAAAATCTGTCGTTCAGAATCGACTTTAAACTGTGGGTCCCGCCACTCATGTATAAAATGAGCACACACCACATAAGTGGTGTGAGAATCTAGGTCGTAATCCTGTCTGAAGGGTTGTAGTGACCAATTATGTTATGTATGTCATATTCATCTGAATCGAGCAGTTGTACAGAAAACACTTCATAGGCTTCTTATCTTCCCAATCAAGGCAGCTTTTGTAATTGTCACGTCTTGTAAATCCAAAACCCAAAGGGAAACTTGTGGCTATCTTCCAAGCGAAAGCCTATGCCATCGAAAGATGAGGTCAATTCAAATTGCATAAAAATATGAAGAACAGGGCATTGCAATATTCTATGCTAGTTAGGTCATCAAACGAGCTGAGTGCTCGGAATAAAAAATGACTGTCTGGGTAAGTTGAGACTCACATTCTGCTGGAGCACAGGTAATGTGGGAATGTCAATGAACAAGCAAATCATCCTGCATGGATGGAACTTTCAAGGCCGGCGATATTGGACAGTAAGTAACCTTTCTGTAAAATGAGAACGAATATTTGCCGAAAAGGAAGATGGAGAGAGGAGAAGACTCTTTTCAAGCCACATGAATTTAAGGCAATCTAAACTTTTACTGGGTAATTAAAATAAGAAGAGATTTTGTTTAAGCATTAGGCTAGGCTATCCAAGAGAAAACTGAAATTAATATCCAGCCTTTTCACACGACTCTGTACATTCATAGACTACTTCTTCACAATAGAAATCGCCTCGGGCCCAATATATAGATTCTGCGAAGATTAAAATAAATTATCAGAACACAGGCTTGCAATCTTAATGCATCCCAGAAGGAAACCAATTTGTACATACCAAGTACTGGGCAAAGAGTTGTTCTAGCTGGCACCAATCCATACATCATACATAATTGGCCATTACAACTCTTCAGTCAGGATTACGGCCTAGCTTAATTTTATACATGAAAGGCGGGACCAACTTTATTGGCTTTTCGTCTAATAAACCAACACACTACCTACTAGACCACGGCGACGGCTGGCACCAATCACTGTTCTGAAATTCATCAGCTCAATAGGATTCAAAGAGATATTTTACATGTAGCGATACCCCATATAAGTATATAGATTAAGGCAGTATGATCGCAGACCTAAAGCCTCTCTACGCGACAATAGTAATAACCGATAAAACATTTGAGAGAGGCATTAACCATGTAAATATCCTGGGATATAGATTTCAGCGTTTTTGTTACTGGTAAGTCTGACCATATCTTTTGCCCACCCACCCCTACATAGTAGAATTATTGTTGAGTTCAGTTTGCTTACCAGAGTACAGACATACCAGAGATCAGCAATGAGTATCCAAAAAAGATGTGTAGAATCGAATCATACTCATAATTTCTGAGTCTTATACGCATTCATACTTATTTTAATATCATGGAATCTCTACTCATATTCAAAGTTTGAAGTACACATCATACTCATCATATTCATACTTAACAACACGTATGATGTTGTTGATTGCGAGTCTCCATAACTCAACATATATACACGAAACACAAAATATGTATGATTCGCATACGAACACTAAAATACTCACTAAATGGTTGTGTGTTTGCTCGGCTTGCTGCTCTGTCTTTTTTCTTTTTTTGTAAATGCAACAACAACTACTACTGTAGTTCGAGTCACTCGAATCACTTGTAAGTATTACAAGTATTTTTCTGAAGTTATGAATCCGAATATGTAGTCTTATTTCGAATGGTATGAGTTTGATGTTAACGTTGTACGCATACTCATTGCAACCTGTACTTATAAATCAACGTTGTATTGAGTACGAATGAATCAGAGTACACAGGTTAATTTCAATATTGTTGACTCTCACTTATATTAAAACATTCATTAGTGCTTATGAGTAGCGTAAAAACGATTCATTGCTAATTTCTGGTACATACATACGAGCACATGCTCATATAGAGTGCCATATCAGTCGATCAGACTCCAGTACGTATTATTCATTAAAATTTTGCATGAGTGTCGGATCGGATTTTTTTTTATCGATTTTTTCTTCTTCTTTTTTTTGTTTTCTTTCTAAAATTCTTTTGTTTATTATTGTGGGTGCTTTTCGAGCACAATGATTGGATGATGATGATAATGGCCAGAGAGTACCAGAGGAGTATCAACTAATGTGGTGCGTATTTTCATTTTGTGCCCGCCTTTTTAAATTTTGGAATTTAAAATTTGAAATTTATTACTCTGGTGGTGGTGGCATCATCACAACATTAAGCATTCCAGTAATCTATCTATTAACAACAACAACAACAGCAACAACAACAATACTAACAACATTAATATCATCATCACAATATCATTACATATGCATACACTGCGTGATGGTCTATGAGGTTAATTGTTAATTCATTACTTCCAGAGGCAAAAAATCAAGAGAGGAGGGGGATGATTGAAGGCAATGGGCCACCCACCTTACAATGTTTAGTTAAATGGTTTTTATAAACTTCCATTGTAAAGCTTTAAAACAACAACAACAACAACAGCAACAGCGTGTTTTATTCATAGAAACCAACAGCAACAACAACAACAACAACATCTCGTACAGAAATGATCATAAAATTATAAGAAAAAATTTACGAGAAAAAAATCGTTTTTTTTTTTCTTTTTTTTTATAAACAATAACAAAAACAATTGAAAAAAAAGAAGACATGAAGAACAATTTGAATTTTTTGTTTTTTCGTATTTTTCTGAATGAAATGATGAAAATTTTTGTTGACCGAGTGATTATTTTTCTTTAAATTAAAACAACAACAACGATATGAAAACATTCACTACGATCTCGTCAATGATTTTACCAAACAAATTAAATGAGAATCGAATTTTAATTTTAAGACCAATATTACGATGCCCTACAGGCAGTAATATTTGTCTTCAAAACTATCTAAAGCGGTCGTCGACCACCAAGAATATAAACATGATAAGCTAAAGGAAAATTTGAAGAGACTTTTAGTGACATCATCCAAAGAGGTCTTGAGATTATAAGTCGGTGTCAGTGGAACTGAAGTCGCCGTAGTCCAATAGGTACTGCGCTGGCTTATTAGACGTGAGGTCTCGGTTCACACTCCAGGTCAGACATCTCCAACAAAACGAAGTATGAACAAATATTTCTTCGGCGACTTGCTCTCAGCAGATTTCTGGCAAAAAATCTGATTTTAAAAATAAATATCCAATAAAAGTTTCTCAAAAATCTGTCGTTCAGAATCGACTTTAAGTGTGGTGCCGCCACTCAAGTGTAAAATTAACACACACAACATAAGTGATGTGAGAAACTAGGCCGTAATCTCAACTGAAGGGTTGTAATCATCAATTATGTATATGCAGTGGACCTGACGATAAGCCCGGCTAAGGCTACAATAATAATATTTGCAAGGAGGAGGCAACTTCCCATCCTGAAAGAATATTGGACTCCTGGGTGAGACACTAATCTGGAAATATCTGTGGATAGTAAACTGACATGGAAGGCTCGTATGGAGAGCATATCAGCAAAGGCCAGACAAGCCATACTGATATGCAGAAGATTCTCGTGGAAATCTTGGGGATATAACCCAGGAATTATGCAAGAATGACTAATGTCTAGGCACACTGGACAGAGAGTCTCTTCAAATTAACCTCTAGTCATTAAGACGAATCATCTGCATACACTGTGTTATCGATGCTCGCCTCTGTTAGTTTTGTTAAGAGTACTGATTAAACATGCAATGGGTAAGTAGTCATCAAAGACTGATCGGAAATGAAATTCTGGCTAACAGAGTTAAAGCCACGTCTCACTACAACGAATACAAAGCTGAAAAAGGAAACCACAGCTGCTCTTTCAATGGAAGTGTAAGCAAGTTTTGTCCAGGCAGCGCACTACATGGCATTTTGCCTGAAAACCTG
The DNA here is from genome assembly GCA_936449025.2 of Sarcophaga subvicina. Classification (NCBI taxonomy): domain Eukaryota; kingdom Metazoa; phylum Arthropoda; class Insecta; order Diptera; family Sarcophagidae; genus Sarcophaga; species Sarcophaga subvicina. The sequence goes on from OW388081.2 coordinate 86,102,460, forward strand.
GCCAAAATTAATAGAAGTGTTTTATGAGTTAATGACTGGAATTTTTTGATAGTGTTAGTGATAATTAGGGCCAAGGATGAAGCCAACTGATTTTGTTTCAAATCGGTCCGCGATTACGCCTAGCCCCCATACAAATTCCCCGCGAAATTGCACTTATTTACACATAATTATGTTAATTATGCAACAATCATCATAAAATTTAGCATGGATCAGTTTTGTGTACTAAGAAATTATGGTGTAAAGTTTGGTGAAAATCGGATCACATTTGACCCTGGTCCCCATATAAAGTCCCCTTTAGAAATTCACGTTTACGCTTATAAATGGCTTAAAAACATCGGTATCGTGGTGAAATTCGGTATGAACGTGTATTTTGTAAATCTAAATCATATTACCAAATTTTGTTATTGTCGGTCCATAATTGACCCTTGGTCCAAAATAGGGCCCCTTAAGAAAATATGTTTAACAATTATAATTGGCTTAAAAATTTTATTACCTCGATGAAATTCGACATGAACATGTTTAATATGAATGTGAATCATTTATGATCACATTTTATAATGATCGGATCATAAGTGCCCCTAGGTACCACATACGGTCCATTAAGAACATCTAACATACATCTCATATTGTTATAATAGTCGATATATGTACATTAAGTTTTTAAACTTCTATGATAATTAATATTTATTCATAATATTTATTTTACATTATTTAATACTTAACTTAAAAAAATACTTAAAAAGTGCAACTAACTACAATCGTTAAAATCGTTATTATTTTCATCATCAATGTCAGGAAGGAGCAATTTAATAGTATCTGATGAGAATGGTTTTCTATTCCTTCGCGATTTTTGTGTACTGCAGCTTATAAAAGAGTCACTGCTTAAAATACTCGATTGGTATCGCTTCTACTGAATTTCCTCGCATAATTCATACGCCATATGGCTTTATTGTCTATGGCTTTATTACACTACGTCTAATTTTTTTAATTTTTCAAAAAAAGTTAAATTTTCAAAAAATCGCCAAAAATAATTGTGCAAATTTGCGCAAACTTTTCTTTTTGTTCCTGAATCTAGAAAGGTCATATTTTCATATGGTATATAACATTAAACTACTAAAAACTACTTTCACCTTTAAAATCCTTATCTTTTTTTAAGGAAGGGTAAAAAAATGTGAAATTTTTATTATTTTTAAATTTTGAACGAATAATTTTAACATTAATATATGAGATATATATATAAAAAAAAACTGAAAGTATCAGTTGCTCATGCCTTTCAAATAAAAGAAAAATCAATATAAAATCTCTATTCGTTTAGCCACAAAAAAATATCATATAAATCTATTAAAACTTCAAAAAACCGGCAAAAACGCATTTAATTTTCTTCACTTTCCTGACTTTGACATCGTCTCAAACCTACAAATCTCAACTTACAGTCGTGAAAATTCACTATATAATGCAGAATTTTGTTGCCTATCGAACTGCATACTCAGTTTCTTAAATTTCTTTAAATTCATTTTTGCCTTTTTGGCCAGCTTTTCAAGGTAAGTGCCACATAGTGCAGCGTATAAGCGTGTAGAATATTCCATACCTGCTATGGCCCCAGTTCATCAACCACGCTTCTTATTAAATATGCAATGAAAGTGAGACAAAATTCTTCTCAAGTTTTTTCTGCTCCAAGATTTAATGCAAAGTCCACTCTTGACGCATTTGTAGGACATTCAGTCCAGTATCTACCATGCCCCAGTTCACCAACAATGCTTCTTATGAAATATACAATCAAAGTGATCTATAAAGAGAGACAAAATTCTTCTCAAACGTTTTCTGTTCAGTTGTAAAGCAGTTTAGTTCACTCTTGATGCCTTAGTAGCCCATTCAGCTCACCACTTCTGAGATTCGCGTGCTACAAACGTTTTTACCAAACAACCATTGCCACCATGTGTAGAAGTGTAGGGTAAGGGTAGGTGGTGTTAATATTTATCCATCGCTCATACAAAATGTTTGATTAAGAAAATGTTTATTTTGATTAAATTTGTTGTTGATGTTGATTCTTCTCCATTTTTTTTTTTTGTTTTTTTTTTTTTGTTTTCTTCGGGTCTTTAATTATTATTTTATGTGGAAATTATTTCTTTTTTTTTGTTTTTGTTGGTTAAAATGATTTGAAATTATGTTTTATGGGAGTGTAATTATTTACATTGAATTCGGTTTCATTTTATTACCATACCAGGCCATTAGAATATAGCGAGCAGAAGCGAGGAACCTCAATTATGATCTCAAAAATGTTAACCATTTTAAGAAAAATAATCAAAACCATTACCTCCGGGGGGACTCGTATGTTTAGATATCCAGAGGCATACATACATATATGCATACATAGTGCCTTAGTGAATGAATGAATTGAACACATATGTTTGGTTTTTTTTCTAATTTGAAGGGACCTTGATTTAAATAAAAATTAAATTGAAATTAATTTCAATTTTTTTCAAATTTTAAAGAATCTGTTGAGCTTATTCAAGATTTTCTTAGGGTTTTTAAATAAAATTACTTGAGATAAGGAAAAAAATTCTTACAAAATCACACTTTATTTCGCAGGAAAAACAGGCGTATTTTTCATTTAATTTCCCTGCCTCCAGTAATCTAACAAATTAGCATTTTTAATATCGTTTTATGGTTTTAATTTATCAAGTTTTTCTTCTAGTTTTTGCGTTTTCTCGTTCAAAAGTGCTCTAAAAAGCTGGCAATAACTTATACTTACTGGTTCTGCATAGATTTTTTATGATCGAAATGCTTTTGGCCTTTACAAGTGCTTTTAAAAAACGCGTTGAAACGTTTTGGAAATAAAAAAAAAAGTTTTAATGGCGTTAATTTAAAAAAAAGAACAAGGCATTAAGAATTTTATGATAAATTTTTAAACAAATTTGTGTAGAAAAACAAGTTCTTTTTTGAAAGCACTTTTAAGTGCACAACACCTGGAAACTATTAGAGCTGAGGTAAGTAATAAAATATGTACGAAATACGTAGCAGAGATCAGCAATGAGTATTCAAAAATATGTGTAGAATCGAATCATACTCATAATTTCTGATACTTATATGCATTCATACTTATTTTAATATCATGGAACCTCTACTCAAATTCAATGTTTGAAGTACTCATCATATTACATCATACTTAACAACACGTATGATTTTATTGATTTCGATTCTCCATAACTTAACATATACACGAAGCTTATATGAAGCGCGTACGAACACTAAAATACTTACTAGAAGCTTGTGTGTTAGCTCTGTCGCTGTTGCTTATGTGTCTGATTTCTTTTTTTGGGAATGCAACAACAACTAAGACTGTAAATTTTGATGAGTGATTCGTGTCACTCGAGTCACTCGAATCATTTCTAAGTATTATAAGTATTTTTCTAAAGTTATGAATCTAAATGAGTAGGCTTATGAATCAAACATATTTCGAATCGTATGAGTTTGATGTCAACGTTGTAAGCATACTCTATGCAACCTATAGTTATAAATCAACGTTGTAGTGAGTATGAACGAATCAGAGTACATAGGTTAATTTCAATATTGTTGGTTCTCACTTATATTAAAAATTTCATGAGTACTTATGAGTAGCAAAAAAACGTTTCATTGCTGATCTCTGATACGCACTATGTGGCACTTACCCTGAAAAGCTGGCCAAAAAGGCAAAAATGAATTTAAATAAATTTAAGAAATTGAGTATGCAGTTCGATAGACAACAAAATTCGGCATTATATAGTGAATTTTCACGACTGTAGGTTGAGATTTGTAAACTTGAGACGTTGTTAAAGTCAGGAAAGTGAAGAAAATTAAATGCGTTTTTGGCGTTTATTTGAAATTCTAATAGGTTTATATGATCTTTTTTTGTGGTTAAACGAATGGAGGTTTTATATTGATTTTTCTTTTATTTGAAAGGTAGGACCAACTGCTACTTTCAGTTTTTTTTATTATATATATATCTCATATATTAATGTTAAAATTATTCGTACAAAATTTAAAAATATTAAAAATTTAACATTTTTTACCCTTCCTTAAAAAAAGATAAGGATTTTAAAGGTGAAAGTAGTTTTTACTAGTTTAATGTTATATACCACAAGAAAATATGAACTCTCTACATTCAGGAACAAAAAGAAAAGTTTGCGCAAATTTGCGCAATTATTTTTGGCGATTTTTTGAAAATTTTACTTTTTTTGAAAAATTAAAAAATTTAGACGCAGTGTAATAAAGCCATAGGCAATAAAGCCATATGGCGTACGAATTATGCGAGGAAATTTAGTAGAAGCAATACCAATCGAGATGTCCTGAATAGGTTACTTTTATGCAGTGACCCTTTCATAAGCTGCAGTACACAAAAATCGCGAAGGAATAGAAAAGCATTTTCACCAGATACTATTAAATTACTCCTTCCTGGCATTGATGATGAAAATGATAACGATTTTAACGATTGTAGTTAGTTTCACTTTTTAAGTATTTTTAAGTTAAGTATTAAATAATGTAAGATAAATAATATAAATAAATATTAATTATCATAGAAGTTTAAAGACTTAATTACATATGTATGTATATCGACTATTATAACAATATGAAATGTATGTTAGATTTTCTTAATGGGCCGTATGTGGTACCTAGGGGCACTTATGATCCGGTCACAATAAAATGTGATCATAAATGATTCACATTCATATTAAACATGTTCATGTCGAATTTCATCGAGGTAATAAAATGTTTAAGCCAATTATAATTGTTAAACATATTTTCTTAAGGGGCCCTATTTTGGACCTAGGGGCAATTATGGACCGACAATAAAAAAATTTGGTAATATGATTTAGTATTACAAAATACACGTTCATACCGAATTTCATCACGATACCGAAGTTTTTAAGCCATTTATAAGCGCAAACGTTAATTTCTAAAGGGGACTTTTTATGGGAACTAGGGTCAAATGTTATCCGATTTTCACCAAACATTACACCATGATTTCTTAGTACACAGAACTGATCCTTGCTAAATTTTATCATGATTGTTTCACAATTACCATAATTATTTGTAAATATGTGCAATTTGGAGGGGAATTTATATGGGGGCTAGGCGAAATCACGGACCGATTTGAAACAAAATCAGTAGGGTACATCCTTGGGCCTAATTATCACTAACACTATCAAAAAATTCCAGCCATTAACTCATAAAACACTTCTATTAATTTTGGCCAGGTTTTCAGGCAAAATGCCACATAGTGATACGTAGCATATTTGCTTAAAACGATTAATTGAAGTATTTTATTCATTTTTAAGATAATTTATAAACAAATTATTTCGAAATGATCGTAACATATTTGAAACAAAGTTTTTCTTTATGAAACGCTTTTGACTGGCCAGACTACATTCCATCCATTTGTTGCTAGGAAGGTGAACAAATATCACAGCTAACGATGGCTAACACTTGGAATATATTTTCTTCATATTTTTTATATTTTTTTTTATTTCCTTTCATAAACTCAGCAACCGTTTGTATTAAAAAAAATAAAAAGAAAAAGATTTTAAAAAATGTTTTCATAACTAAAGATTGTTATTTTTGTGCTTTAAAATGTCTGAAATTTTCTTTGAAAGACTTGGCCCAAATTGAGAGGGGCGCTCTATTAATGGCAATTGACATTTTCATTGTTTTTAATTATTTAAACAAACAATGGCAACAGTGGGTGCGATGACAACAACCGAAAAATAAATTTTTAATTGTAGCACACAAGACACACGTAATGAAAAGACGACACCGAAACAAAACAAAAACAAAAACAAAAAAAATAACAGAAAATAACAAAAAATCTTCTCAAATGTCTGTTTTTGGATGAAAGAGTTAAAATTAGAAACACGGCTGGAACAATAAACTGGCCTCCGCCATTAAACTCAGACATAAACAAGTTCGTTTGAAGCTGATCACACTTTTGGTGGTTCAATCACTCACTCTATTGACGAGTGCAACCACTCTAAGGCGTGAGTGTTAGTTTTAGTTGTGCTGTGCTGTGCCAAAGATCTTAAGAATATTGGAGAAGTCATAAAACGTAAATCTCATCAAATCTGTACAAACACTTACACGCACACATTCTCACCCGTTTTGGGAAACACATGTGGGCCCTTTAATGGCTTAACTAGACTGGTTGGTTGCTTGGTTTGATGGTATGATGGATGTGTGATCCTTTTTCTCTTTAGAATGCTTTTGTTTATCTAATTTTCCGTTGTTTTTTTTTTGTTGTTCTCGTTGTTGTTGCTGTTATTGTTGTTTATTTTTCTTGTAGAACAAAAAAGTCAAAGTCAAGTCAAATTGCTGTTAAAGGGATTCTCTAAAGGCATTGAATTGATTTCTCTTGTTGTTGTTGGTGCTGTTGCTGTTGTTCTTTGCTTCCTTAAGAGGACTTTTATTTGTTTTTGATTACTTTTGATGATGCCAGGCGGTATTTCGGCTTCTGGTAGTGCTGTAGTTTTACATAAAAAGAAGGCAATTTAAAAAAAAATTATAAACACCCTACTTATGGTCACGGCATCATAAACTGTTTGGTATGATAAAAATGACACGTACATATATGCCGTACAGTATTGGAATTCCTCTTCCTTTGTTAATACTCTATAAGTGGAATTTAAACGACTTAAAGACACGCTTGCAAGACACTCCAGTTTCTGAAGAATTTATTTTTGCATGTATTTCTGTCCATATTGTCCCAAAGCCTACCATATCTTTACGATAAGGCCATCGTATTCACAGTCTCTGTATATATTGCATTGTGCTGGACTCAAGATTTGGAAAAAACTTGTTATCGTGATCAATGTAGCTTCAGTCATATTCCATGATACATAATTAAAGGCATTCAATAAAGCTATCCTTACAGCAATCTAAGGAACTCACAGGTTACTTGTTAAGAAATTTCGTCGGACAAGCTACAGGATTAACATTATCTAACCACCACAGACTTATTCATTCGTATTCGAAGAGCTTAAGAACTTACGAGACTAGAATTCCAGAAAATTATCGCAGATCACAGTATTAAAACGATCAGCTTATGTAACTGTTGTTGAGAAAACTTGAACTTCAACCTGAAACAATAGAGTAGTCAAGCAAATTTTCATTAAGCACTTGGTCGTTGTAGTCTAGTAGGTAGTGTGTTGGCTTATTAGACGTAAGGCCAGGGTTTAAACCCCAGGTCAGACATCAAAACGGAAATATGAAATTGGTGTGAGAAGCTGGGCCGTAATCCGGACTGAAGGCTTGTAATGATGAATTATGTATGTATGTAAAGGGTGTTTTTTATATAGAGGTATAGAACTTTAAGTTGCAATAAAACAACGATGGATTATTCGATTGACATGAATTTTATTTATCTGAAAGATAATCTTGTGGCATTACATTTTAAATATGATTTCTGGCATATGACCGCCACGGCTGGCGCCGATGTAGTCCAATCTGGACGTCCAATTTTCGATGACTTTTTCCAACATTTGTGGCCGTATATCGGCAATAATACGGCGAATTTTGTCTTCAGTCAGTTTTTCTGGATGTAACGGTGTTTCCACATACACTTGAGGATTACCTTCACTCCAAATGCGGCAGTTTTGTTTGTTGACGTAGCCATTCAACCAGAAGTGCGCTTCATCGCTAAACAAAATTCGCTTATGAAAATCGGGAACAACGGTAATCTCGTTTTGGGCCCATTCGACGAATCTACGCCTTACTTGATGATCGTTTGGCTTCAAATCTTGCACGAGTTGGAGTTTGTAAGCACGCAAACCAAGATCCTTCCGCAAAATCTTCCATAAAGTGGATGGACACAGATCCAATTCCTGTGCTCGATGGCGGATGGACTCATTCGGGTCTTCCTCAATGCTACGCTCTACAGCAGCAATAGCTTCTTCTGTACGCACCGTACAGCGTCTCTGGGGATGCGAGTTATCAATAAGAGTAAACGTGGTGCGAAAACGTTCGATGGTTAATCGAATTAAATGCTCTGATGGACGATTTTGTCGACGATAAAATGGACGTAGTGCGCGATACGTTTTCCGCACAGAACCATTATTTTCGAAATAAAATTGCACTATTTGCAAGCGTTGTTCAGGCGTGAGTCTATTCATGATGAATTGCCAAACCAAACTGAGAATAAATCACTTGACAGCTGTTAAATCGGTCGACATCTTGAATAGTAATGCCAACTTAAAGTTCTATACCTCTATAAAAAACACCCTTTAGTTAGTGTAAGTAGTAGGTAGTGTGTTGGCATATTAGCTGTGACGCCGTGGTTCAGTTCCTAGCGCAAACCTCTCGAACAAAACGAAATACGAAGAAATATTTACAACGCGACATCTTCTTCTTAACAGTCTTGTGGCAAAAATTCTGTGAATAAATAAAATTGCCATGAAAAATTTCTCTGAAATCTGTTGTTCGGAGTCGACTTTAAACTTCAGGTCCCGCCACTCATAGATAAAACGACCACACAGAACATGAGTGGTGTGAGAAGCCAAATCGTAATCTTGACGAAAGAGTTGTAATGCCCAATGAAGTAAGTAAGTAAGTTATCCCGTTTATTACCATCATGGTCGGCATGTATGATTACTTAAAAGTATTTTGTGGGTTCCAATATCAAGAAATATCTCTCTATTCCAAAGCATTCCTTCATGTTCAAGGCAGCATTTCAAAATTAAAATGTTACCAAAACACCAATACTCAGATTTTAAGTGCATCTGGCCACGCTAGCCATGTTGAGTACTTCAATTTTACTCAAGAATTTATAGTTTAACGTCGTCTTCGAACTATAAACTTGAGAAGCCGGAGTTTTTGACAGCTGAGGACAGAATAAAAATAATTTTTTTTTTGATTTCTTTTTCCAACATTCAAAGCTAAGATCTAAACCTATAGCTCTTGTTTAATAAGGCAACATAGTACCTTCGACCAACTGCTACAAGTTTGGTTAATACTTTGAAAATATCTTCCCAAATTTGTTCTAAAGATACCAGTTCAACTGTTAATATATTTTCATTCATAACCGTACCAATATCAAGCCTAAATCCCCCTAAGAGATCCTGTTGGCTCCATACTTTTGATGCAGTTACTGTAGTAAGCATTAAGCAAAATTGGTTTTAATATTTATCAATCCTCTTACTTTAAGTCCTCTTAAAAAGCCAATTATTAGGCCCCTGTATTAGTGTAGATTATCAATGGTTCGGTGTATACCGTCTCTTTTCCGTATTGTTTTCATTTAAAAAGAGAATCTCGAAAGACTTGTGCTCTTACAATATCGCATTACATTTTACATTCTGTTGTGGTTTGATTTTTCATAATTTTTTTTTATTGTTGTTGTTAATCAAAGTGGTAAATAACCCCAAATTCCTATAGGCGCACTTGGGTGGCCTGGAGTCCTTTCAGAGATCTCAAACTGGCAATTAATGAACAGATGTTTTAACGATAGTGACGGCAAAAGAAAAAAGTTGTCTTGATTATGATATCATAAATTGCGTAAAAAAGTTATTGAATTCAATTAAACTTGAACTTAAATTTTTGAGAATTTTATTCCTAGCGCAACCTACAGTTGAACATCGAACGGAATTGACAAATTTGTAAAGTTTTTCACGGTAATCATTTAGTCGGAGAATCAGAGTCAACAGCGCTCTAGATTTCGCCAAAAAAAAATTAAAAAAGATGTATCAGAAGTGATATTTGAACTCTCCAACTCCCGTCTAGCAAATCAACGCACTGCTGGTCGGGCAAGAAATAATGCTGACATGTTTAATCTGTTGCTTGATGTTTTGAAAAGTTTCTGAAAAATCTGTCATTCCGAGCCGTCTTCGAAACTGTAGGTCCCGCCACTCATGTATAAAATTAACACACAATAGCTTAAGATATTTAAGACTCGGACGTTGTTAGCCCGAATATCTTCGATGACTAGGAAACCATTGGCGGCGTACCTGTAGTCCTGACAAAACTAATAGAGACGAGCATCTTCACCCAGGGTATGCAACTGATTCGTCTTTATGACAAGAGGTAAATTTGAAGAGACTCTGTCCAGTGTGCCCAGACATTGGTCATTATTGGTCTGGTCATCATTGTATACATTCAGCGCATAATTCCTGGGTTATATTCCCAGGATTTCTACGAGAATCTTCTGCATATCAGTACGGCTTGTCTGGCCTTTGCTGATATGCTCTTCATATGAGCATTCCATGTCAATTTACTATCCACAGATATTTCCAGATTATTATCTCACCCAGGAGTCCAATATTCTTTCAGGATGGGAAGTTGTCTCCTCTTTGCAAATATTATTATTGTAGTCTTCGGCGGGCTTATCGTCAGCTCCACTGCACATACATAATTGGTCATTACAACACTTCCCTTAGGATTACGACCTAGTTTCTCACATCATTTATGTTGTGTGTGTTAATTTTACACTTGAGTGGCTGGAGCTACAGTTTAAAAACGATTCCGAACTACAGATTTTTGAGAAACTTTTCACGGCAATTTTAATTATTCTCTACAGAATTTTTACCAGAAATCTGCTGAGGGGAAGTCGCCGAAGAAATATTTTTTTGTATTTAGTTATGTTGGACACGTCTAAACTGGGCTTTGAACTGTGGCCTCACGTCTAATAAGCCAACACACGGCAGGCATACTAGACTATGGCGACTACAGATATTGTATACATACCGACAATTACAAGAACATGTTCGATGTATGTACAATATGTATGTGAAGTCGCCGCAGTCTAGTAGGTAGTGTGTTGGCTTATTAGACGTAAGACCACGGTTCAAACCCCAGGTCAGACATCAAAACGAAATTTGAAAAAATATTTCTTCGGCGACTTCCTCTCAGCAGATTTCTGGCAAAAACTCTGAGATGAAAATAAAATTGCCATGAAAAGTAGGTCACGCCACTCATGTATGAAATTAATGCACACAATATAAGTGGTGTGAGGACTTGCCTGTAATCCTGACTGAAGGGTTGTAATGACCAATTATGTACGTATGTACATATGTGTGTAAAAATATATAGATCTGTTAAATATGACTGCGAGGCCTTGCAAGTATCGTGCCTATGTACTGTTGACGCAAAATATTTATTTTTTTGTTTTTCATTTTTAATTTTGTTGCCCAGTGTTTATAAATCACATTTTGTATGTGATGGCGATAATGGAATTTCCTTCATTCATTAAAATTTCTTTCATTTTTCTAAATAAATTGTTAATTAATGAGTTTCTAAAATCATTACAAAACACCTCCTCCTCTACATTTATCAAGAACTTTTTACAAACAACAACAATAAGAAGAACAAGAAAAAAAACAACAATAAATTTCAAATAATCGATTCATTGGAAATAAGCACACCACATAGTCAGTACATACACCTCTACCTCCACCTACAATCATAACAAAAGAAAAAAAACTTGTTTTAGAATGTGCGTTAAAATTTCATAAAACATTGAAAGAAGAAGAAGAATTAATATTTTCTTGTTGTTGTTGTTGTTGTTGTTGTTGTTTTTCTAAGCTAATGGCATTAAATTATTAAAAAAAACACAAAATCTTAAAACAAAATGAACAAAAAAGAGAAGAAACCAACTTACAAATGAATAGAGCGAGAGGGAGAGAGAAAGAGAGTGGTTGTGTGGGTGCAGGGAATAGGCAAAGAACGGGTGGGTACTTTCGCCCCAATTGTTTACATAAAATTTGACTATTTTTTTTCGTGTGTTGCTTTTGTTGTTGTTGCTTTTATTGTTATTTTAAAAATTAAAAATTATAATAGTGCCGATTATATATACAAGCAATTTACTTTACCTACAACGAAGTCCATCAGCCATTTCAATGCAATAAAATATACACATACACACGCACACTTGCTTTACGCTGCTGCTCTGCTTACGAAATGGGAAACTAATTGTCGAAAATTAGTCGGTTTACGTAGAACAAAAGAAAAAAACTGAACCAAAAAGAGTGAAAAGTTGAAAAAGAATTAGAAAATGTGGCACCTAAACAATTAGTCTCAAAAGTTTTACAAAAATAAACAAAAGAAAACCGAACGAATGAAAAAAACGAAAAATTTTCAAATTTTTATTGAAAATTTATTTAGTGAAGGGGCCAAAAACACAACTCAACAGCAACAGCAAAAACAACAACATCGACATTTAATGGGTATTCGTTTTTGTTTACAAATACGATTGGGTCACATGAACAAACGATTTATTATTTCACCCTCTTCCTCTTCTACAACATCCCTTCAATGCAAGTATTTTCCAAATAAAAACAAAAACAAAAACAACAAAAATTGTCGAGAAGAGCATTCATCGCAACGTTTTATTGTTAAATAAATACTCGTAAAGGAAAAGGAAAAATTTGAATTTATTTTTACGGATTTTTATTAACGTTTTTAACCCAAAATATACTACCAGAAGAGATTTTTCTTGTTTTTTTGTAATTTTCGGCAAATGCGGAAAATACATCGTTTATTGGCCGTTGTCGTTGACGTAGCCGTTGCAATCGAAATGAAGGCAATAAAAATTCTGTCGATTTTCTTTTTTAAAGGATTTTGCTGGCACTTTTATAACAATGCATTGCAGTTTGCAAAAGAATTAATTCATAAAAAAAATGTCTTCGCAATTCTCTAAAAAAATAAGTCGTCTAACAAGAGGTCGCCGGTGGTTACTTGAGAGAGAAAGAGAGTAGTTTTGATCGGCATTAGCTTTGAATCTGTTTACATCGTAACAGACTGGTCGCTGGGGTCTGCCAGTTGTCTCTCTGCCTCTGAGAGTAAATTAATTGCAACGGCAAAGCTTTTCAAATCATAGTTCATGTTCGACTTTACTGTAGGTCCCACTACTCATGGATAAAACTACAAAAAAATCAAAACAAAAAACAACTTTACTTATATATTATTTTTTGTAGCATTTTGAAGTCGCTGTGGTGTAGTAGGTAGTGTGTTGGCTTACTATTCGTAAAGCCCGGGTTCGTATCCCAGGTCAGACATCAAAAATGAAATATGAAAAATAAAAAAATATTTCTTCGGCGACTTCCTCTCAGCAGATTTCTGGCAAAAACTCTGAGAGTAAAATAAACTGCCATGAAAAAGTTTCTCAAAATTCTGTCGTTCGGAGTCGACGTTAAACTTGTAGGTCCCGCCACTCACGTATAAAACGCACACAACATGAGTGGTGTGAGAAGCTAGGCCGTAATCCTGACTGAAGGGTTGTAATGGCCAATTATGTATGTATGTATGTAGCATCAGGCTGGTGGTCGATTAAATGAATATCAAAATTTGTTGATCTTTAACCATACAACGACCAACCAGCCCTCCAACATTGCAATTAGTTGTACAACTTGATTAAGTTGGTTAACCACACTCGTCCATCGGTACCATTCCTCCCAATTATTCTCTGAACAGAACGGATCACACCGAAAGTCATGTCTAAACAGAAACTTTTCCATTCCCTGTATGAAATTGAATAATTCTCCCATTGGAACGGAGTTAATTTATCCCCCCGCAGCAGTGATGGGTAGGATAAGTAGAAGTACTATCAATCCATTTGGATAAGCACACTTAGGCCGTAAACTCTAGAATTAATATAAGGTTCACCTGAAATACATTTATTGCGATCAGAAAACCTCATACTTCGGTAGAAAACTAATTTAGAATTCATGTGGCATGTGATTGAGCACTATACTGGTCGATTTACTGAAGATTTCAAAAAAGATTACGGCATTTGCTATTTGATAAGAAGTTATTTTGCTTAAGAGTGTACACTTGTCCCCTTTCCATAACAAAAATTCTTGAAATAGACCACAAATTGCTTCCTTATTCAACCTATTCCTTGGATTTAACACCCAGAAACACCTTTTTGTGAGGCACTATAGTTTTTATTCAAAAATCTGTGTGTCCCTCAAAAAGTCACGAACTTATTAACCCGTCTTCAGAAGAACCGCTCTAGGTATATGAAATTTTATTTCTTTGGATTGCATTCCTTTAAATTACTGCAAATTGCATATAAAATCACAGTCAAAAATCAAAAAGAAAAGAAAACCCAGTTTTTATTTTAAAGAAGTTTAATTTTCTTTTCCTTTAAAACTTTTCAATTGTTCTTGTTGTTGTTTTTTTTTTTTCTTGTTAAAAAAATTGATTTCGATTTTCCTTTCTTTTTTTTTACACAATTTAAAAGCAATTTAAAGTCATTACAAAGGCAACAGGAACAGCAACAACTACAAAAACATATGGTCAACAGATTTTAAGTTCTTTCAACGCAGTCTCCAAGTTTGTCTGTCCCATACTGCCTACGTTCATCTCACAGCGATTTATTTTGTTGCCCAGTGTAGCAATAAATCTGGCACAAGAGTTTCTATTTTTTTTAACCGAAAATTTTCGTTTTTTTCCTTAAATTTTTATTTTATTTTTATTTTTATTTTGTTTAAAAGGCAATTTGTGTCTAATTTAACAAGAACAACAACAACAACAACAATAGCAGCAATAATAATAATAATTAGAATAGCGTTGTTATATAAACAAAATATTTTTGTTAATAGCAATACAACAACAACAACAGCAATAATAAATACATACTTATTAGAGAGTTAGACGAACTAAAAATATTCATCGGAATAGTTGCGCTAACACTTTATAATTAAAAACAAAAACAAAACAAAAACCCAACACTAACAATAAAGAAGAAGAAGAGAAAATTTTATTTGAAATTTTTGTGAATCAAAACTTAAAAACAAAAACAACAATTTACCGCTTTTGTTTTGTTTGTTTACAACACTTTAAAACATTTTTCCAACTGACAGTTCGGCCCAGGAACAACAACAACAACCAACAGCCAACAATAATTGCATTATCGGAGTAGTGCAGTCGGTTTTAATGGGTACCCTCTCAATAATTCAATGACTGTTTAATGGCTATGCATTCGTCCCATCTCCCCTCCCCCTCCCTCCCCCTGAATGCTTAGTTCTTCTTTGCTTAACGTTTTGCAATTTTTTTTTTAAATGCATTTTTTTGCATTCATGCGGTAGTTGTTGTTGCAGTTGCAATTGTTTATATTCGCAGAAAAAATTCATTGGATTTCAGAGTATAAATGACAGCGGAAATTGCTCGTATGCCGTTTATGTCAAACAGCATTTAAAAATTGAAGAGGCTGTTGCAGTAGTTAATGCAGTTGCCGTTGCTGCATTTCTAGTGTAGCTGTTGGTATGAGTGTTTTCGTTAAAAGTCTTCTTAAAAAGAAATTTTTTTTAAATTTTTTTCAGTTTTCGTAAAGAGTGCTTTTATAGAGGTATAGAACTTTAAGTTGCAATAAAACAACGATGGATTATTCGATTGACATGAATTTTATTTATCCGAAAGATAATCTTGTGGCATTACATTTTAAATATGATTTCTGGCATATGACCGCCACGGCTGGCGCGGATGTAGTCCAATCTGGACGTCCAATTTCCGATGACAATCTCGTTTTGGGCCCATTCGACGAATCTACGCCTTACTTGATGATCATGATGATGATTCATGATGAATTGCCGAACCAAACTGAGAATAAATCACTTGACAGCTGTTAAATCGGTCGCCATCTTGAAAAGTAATGCCAACTTAAAGTTCTATACCTCTATAAAAAACACCCTTTATTAAAATTTTAAAGTATTGCCGAGATTGAAATTGGAAATGCATTTGAAATTAAGCGTATACGAGAGTGTTCATTCATTTATTAGCAAAAATTAGGATGTAGTCCAATCTGGACGTCCAATTTCCGATGATAATCTCGTTTTGGGCCCATTCGACGAATCTACGCCTTACTTGATGATCATGATGATGATTCATGATGAATTGCCGAACCAAACTGAGAATAAATCACTTGACAGCTGTTAAATCGGTCGCCATCTTGAAAAGTAATGCCAACTTAAAGTTCTATACCTCTATAAAAAACACCCTTTATTAAAATTTTAAAGTATTGCCGAGATTGAAATTGGAAATGCATTTGAAATTAAGCGTATACGAGAGTGTTCATTCATTTATTAGCAAAAATTACAGGAAGTGTCTTATACTGTTTAATAGACTAGATTTTCATTTCCTTTTGCGGCTAATCAGGAAATTTACGGAATTTAATTTCGTAAAATAGAGAAGATGATAGGCAAGGAAGTCGCCGTAGTCTAGTAGGTAGTGTATTGACTTATTAGGCGCAAGGCCGCGGTTCAAATCCCAGGTCAGACAACAAAACGAAAATATGAAAAGAATATTTCTTCGGCGATTTCTGGCAAAAACCCTGAAAGCGAAATAAAAATTGCCATGAAAAGTTTCTCAAAAATCTATCGTTCGGAGTCGACTTTAAACTGTAGGTGCCGCCACTCATGTATAAAATTAACGTACACTACATAAGTGGTGTGAGAAGCTAGGTCCTATATCTGACTAAAGGATTGTATTGACCAATTATGTATGTTAGGCAAGGATTTAATTTATTTAGCTTCACGGGGTACTTTACGTTAACAACCCGCTTAACGGATTTCAGCATGTCTTAACACATTCTTCCAGGCGCATCTGTTTCTTGATTACCTTCGTAAGTTGATCGCACCAGTCTATGACAGAGCTTTCTCGATTTGATTCTTCCAGCGCAGACTAGATCGTCCTCTAAGCCGACTTCGTCTCGCCGGAGCATCGTCTTCCACCCGAACGATATGACCGTACCAACGCAGCCGCTTGATGTTGATGCGCTGTACAACGTCCATGCTCTGCATCGGACTGGACTCGGTCCGATCTTACGTAGAACTTTTCTCTCAGCTGCTCTCAAGACTGCTGCATGGATGCGTAAAAGCATTCATGCCTCTGCGCCATATAGATGTACGG
This sequence comes from Sarcophaga subvicina, assembly GCA_936449025.2. Taxonomy (NCBI): domain Eukaryota; kingdom Metazoa; phylum Arthropoda; class Insecta; order Diptera; family Sarcophagidae; genus Sarcophaga; species Sarcophaga subvicina. Next base: position 86,119,323 of record OW388081.2, read on the forward strand.
GAGGAATGATGAGCCAATAAAGTTGACATAAAATGGCGTGTCCAGACATAGGTGAGTAGGGAATATTCTCTTCCATGGCCATTCTATTGCTTCGCAAAGTAATGCAAAATGACGTTCCGGAAACAAGTCTCCGCAGAATAGGAAGAGACATTGTTGAAGAGAAGTAGATGACAAAAAAATACAGAGCTTATCATAGGTTACAAACTTAGGGAGAGCATATGATTGCTTTGAAGGTATCATAACTAATCTGATGGCCTCCAATATATTCAGCAAATAGAAGACTATCCTACTAACTTAAGCTTACCTCACCTATACTTGAAGGCAATAAAGAATAAAAAAACTTGAATTTTTCTTCCAAGGAAATCCTTTCATTCTTAGTAGTTTTCCATTGAAGTTAAGAATTATCAGAGAATTTCTTTAGGAATTCATTAGAAATTCTAAACATTTCCTAAAGAATTCATTCACTTTTCACAAAAAGCCATTTAATAAAGGATTCCCCGTCTTTTTGTTGCCCCCTTCCTTACCCTCCCATGAAATTATAGTGTAAGCACAATACAAGTATAATAATAACACAGTCAACACTAAATTGTGTCCTTGTATGTCCTTTTAAAAGTAAGAAAAAAAAACCAAAAAGAATGACACAAAAAAAGAGAGAAAAACCTGATGAAAATATTTTTTAAAGAAAAAAAACTTCTTCAATGGGGAAAACTTCTTCAATGAAAAGCAGGCCAATCAACACAATATTTTTCTTATTTTTATGGATTTTTTTCTTCTTCTTCGTCTTCATCTTCTTCGTCTTTTTTTGGTTCTTTTTTCCTGTCAAGACATGTAATTTGCTCTTGGCATGTGCTTCATCAGAAAGGAAATTGGAAATTGCTGTTAAACGTTCCGAAGAAGAACTCTGAACTCTTCCCCCTTCCTCTCCCGGTTAAAAGATTCTTGTAAAGAGAAGAGAAAAGCGGTGAGTTGGTGGCGGAGAGAAATAAAAATGATTACACTTGTTAAGTTATTATGGCTTTGAGAAATAAAAAGTCTTTATCAAGATGTGTTAACTTTAGACCAACAAAATAAGAAGAAAAAAAAACGAAAAAAATACTGAGAAAAATTTCACAAAAAGTGGGTGGATTCCTTTAGCAGGTACAAGAAATGAAAAGAAAAAGAAAAGAATTCTGAATTGCCATTAAATTGTTAAGAATTACAGCAATTTTCCTAAAGAAGAACACAATGAATTTGGAAAAAAAATTAAAGAAAAACAGAAAAAAAAAATGAAATGAAAATGAGAAATAATTTGTATAATAAGCAATTATTCTTGTTCTTCTTATTTTATGTCACTCAGTCTACCCTTGTTTCGAGGAAATTTTGCAATTTTCCAATAGAAAACACTCCTAAATTACCACTTGGACTAATGAATTAATCAGAATGTATTTTCCCAAATGCTTAAAACGAGACAAAAAAAATAGAAATTTTTAAAGCCACTAAAGAGGTATTAACAGTGTGAACTGCTAATATGGTAACCTTCATCACAGTGTACTATTTAATCATAATACAGTTCCAGAAAGCAGTTCTGGCTCTTGTATTCAAATTACAATCAAGCATTACATTGGCTTTCAGTAAAGGATCTGTTGGATTTAAGTCCTTTGCATATGATAGAGATTGCTAGAGCCATAGAAATGTAGATAAGATTATGGGAGACAGCTGGAACATGATATTCCTCAGAGAACATCACGCTTTGACGCATAGAGTGCCTGACAGTTCCCTTTTTACTATCCCCTGGGCTATAATTTTCAGTTGAACTCCGCAACGAGTCAATGGGGTCTTCTATTACCGATGTTTCGGAGACTTGTAATGGTACAGTAGCAGAGGAATTATATTGGGAAACTCAGTGGTGTTGTCGAGCCGGAACGCTCCAGAATGTCGTTCGGGTACTTCCTTTTTGGACAGGAACGCGTTCCGGAATGATTTCTGATAACGAGAATTGGCCGACGTTTTGAAAAAAAAAAATTAAAATGAATTGCTGATTTTTTTTCTAATTTTTGACGAATTTTTATATGTAGTTTTTTATAAACAAGGGTTTGAACCGAACCCGAACCGGAACAAAAACCGGAACGAACCGGCTTGTTTTTCCGAACCGTGAACCGGAGTCCGGAACGCGTTCCGGAAAAAAAACTGGGGAAACTCTTAGATGTCGATATCAATTCAACTGGAAAACGAAGCACAGTAAACGGGACATTGCACTTACCTTCTATAAGGTTGACTCGAAATTAGTAAATTTGAATAAGCTAAGTAAGTTGGGGCAAGCAAAATAGGGTGACCATTTGCTGTATCCCAGATGAAGATCTTTACACCGCTGATAGAGTTCAGAATCTGCTTGTGGAATGGAATAAGTTGTTTGGAATGACATTCAATACAGAAAAGCAAAACTTTTCCAAAGCAATTAATAGTGGGAAGCAATGTGAGATTCTGACCACACTATCCACGAAAAACGTGTCTTCTGAATGGTTCAAAGAACGTTCGTATAGAATAGGAATCACTACAAATTCAATTGGTGTGTTATGTAATGAAAACGAATCAACGGAACATATACTCGGAAGCTGTTAGGCGTCAACGCATTACAGAAAAAACATCTAGGAGGTTATTCTAGTACTAGAAGACATCGTACAGCATCCCGAAAATCATCAGGTCAACAGAGTTGAAGGAGGCATTATACAGAAGCCTATATAGGCTAACAGCACATATTATTTGGTCGCAGTACTTTAGTAACACAAATATGCTGTTTGGAAGGTCAGGTGGCTGCATAAATAAATAATTTGGCAAGGGATTGCAACCTCTTTATTTTTATAACTGAAAACGGTTCCGAATAACATTATTGTTCAATCTTAAATACATTTTACTATTTTACTCAACACCAATCTCGTACGCAACGATTATTCAATCTGAATATAATGGAGTTTGTAACACAGTTCAATGGCGATATTACATCAGTCCTCTGACGAGACCTGAGGTCATCATTTTTCTAATCACTTCGCACTCTACAATTAAAAACTGATGTTCCCTTCTTAACATATTTTATCGTTTTATACTTTTCAATGCTAAGAGGGGCATATTTTGAGCAGCATCCTGAGGAAAGGTTTGGAGCCTTACCCTGGTCTCTTTGATACGTGTGTTTGTCTATAGAAAAACTTATTTGCTTTCCTAATATGCAAATTTACTTCCGAAATTCATCATCGTTCTACACTTCAGATAAATCAACACTTTATTAACAAATAAATTCTAATAAAAAATAAAAAAAATAAAATTTAAACAAAATCACTATCACAGCATCCACCCCATGATCCATGATCATCATTATCCACCCAATGATCATTATGACATTAAAATTGTTATTTAAGAGCTAATCAACTCTACACAGGAACACAATTTTATTTGTTCCCATTAAAACTAAAAAAAAATTCATTCTTAAAAATAAAAATTCACTTTTATCGCTGTTCAGAATAAAATTGAAATTCATTCCTAATTCTCGATTATTTGTTTAGATTTACCAGCCTATAAACAAATAATTTTCGAATTGAATTTTATTGGATTGCAGTGCAGACAGATCTATGGACATGACATCGCTTATATGGCACAACAGGGTGTTTGTTGCTAGTATTGGTAGTGGTGGTGGTAGCAACAGCAACAGATCTATTACAAATAATTATATGCTCATAATGCTCATGTGCATAATAGGGTTGCCATGCATCAAAAAAAGTTTATTTTAAAACAGATTGACCGCGTATGAGTAATATTACACAATAGGGGGAAAATATTTCATTACCACTTAATGGTTAATGTGAATTACTGCTGAAACGGAACAAAATCTCACCATATCTGAAGCGAAATGTGATTTGTGATTAAAAGTTCAACAACATTAACTAAAATAGATCGATGTTGAGTCGTTGTAACATGGCAGAAATTGACTATCCGGAACGATTTATTGGTTTGTCTTTGACATTGTAAGGAAACATGTACTATGAGCTCTTTACCTCTGATCGAAGTAGAATTGTGTTTCATCAGCTGTTAGATTCGCTCCACACATTTGAATTGATTTCTCACGTGAAATTTTAACAACCCCATTGGGAGGTTTTTACGTGTGCACTTCTTAATATATGCGTGGAATCAACTGAAAAAATCCGTTTCGGTCTAAAAATCAAATTTTGTTGAAAAAGAAATAGGTCTGTTTGCTTGGAATACGCAAACAAATTTGAGTGGTTTTGATTGTGTTTGTCGTATAAAAACAGGGTATTCGTTTTAACAAAAACATATAGAAATTGATTGTTGCAGTATTTTCCCCCTTTTTTATATCAAAAACGAAGATTTCTAAGGATAAGTTATAATGCCTTTAAGTGACAACAATTTCTTTTCATTACATGCAATCTATAACGTAAACTAACTCTGGCAACACTTTCTTGCGCCATGCATACAGATTAGTGCAGTGTCAGTGTATTTGTTGTTTGAGTTGCTTCGAATGATAAATAAATGATTTGTAATAAACATGTGAAACAACAGCAACAACAACAATAACACCATCAAACAAACAATTTTAAACACATGCATAACTAAATGCACGTACATGTGTTCTTATTTCCTTTAAACAACAACAAGAACTGATGTTATATGATAAATATCACAGTTTTTTTTTTTTTTGTTTACAATAAACACACACGTTTGTTGTGTTTTGTAATCAAACACCAGCATCATTCACTCTTTCATTCAACAATTTAGCAGCCTCTCATTATCCAACAACAATAACAACAACAACAGCATAAACACAAACAATAAGCAATTGTCGTTGACTCTCATAAAAACGTATTCACTTGCTTGCTTGCTTGTCTACCTCATTTGAATATTAAAATTCATGCCGACTATTTGAGTACCCGTTCACAAAATTTCCTTTTCAAATAAAACAACAACAATAAAAACAATTTTGGTCCCTGTTGACTAACCACAGTAGCAAAAACAACGAAGAGGAGCAGTGTTTGAAAACGAGTTTTAAAAAGTCAAACGTGCATGCATTACTCGTCGTCGTCGTCGTCGTTCGGCATCGGTATCCATATCCTCATCCATCATAATAATTGAGCGGCAGAGGAAGAGATTTGTTTACACGAAAGAGTTTAAGTATGAAGGGAGTTCATTACAAGTGGAAAGGAGTTTTAGGCACATGTACGTACAAATGTATGTGTGGATTTCAGTGTTGACTGTTTGTTTACATATGAAAATCTTGATTTTATTTTCCTTTCTAAAACGTGAGACAATTTTTACACAGTTTTTGTGCCCAAAATAAGCGCCTGTTATTAGAAGATTTTATAAACAAATTAAACGCACTTGTGCTCATTTATTACTGCATAAATGCGCAGATAGCAGGCAGAGATTTTAAAGCGGGAAGAAGCAAACATTTTTAGTATGTTTGTTTAGAAAAATTCTGCAGAGTTTTTTGGTCTCTGGAATTAGATTTTTAATGAAAATTCTTAAGCGAATGCCATTTTTACTGGCGAGTTCTTGATTTTCTGTTTAAAATATTGAAAACATTTCATAAAAATTTAAGAATTTTAAACAAAACATTTCGTTACCAGCAGATCACTTTAAATTCATCAACATTATCATCATCAAAAAAAATGAGTAAAACAAAAGCAATAAATCTGGCCTATTAATGACTAAAGATTATGAAAGTTTTTGTATTCCAAGTGAAATAAGAAATAAATACTTAAGATTTATTAATAAAAATAAGATTTTTGCAATAGTACTACTCTTATGCCAAAGATCAGAACAAATGGGCAATAACAACAACAACAACAAAGTAATAATAATAAAAAAAGGCCACTTAAGTCCTTCACTTAAGCATAATTAAAGTGGTTTCTGTTCGCTGTTCTCTGATTTTTTTTTGTTTCAAAATCATACACAACAACCAGAAATTAAATGAAATGAACTGAACTGAACTGAACTGATATGTTTGAAAGCAAGTACTCTGGCTAACTGTAAAGAGTTTAGCCTTGACCCAACCATATTAAAATCGCATACGGCCAGCCTAGTAAAGAAAAAGAAAACACTTCAGAACAACTAAAAAGCCTCTTAAAGTTTCTTTCTTGAAATAATTAACCATAGCAGCCTATGGCTCCATATGTTATGGCAACATTTTCTTTACATGTCCTCCCGCCTACCCTCTATGGATCGATCCATTTCATCTCAAATTCTTGTAATTCACTTTAAAAAAAATTCCTCCACTTTCATGATTTCATTCCATTTTTTTCTTTGCCATGCATTTCTAATATTTTTCATGTTGTCCAATCAGTTTTAAAAAATCTTTAAATTTATTTGAAATTTTTTTGAGATTTCATAGCCATTAAGTAACATTGTTTTTTTTTTTGTTGATTACAATACAATTGTAATTATTGTAGTTGTTATTGTTATTATTATTGTTGTCTGCGTGTATTGCGATGGCATGGTTTCGGTTGTGGAAATGTTTTGTAATTTTGCAAATTGTTCAGGCGTTTAAGTTCCTTAGATTGGCTATTGTTTAAAGTGTTTCGTTCTAATTTAATATTCAACTTAAAAGTGCAAATAACAGAGACGTCGACATTATAAGGGGTCACTTTTTACGTGGATTATAAATTCAATAGGAAAGGTTTTAAAGGTCTGAATAGCATTTTCAATGTGTATGTTTTATTTGGAAAAGAGCAGTTTTCATTGTGATTTAAAGAAATCCTTTTAATCGTTTAGAAACTATGATTGATTCCGGTGAGGAGAAAACTTATTAACTTAACTGGTCATTACAACCGTTCAGTCAGGAATACAACCTATGTTGTGTGTATTAATTTTATTAATAAGTGGCGTTACCTGCAGTTTAAAATCGACTTTACTTTCAGAGTTTTGGCCAGAAAACTTCTGTCGCTGAAGAAATATTTTTTCGTATTTCGTTTGTGTTTGAGATATCTAGCTGCGGTTTGAACCTCGGAGTCTCATCTAATAAGATAACGCACTACCCACTACATAACGACGACTTCAAGAGGGGAAAACCATGTGTATTTTAATAATAAAAAAGAATGACTTGAGAATAGTAACGAGCATACTCACGGGACTTATTTACTTAATTGGCCATTAATAACCCGTTTATCGAATTTCGGTCGGCTCGAACACATCCTTCCAGGCACCTCAACTTGTTGAGCATCTTCGTTGGATATTAATACACTACACAACGTCTATGTCGCTGAGGAGCTCATACAGCTTATTATTACATCGTATGGGAAAATCATCGCTAGATCGCACTGGACCGAAGGTTTTATGTGGGACTCTCCGCGTTAAATGAAAACCTTAACCGTACCGGTGTATTGGAAAATGATGAAATGTGGTGAACACATCAAAACGATAGAATACTTTCATATCATTGCCCAGCCTTAATAACGTCGACATTTCCAAAATAACAGACATAACTCGAGGATTGGACTGGAAGAAGTTAAGAAGGTTTTGCTCAAGAAACAGACTTCTTAAGGAAAGTTTGGTTTGTATCCTTTACTGGTGAGCGCACACAACTCAAAGATAAGACAGCAGTAACTTTTGCTGTCGACTTGACCTGTTTATAGCTATATTTTGAGCCTATATTTCCTCTCAGCAATCTTCTGGCAAAAACTCTGACAATAAAATAAAATTTGCCATGAAAAGTTTCTCAAAAATCTGTCATTCGGAGTCGATTTTAAACAGTAGATCCCGTCACTCGTGGATAAAATTAACTCACTCGACTTGTGTGGCGTGAGAAGCTAGGTTGTGATCCTGGCTAAAGGGTTGTAATTAAGTTAAGTAAGTAAGTCAGTTGGAAGGGAATTCATGTACCGGATTATTGGAAAGACTAGAACTGGTTCCAATTCGTATTAACGTCTGATAATTGAGTTCTGAGAGTCTTAATTTTATTCTGTCTACGCTTTTGTTGTAATTTTCCATTTTTGGCAAGAGATTCAAAGACAGAATATTCATTCCTGCAATTCATTTATAATTTATTTACAATATTTCTTATTGTTTTTGTTGCTGTTTTTGTATTATTTTTTCAATCGCATATTTATTATTTCGATTGCTTCATAATACTTGGCTAAAAGTATAAAAATTGCTTAAATTGTACAATAAATAATTCATTTCAAATCAATTCAATTCAATTCAAATCAATTCAAAACGATTCAGCAGCAGTACACACAGTACACGTTGTACTCGAAGATCACATAAAAGCATTACAGATCAGCATTGCCGTTGCCGTTGCCATTGCCGTTGGAAGAAGACAAGTGTTTGAAAAACGTTTTTAGTACTCGAACAAGTACGAGTATAATTGCCATTAATTATACGAAATTAAAAACTAAAAAATAATTAAAAATTGAAAATTAAACAACAAAAATCCTGAAAAATACAAAATAAATACAAAAGTTTTATGAAAATGTTGATTACCAAACCAGCAATTGCAAATTGATATGAAAAACACACACAAAGAAAAAGACGGCACTTTTGCAATTGAAATCAAAAAAAAAAGCAGACACAAAAGGAAAATTTCAATTTAAAAACAATTTCTTTCTTTTTAAATTAATTTCATAAAAAGGAACTAACATTGAATAAGTCAAAGGGAAACGAAAATGATTTTCTTTTGGTTAAAAACCTCTTCGAAAACCACCCAATCGTATTCTGCATAATAACCACTGCAGGACTCATACCTTCGCAATACTTAATGTCTGCCAAATACTACTCGAATATGTCAAATTCGTCTGTTCTTTGCATCAGAACGCTTCAAAATATTGCTTATGATTGTACTTAATTTGTCTTGTGTATGTTAATCCCATGTGTGCAAATACAAGTGCCGTTTAACACAAGAATTAATCGTTAAAGTGTCCTTAAGGACACAGCAGGACATTGGTGGCAACAGCGGAACATGTCTTGCGAAAGTGTCAAGTGGTTGCGGTCTTGTGGATAAACAGGCAATGGAGGAAGAAATTTTATTCAAGAATTATGGATTTATTACACAACTAGACAGAATCGTACATATTTCGGAGAAGAAAATCTGTTCGTCTGAATATAAAGGGTGTTTTTTATAGAGGTATAGAACTTTAAGTTTCAATAAAACAACGATGGATTATTCGATTGACATGAATTTCATTTATCCGAAAGATAATCTTGTGGCATTACATTTTAAATATGGTTTCTGGCATATGACCGCCACGGTTGGCGCGGATGTAGTCCAATCTGGACGTCCAATTTTCGATGACTTTTTCCAACATTTGTGGCCACCAGCCCATAAAGCGCACCAAACAGTCAGTTTTTCTGGATGTAACGGTGTTTCCACATACACTTGAGGATTACCTTCACTCCAAATGCGGCAGTTTTGTTTGTTGACGTAGCCATTCAACCAGAAGTGCGCTTCATCGCTAAACAAAATTCGCTTATGAAAATCGGGAACAACGGTAATCTCGTTTTGGGCCCATTCGACGAATCTACGCCTTACTTGATGATCGTTTGGCTTCAAATCTTGCACGAGTTGGATTTTGTAAGCACGCAAACCAAGATCCTTTCGCAAAATCTTCCATAAAGTGGATGGACACAGATCCAATTCCTGTGTTCGATGGCGGATGGACTCATTCGGGTCTTCCTCAATGCTACGCTCTACAGCAGCAATAGCTTCTTCTGTACGCACCGTACAGCGTCTCTGGGGATGCGAGTTATCAATAAGAGTAAACGTGGTGCGAAAACGTTCCATGGTTAATCGAATTAACTGCTCTGATGGACGATTTTGTCGACGATAAAATGGACGTAGTGCGCGATACGTTTTCCGCACAGAACCATTCTTTTCGAAATAAAATTCCACTATTTGCAAGCGTTGTTCAGGCGTGAGTCTATTCATGATGAATTGTCAAACCAAACTGAGAATAAATCACTTGACAGCTGTTAAATCGGTCGCCATCTTGAAAAGTAATGCCAACTTAAAGTTCTATACCTCTAAAAAAAACACCCTTTACTTTAAGAAACCACAGCTAAAAACTCTAGTAAACAAGTCTCCCTTTATTAAGCATTCTTTCCCGAAAGAATTTATCGCAGCGTAATGATTTACCACAAGTTCACAAACATTGCAGCACAATATTGGTCTGTTGATCGTCTTCAACGTTGAACCAAAATTTTCATTTGAATGCCATCGTTCATAACCATTTCTAATGGAATTTTATGGATCAGAATCATATGTGCAACTTCATAATGTGCAACTGTATAGTGGGGATTTCAATCAGACAAACAGGAATTGCAGCAACCATAACCTGAACAATAAGGAAATACTTGTGCCATCAACTCAGCCCATGGATTACAAAAAGACATGTATTTTCATTAGAAAGGAGTAGAATTGTTACGATAGCAAATACAAACAGTATCACATGACAAACTACTGATTTAGATTACGATCGATATTGAGAGCGAGAATCCTTCCTTTGGGGTTTTATGGCAACTCATATTTTGTTCTCATGGTCATAAATGAAATTTCACGGTTCATGTCTACCCTCTAACGCAAAATAGGGGGAATATACAACTAATCATTGACGAAAAATTATAGAAAACTTTTTTAAAGATGGCGTGGTATACTAATTGAAATGTTTGACATCAAACCCCAGCTGTCTAGGTTCGAATCCGGCAAAAAGAGAAAAAGTTCTGAATGTGGTTTTCCAGTTTTCAAATTACTAAACTTCATTACCCTCACAATGATTAAAATACGTTGCTCTCTGACTTCTGGCCCTGATTTCTTCAGAGAGAATAAAATCTACGAAGTCGCCGTGGTCTAGTAGGTAGTGTGTTGGCTTATTAGACGAAATGCCATGGTTCGAGCCCCAGGCCAGACATCAAAATAAAATACAAAAAGTATTTCTTCGGCGACTTCCTCTCAGCAGATTTCTGGCAAAAACTCTGAGAGTAAAAATAAAATTGCCATGAAAAAGTTTCTCAAAAATCTGTCGTTCGGAGTCGACTTTAAACTGTAGGTCCCGCCACTCATGTATAAAATTAACACACACAACATAAGTGGTGTGAGAAACTAGGTCGTAATCCTGACTGAAGGGTTGTAATGACCAATTATGTATGCATGCATGTGAATAAAATCTACAGCGGAAAGCATAGGAAGATTAGGAGCGCCTATTGTTTGAGGACCTCCAAGTTTAGATGGACAACGTAGTATCAGATTCGCATTCGCAGTAAATTTGGCCAAGACTATAAATAGAAGTATTAAAGCTTAAGAAGTATTAACGTTAACAGATATTGTATTAATCATTAAGTTCATTAAACTTCCAGGAAGGTTTTCAGTTTGATTCTAAAAGAGTCAAGCATTAAAGGCAAAAACCGGCTAATCAGAACTTTTCAATTAGTTTCTGAGGCATCGCTTTATGTGTTAGCTGTTATAAGTATACAAAAGTGAGTTCTGATTTTTCGCATCCTATTCCACGTTAGTGCCACAGACACTAACTGATCCATGGCATCGCTTCAGTGAGTTGTTCTCCTACCTCGTTTTTTCATATACTCGCCACCAAATGAAGAGCCATGGAGCCACAATATTGTTTTCAGTTCACCTTCTAAAATCTGCAAATCATTTTAGGCTGCCATAAAGTTTTCTAACCAAAACATATAAACATTTTGAAACGTTTTTAATTTCATTTGTTTTCCTCCATTTTTTTTTTATTAAAATCATCAACAAATCTACACCGCCACGCAAATTGCTTAAAAAAATAAATCATTCTCGTCAATATTATGTGCTGCCTGCTGTGCCTCTGAAAAAGAAACTGCTTTGCCTGCCTGCCACCGATTTTAATCGTTTTTCAGTTTCCTTCTCTACGAGCATAAATCATTCATAAAAATTTTTAACAAATTGTCAATAAAAATTCAATTACAATTCAAATTGTATTCTTCTTTTCGTTTTTTCCTTAAAAAAGAAAAACTTTATGCGGAAAATGCCCATAAAAATGAGATCGCATTCAGTTTTTTGCAACAAGAACAATACAACACCAGGGTATGGATAATCGATGCTGATGATCGTTAACCTGTTGCCATAAAAATTTTGAATTGAAATTCGAATTCGAAATTAAAAAAAAAAGTTTTTTTTATTTTTTTTTTTCATTTTAATTGTCTCCCCATTAAATTGTTCTCCGAAATGTATGAGTAGGCGTGTGTGAAAGTGAGTGGTAGTGGATGGATTGGAAGTGTGTTGTACCCACACTTTAGCAGAGTCTTAAAAGAATGCTATGATTTTTTTGATGATCTTACATTAAGGCTGCTGGAAACAGCGCTTGATAGGATGCTGCAGAGTTCTGAACGTCGTCTTGCCTGAGGCTATGTTCCTGCCTGGTTTAAGAATACTTACACTGGATAGAGCACAATGGAATTGTGGGTTCCTCCAGAGGCAGAAAGGTATACTCATCTGCACAGATGGGTCGAAGTTAAGTGGAGGTACAGGTTCTAGGTTTTTCTGTAGCGAACTCGGCCATGAACTTCACTTCAGGTTAAAGGATGACTATAGCGTGTTTCAAGCAGAGATTTTCGCAATCTTGAAGGTTATTGAGGCCATAGCTGGTAGCGATTATGTGATCTTCGTTGACAGTCAGGCTGCCCTAAGGACCATTGCGTCGGTCTGGTGCAAATCACGGCTTGTTCGCGAGTGCAAGAAGTCGTTAAGGACTTTTGGACCAGATCAAATCCACCTATGCTGGATTCCGGGTCATAGCGGAATACTCGGTAATGAGACGCGGATGCTCTCGCTAGATTAGGCTCACTTTCTGAGGACGATTTGATAGTTAGTCCTGATCCCACAATCTGCCATCTCTACGGCCTCATCAATGAATGGGTCAGGGGGATCGGGTTGTTATATTTCTAGGTGTCTATGGTCTGCTAAAGACAGTGCAAGAACAGTTTGGCTGCTGGGCTTTGATAAGGCCAGTTTAAGGTTAGTTATTGGGTTTATTACGGGGCACTGCCAGATTAGATCGCTGACAAGTATCTGGAATAGATCCCAGCCATACTTTTGCAGGAAAAGTTGCGATGAGGAGGAGTTGGAGACTATCGAACACCTTCTCTGTAACTGCCCAGCCCTTTGAGGTTGAGGTTGAAGACCCTTGGCAGCGGCTTCTCGGCGTCAAGTCTCTCCATAGATTCATTATTAGTTTGAGCCGGTTGAGAAGTGCTAGGGCTTCAATAGTGTGATCGTGTTCTCTTGTGTGTTTGTTGGTCTGTGTAATTCCTCTGCTTTTTTATTCTCCCTTTCCTACTTCCCCTCGTTTCGTTTGTACAATGGGTCAACTTGACATTCGGATACCGTGCTTGTTTTAATTGGCAAGTGCACGTTCATTCCATTATGAAATTAGCGTACTTAAGAAGCGTCAAATGAGTCATATATATGACCCCTTTTGACCTTTTTACTATGGTATATACAGCGGCTAACTATAAACGACCGAAAATCTAATACAATTTCTATGTACTGCCCAGCTTAAGGTTTGGCAACAGCCAATAAATAATTTTGTCTAATGGATAGCCTAACAGGGCACAAAGGCATACATACATTCAAGTGGGGATTGTTATTCGGTTGAAATGTGCCAGCTCTAGCTAGTTCGTTAGCTACACAGTTACTCGTGACATCTCTTTGACCATATTAGACTTACACAAAACTGTCTAGATCCATAAAGTCGCGGCATATTCTAACTAGTTTAGACCTGAAGGTTGCTCTCTAAAGAGTTTTGATTACCACCTGGTTATCAGAGAGGAGAAAAATGCTCGTAGTTGGAAATTCCTCTCATACGATCAGTTCTGCAGCGTGATTTATAGACATTACCTGCCCTGAAACCCACTCTTTCGAAAAAATTCTACAGCGTACCTTATTCTTGTATTTAGAACTGTGCGTACAGACTTCTACATATCTCTAGGGCAGACCATATCAAATCGTATTGCCACATGTGCAGCATGTTGCCTGGCACATAAACTAGATGGAACGCAGTGCAGTATAACTAAGAGGGTCTTTTTAGTCATGTAATCTGTATTGTATGAGATATTCTTGCTTTGTTAACAGCTTCATACTGCAATTTTTATTGAAGGCAGTCCATCACAAAGACAACTGGGTACAGAAGATGATGTTCGATCCAGCAAACCAAACTAAAATGGAGTCCATATCTTGTATTGTCCTGATCTAGACTGCCAGGGCATCCATCAATACCTATCGACAATATTTTAAGTAAACCTGCTTACTCAATCTGCTGCTAATCTAATCTGCTGCTGCAGTCTTATAAAAGAAAAGAATAAACTTCGAAAACAGTTCGTCGTCCCTCTGTGACGAGAGGTAATTTGTTTAGTTTAAGTTCCCCTAATTTAAGGCCATAAAACTGAATTGTTTATACTTAAAATATTGAAAAAGAAAAATTGAAATGAATTTAGCATGTTAATCAAATGAATTGTTGATGCTGCTGATGCATTTTAGCATCTGTTTAGCCAAAAGCAAAAACAAAAAGAAAACATTTGCGAAAATCATTGAAAATCTGCGCTCGCAGTTTACAATTAGAATTCCTTCTGCCACACCAAAAAAAAAAGAAAACACAGAAACAACAAATATTTTTAAAGTCAATCAAAATTCAACACAAAATGTTGCATGAAAATTTATTTTCTTAAGATTCTTCAATGCAAACAATAATAACAACAACAAGACAAGAATTGAAGAAGAAAAATTTCTCTGCTGGAGATGGTTACCCAACATGGGATTCCCTTTTAATACATGAACTCACACAGGAAAGTTGTAATTGCTGTAAAGGACTGGCAAATACTTCTGTTCTGTTACAAAGGGTACATTGTCATCTCCTCTCCGGTGTTAGTGAGTATTCATGTAAATAGAAAACATAGAGGAAATCAACAACATTGTTATGCTGTAAAGCAGGCAGAGAAGTAATAAAAATAATAAATAATCAATATGATAAATACAACAACAACAATAACAATGCGAAAAGGCATCAATCAATTTAAATCAAATCAATTCAAATAAATTTTAAAAGAGGTAAAGAGCCAGCAAATTTGCCCAAGACTTCTCTTACAATTAATGGCAAGTTTGCCTGCTGATTTCCACCGACTTTTTTAATTACAGACAAGAAGTTTGTTTGAAGTCGCAGTAGTCTTGTAGATAATGTGTTGGCTGTTTACACGCAAGGCCGTTGTTCAAAACCCAGCCCAGACATCAACAAACTCGTAATATGAAAAAAATATTTCCTTGGCAACTTCCTCTCAGCAGCCTTCTGAAAAGAACTCTGAGAGTAAATAAAACAGCGATGAAAAGTTTCTCAAAAATCTGCCGTTCAGGGTCGCCTTTAAACTGTAGATCCCGCCACTCATGAATAAAATTAACATACCCAACATGGGTGGTGCGAGAAGCTAGGTTGTAATCCTGACTAAAGGGTTGTAATAACTAATTCAGTAAGTGAGTAAGTAATTTTGTTCTAAACTATTGAGTGGAACGCAGCAGTCATTATAATCCAATACGAGTTCAGTGATCCACTCCACTGTCTGACGAAAACAATCGCTTACAGGCAGCCAGCCTAATCCATAGAGCAACGATGGTAATTGTCTCAAGCTCCGGGAGCTTTATTCAGAGGTCTTTATGCAGCCGTTTTATAAACCATAACTAACATAAGGTGTTGACATTCTCCTCCTGTCAATGGCTAATGATATTGTTGATGAAAAATAAGCGGAATTCTAGAGGGAGCTAATGGATATGCAGACCTTCCAAACAACAACAACAGGTTAGGTTAGACTATGTAGGACAACGTGAACATATATTTTTTTTCCAGAGTGTAATTTATACATTTAGCCCCCCAAAAAAAAGGAAAAAAATAGAGGGGAAAATGTAATTTGACAGAGAATATAAAACCAGAGTAGAAAAAATAGGGCCAAAATTCCTCAAGTAAAGCTAGTTGTGCTAAGTATATTGTTCTGTTTTATATAAAAATATGAACGTTTCTCTACACTTGTCAAGTCGATACTCGTATCCAAAAAAAGCTGAAGGATAATTCAAGACCTAGAGCATTCTCCAAGTTGTTTAAGCAGCAAAAGGAACTTTGATAAGGCGATGGTTGACCCTGCACTCAAATTTATAAATTATACGCAGAATAAAAAGCAACAACGCGCGAAACGAATTTCCGACTGAATTTTTAAAATCTTATGAGCTGTTACTGAAGGCAACTATGAAGGTATAACGAATCCGAAACCCGAGCATTAAAAGAACGGATTGCGAATGTATCTGCCTAGCTGTCTTTAGAAATTTTTTTTTTTTCGAATTCACAATTATATTAGTTTAGGTTAGGTCGGAGTGGTAGCTCTGATATCATAAAGCTGACTTGAGCACCAATAACGGCCCGTTGTGATGCCACGAGTGAACGCAGTCCCTGTACTGACCAAGTTCCACCAAAATCAAGGAAGAGGAAGAAGTTGGTCAGCGCAAGGGCTGCACAATTCACAATTGAAATTATAAATTTATTTCGAGAGCTTTATAGAGCTGCAGGGAAGAGTAAGCTGCAAAGGAGAGGAATGTGTGCCTTTCGAAACCAAAATAAGCTTTAAACTATGCTGCATTCTTTTTCTCACACCATTCTTACTGATCCAACGCTGGCACATGAAGCAGCTTCTTTGAAAACTACTCTACACAGTCGATATTTGTCTTTTCGCTGATCGTTTTGAGACTTTCTAAAGAAAACTTCACATCATACCCAGAAACATTAAAAAGGGTAGTAAAGATTAACGCTAAGAACGTAAAATTAATTCATATTGGCACTAGCAACACCTTGCCACTGATATTTGGAGAGCAGATCAGCAAAGATATGGATTTTTGCTTTTACCTAAGCGGTATAAAAACAAAGCGCAAAAATAAGAAAAACATCATTTCAAGCAAACAACATTTGAGGATTTTTAACTGTAGCGCGAAATCTCTATTTAAATGCAATTGTAACACCTGAAACTCTATTCAAACTTTCCAAGATGACAACAAATATTTCATAACAAATGCTTCATATTCTTCATATCTTCCAGTCTTATTAGTGTACGAATGACCAATTATTTTTGTTGGCAATCCGATTAATACGAAATCTAAAGACGTAAGCTAAGTAAGCATTACATTGGAATCCTTTGGACACATTTGGAATCCTAACTGGCCTCGAAATACACGTAATATGACCTAGAACAGGTCAATATCTAGGAAAGATTCCTTTAATGCTCTTTGTTTAGCTTGAATTAATTGTAATTTTTAAAAGAAATCTTAAATAAAGGAAAATACAAATATTTCCAAGCACCACTAGTTTTACCATTAAGGAGGATATTTTTAATTTCATTATCCTGCAAAAACTCACATTAATTTTCCTTTAAAAGTTTAACACCAACCGCATAGCTTTTCTCTTTCACACATATTTAATTGATTTGATTAAACTGTTTGATGTGCTATTTAATTACGGTGTAGTAGAAAACAATGTCGTACGGTACAAAATAAAATGTGGTTAACCTTCCTCTTCATTTCGTTGAATAACTTTTTAATTAAAATCACTTCTTTTTTTTTCTTTAATTTGTTTTTTATTTTTCAATATTTTTTTCTTTTCTTAAACTATCATTTGAACAATTAAAATTTTACACTATTTATGTACACACTTGTAATACTGCTTTTGCATACAAAACTTTACAACATAATTTAATTAAAAATTTAATTAAAAACAAAATTAATCAAAAACATGTAAAACGAAAAACGATCATCATTTTCAATAAATTCAAAACTTTGGTGGTACTTTAGCTGTAGTAGTAGAGGAAAGCCTTTTGCATATGAAGGCAGCTCCATAAATTTTTAAAACTTAAAATTAAATTCACACACTTTTTCTACTATTTTTTCTAGTTTTCTATATCACAAGCCATTCGGAGAGGGTCTAATATGATCTTTCCTTAAGTTTTTAATCAATTTCCACATTTTCTTCGAATTCCTCTTCTCTTTCGGTAGATGTTTGCGTTGTTTCTTTAACACTTTGTGCCTCCAAATTAAGATTTTGAGAAATCGTATGATTGTGATGGCTATGATTAGGAGGCGTAGAGCTGGGTGTACAATGATTCAAGTGGTTAATGGGTGAGGAAGAAGCCGATGAGTTGTTTAAGTAGGCGCTGTTTAATGTTGTTTTCGAACTGAGACTATTGTTGGTGGCAGCAGCTGCATGTGTGGTTGGTGGTGGTATGGGTTGTGGGATTTTACCATTTGTGGCTGCCGCTGCTGCAGCATGAGCATAAGGAAAATACGGAAATGGTAGTTGAGGCACTGTGACCCCCACACCATAGGCCATTTGCAGTTGATGGCGATAAAGATTGATAAGGGCAGGATCAAGAGCATGACCATAATTGGCGGCCGTATGGGGAAACATATGAGCATAGGTGGTGGTGCCATCTTCCCTGACCAGCACTTGTACCGGCACACGTTTACTTGCGGCCGCCGCATTCATTAAAGCCGCCTCATGTTGTTGTATTTGCTTGCGCTTGGTCTTGTAGCGTCGATTTTGAAACCAAATTTTCACTTGCGTCTCCGTTAATCTCAAGCTCTTGGCCAATTCGGCACGTTCCGGCCCGCTAAGATAACGCTGTTGGGCAAAACGTCTTTCCAACTCAAAAACCTGGGCATGACTAAAGGCTGCTCTAGAGCGTTTCTTGCGATTTAAATTGTTGCTTTGCATATCATCGTTTAAAGGCGAAAGGGAACCATCATTGGTAGGTGAGTTGTATAAACCAGAGGAATTGCCTTGTGGTGGAGGTGAATCACAATCTAAATGAAAAAGGTTTTAAAACAAAAGCATTCTTTGTAAATTTCAAATTTCTTTGATTTCTTTCAAACATTTTGATTGATAATTACCGGAATCATTGGCCGAACATCTTCTCATATCGATGGGGCAATCGGGACGCCCGCTAGTTAGAGCAGCAGCTGCTGCGGCTGCACTAAAATAACCCAGTTTATGGGCCATATAATCCCCCTGATTATTGTTATCCATGGCATGATAAAATGACGAACGAAAGTCTGAGGATCTTGAACGTGGATCCGTAGGACTATTATTATTACTCAGGCGTTCCGTGGAGCGTTGGCTTTTGTATTGCATGAAATTCTTAAGATTCTGTTCTTCGGCTCTTATATTAACGGCCGTTAATTCCAATTCCGATTCGCTACGCGATAAACGGCGTTCCGCATGATTACGCGTCAATATATCATTAATCGAGAAGGGTGTAGTAAGCACTTTACCGATACCGGATAGACCACTATTAGCACTTTCTATGTTTGTTAACATTTTTCTTGAATTTCTTTTTTTTTTGTTTGTTTGTTTTTTCTTTTAATTTTTATTCCTCAGATTCTGTTTTCTTTTTGAATTCTTTTTTTTTCTGAAATTTTCTTCAAAAACCCCGTTAAACTTTACGTCTTTACGCTCTCAATGCCGTTATGCATTTAAGAGTTGTGCTCTATTTATCTGGCATTTAAATAACGATCTCGCACCGCTTCCAAAAGCCACTCGAAATCTCATTCGAACTCATTTCGTAATCACTTCACTACACTTTACAAGGCATTTTACCAAATAAAACAAGAGGCAGCGCTATTTTTATGCGCATCCACCATCAGAAACCACCACCATCATCTCCACTAACATCCCATTATGAGGGCCTATTTGAGCATATTTTTCTCATTTGCTACGGGGAAAAAATACGCCACATGCGCACAATGTGGCCTAATTTTTCAATTTTTTTTTTTGCTTCTTACTCAACATTGAGTAACTTTTCTGTTCTACAAAAAATCTTCCAGCGTTTATTGGTTGATTATTTAGTTTTGGTTATTCTCTCTCCACTATCATCACTCCTATTAGCCTTAGTTTGGTAGCAAGTGCTTCTCCAAATTGCCTTTCTTTCCTTTTCCATTCAACGTAAAAGAAGAAAACGAACTTTTTGGTGTTTTTTCTTGATTTTCTGTTTATTTTGTTTGACACTTTCCTTATAAAAGGATTTCGAGCATCCTTTTTGACTTCAATTTGTTTACGTCTTCTCTAAAAATACTTTTTTTTAAATTTCTTTCGATTGTTTTCACTTAAATGAAGCAAATTGGTACAGGTTTTTAATCACTAAAAAGCAATGTCTGAATAGTACCAAAAAAGATTTTAATATTAAAGTACCAAAAAATAAAAACGTTCCAAATAGTGAATTCTTAAATTTTCCTTGGAAAATCTATACAAAATCTGTAAAAAGTACTTTTAAACGAAACTACTTTTAAGCCAAAAGTACCTTTAAAAGAAACGTATTTTTTTAGATAAAAAGGTACCTTATACCCATATCAGATTATTCACAATCCCGGTATTTAAAGTTTGCAAATAAAATGGGAAAATAAACAAAATTGGCAATAAATTTGGTGACTAAAAGTAAAAATTAAAAAGTACCAAACTGTATAATGTACCAAACTACAAAAATCTTTTCTCTGTCTGATTCTTTTCTGGTAAATTAGTAGCTCTTTTAAAATTTCATAAAAAGTTCTGCAAATAAAAAGTTCTTTTTGTGGTACTTCTTACTTTTTCAACATTTACATATTATTAAATGGCCTTATGGCCTTAAATGGGCTAAACTGTATGTAAAATATTCCGTTTATAATTTAACTATAAAGGTGAAGCATAAAAGTAGAAAAGAATGACAGTTAGTGGCAGATTTGTCAAATCAAAGTTAGTTTTGCAATGCCTCACGAAGCGATGACCCAGACACTAATCGAAAACTTCTGATTAACCGGTCGTGGAATCAATGTGCAAATCGGCCTGTAAGTTTATTGAATTTGGTTATCAATCCAATTTCTAGTAATGATAGCTCCGTTACATACATAATTGGCCATTACAACCCTTCAGTCAGGATTACGACCTAGTTTATCACACCACTCATGTTGTGTGTGTTAATTCTATACATGAGTAGCGGTACCTACAGTTTAAAGTCGACTCCGAACGACAGATTTTTTGAGAAACTTTTCATGGCAATTTTTTACTCTCCAAGACTTTTTGCCAGAAATCTGCTAAGAGGAAGTCGCCGAATAAATATGTTTTTATATTTCGTTTTGATGTCTGACCTGGGGTTTGAGCCATGGCCTTACGTCTAATAAGCTAACACACTACCTACTAGACTACGGCGACTGATAGCTCCGTTAGACTATCGAAAAAGGATGTGCCAAATAAAAAAGTCTGCGCCGAGTCAGAGTAAGAAACTGGCAAAAAAGTTTTCCTCCTCCATCACTCTATAATCTCTACAGAAGTCTCTCCTATCTAATTTAGGCCAGGATAGTTTGGCAATAAAATAATATTCATCATCAATCGTTTGGGTAATAAATATTGGTTGCCTAATAGATAGCCTAACGTAAGTGTGTGCCTTCTCTAGCAAGTTTAATTAACTGGATTACTCCCTGTGACCACTTTAGACTGACATACAACTGCAACGAGAGTAGATCAAGTGTGTAAAGGTACAGTATTCGATCACTTCTGCAGGACTCCTAAATTGTCTATTACAGAAAAACTTCTGACCGCTTTGTTTTCGATCAGTAAGCTTTTGATATATTTGATATATCCGCTGGACTCTGGTACAAGCTGCACCAGTTTATGGATTCAATTTCTTCACATTTTAGAAATTTTGATCACACTAAACATTGTTTGTGATCTTGTAGAACTATTTTCTGATTCCATATTTTTATAAAAAAGTGGGTATAAAACATCTACGAATACAATGCGATCATATTTTAATATTTATTTATTTATTTATTAATTACAATACAATTATAAATTATATTCTAATTATATACGAGCGGAGTAACTTGACCATATGCTCGGTGTAGTGCCACAGACCAGAGGCTCTGGTGGGAATCGAACCCACCACCCTCACGCTAATAGTCTAGCACACTACCCACTAGACTACCAGGGCACCCCATATTTTAATAAATCTGATGAAATGTTATCAATTAAGGATTGCGATTTTTAATTGATGATTTATTGTTAACTTTTTATTTTTTTATTTTTTTTTGTTAACCATCCCACAGAAATCAAAACATTGAGGGAGATTTGCTTAACTTAATTGGTCAGGATTTCAACCTATCTTGTCACTATCTTATTTGAGGGCTAAATGTACGCAAATGTGTAATTTTACAATAAGGATTTAAATATGGCCCAACGAAAGTTAGAGTTGATTCAACATTAGAGTCTGATCGGTTTATTCGAATATTAACATCCGCTCTCATTGTACTTTTAAGGGAGAAGGAGTATATCGTTTTACAGCGTTCTAAAATTCTTAAAAAGAGAGATATTTATGACAACAAATACTGCCAGCAAAATCCGTCGACGAAAATGTTGCGTTTCAGCAGCATTCTGGCAGTCAAGTCTTGATAAGGAGTTTTATTGTCGGCAATACGACTGTCTGAAGGATGTAATCGCCCATATGCCATTAGATTTGTCTTCAATCAGGACAACACCAAGCTACTCAAAAAAGGCTTAGAGTGCATCTTAGTGCTTTTTAGAAAAGGTTCAAAAGTATTGCGTTTATCTATAGAGGTTTAAAAGTTTTTTTAAATGATTGAGTTCCATTAAGAATCTATTCATACGTATTAACGTGTCATAGAAGTATAATAAAGTCCAAAGTATATGTTTTCTTTGTTTCTTTAAATCTGAATAGAGAAAGAAAATGTTTTTAACCAAAAAAAACGCATTTAAAATTCCCACACATTCTGCTTTATTTTTATTCTGATTTTATTCTCAAACGTATGTACCGTAATGGTTTATTTACGTACGATAACAATATTTATAAACAATAACACTGCATCGTAATTATTTTTAAACGAGAATTGCTTTTCAAATACAATTTAAATTGCTTTTCTTAAAACATTTCAAAAACCGTTTTAAATGGCAAAGGAAATCATCACTTGTTCGCCTTCCATTGCTAAAACGAGTGACATTTAAAGTAACGAACAATAACGGGTTTTCAAACAATTTTTAATGGCGCCCTACTCTTTCGTTTTGTTTACATTTCACTTCGTTTTCTTAAAGACAAATTTCTTGGAAACACTTTTTGCGTAATACGGTACTCACTCTCTCGTTCTACATCTCTGTCTCTCTCTCTCGCTCTCTCAAACTTAGCATTCTTTGTTTTTGTAAGAAAATGAAAACAAAGAACCAACATGAATTTCGAAAACAACACCCATGCAAACAAATGTGCACATTATTGCTCTCCTTTGAGAATAATTGAGTGGAATACTCATTTACAGCGATTGGTTTAAGTAGTATGAGTTAAACAACACAAACAATGTTTATTGGAGGAGAGCTAGAAAAAAATGGTTGCCTTTTCAGAATAAAAAAGTAAAAAAAAACTGGTTTGATTAGCGCACACACAAACATATGTTCGAAAATAATGAATGAATAACTGAATCTGAGTGAATCAAGAGTAAAAATTAAATTCTTTGTTTCATAGAGGGAGAGTTATTAATGAACTTTTCTCCAAGTAGATTAACCACGAGCACCGCGAGTAGAACAAACAAAAGAACAATGCTTGGCTAGAGTACAACAACAACAATCAACGACAGCAAAATTTTATTCTTGCACAAGATGTAGGTTGACATGGTCTGCTATCACACACACATATGCACTACCATGTGTTAAAGTTTATTTACCTTCAAGCGAAATACGATTTTTATTGCCAATTGAATGATTTTTCCCTTTTGCTTTTTACTGTCTTTTGTTTTGTTTTGTTCTGTTTTTGTTCTTCGGCACTCGTAGTGTGTAGTGTTTTTAGCCTGTGGGCAAAAAAAGGCTTCATTGAATAACAGTTTAATTCCCAATTACGGCAGCAATGAATAGTAACAAGGGCGAAAAGAGAGAGAGAGAGAGAGTGAGTAAGTAAATAGGCAAGAGAGAGAGTAAAAAGTGGTTGTTTAGCTGTATTGTTGTTGCGTTTTGTTTTGTTTTATTTTTGTGGTCACCTCTTTTGTTTAGGAAATAGAAGGCAAGAGTGTCTTTTTCTTGTTTTTTGTTTTTGGTTTTGTTGTTGTGCAGTCAATGGCAATGTAACGTAGTCGATTAGCAAGTGAATTTAATTGAAAGCGACAGCGACAATATAACAACAATATTGTGTGGTTTTAAAACACCGTATAGGTTAAATAAATAATGTCTCGTTTTTAATTTCACAAAATGTTTATTTCCTGTGAAATTGTTTACTTTTATCTACTGTTAGTTCGTTATTTAAATTGTATTAAACGTTTCTTTTACTATAACGAATCAAACTTCACAATTTACAATACACTACTGTTTTTAATATTCCAAATATTCACAGAAAACATTTCCCATTCGCTACATTTATTTATTTTCGGTCTGGCAATTTCTAGAAGTTTATTGTTGATTTGTTCTTGTTATTCATTTCATTCTTTGTTTTAATAAAACCTTACGAGCAGTACCTTTAAGCAACATAGGACTGTCTATATGGCCTCTCTTCTCTTTGCTTTGTTTCAGTGTCATACGTTGTTGATGTTGTTCTTTCCTGAGGAGGACAGTGCCAAAGCGTTTATTAGATGGAGTATTTTGAGAGGCCAGCGCCAAAGCGTTTATTAGATGGAGTATTTTGAGACGAATTGAAGCCTCAGCTAAGAGCTAGTTTTACTTAGACTATGTTCGCTTCAGACTATAAGCAGGATAGACATATAAGAAACATGCCATTCATCCGAGGTAATTATCAATGTATCGATGCATGTATGCCTTGTAAGCGATTGCTTTGTTTAGATGGTTTAATTTGCTTATACAAATATGTACAGAAGCGTTATAACACACAAACTTTGTCGCCAGTCGCTGGCATTGTATTTCACTGTGTTGTGTGCACATGCACGATGGTAGAAGGTACTAATTTTGATGTCCTGTGGATTATGACATGACTTTGTGAACAAATATGCCAGCCATCCAGCCATTCTATTATTGTGATACACACGCGAACAGATTTTTCAATAACCCAGTCAGCCAGCGATTGTATTAAAATGTTGTGGTACTTGCTGGTTAATTGCGTTACAATTGAGTGATTTTCAATAATACTTGAATAATTAGGATGTGATTACGACGAGTACGAATACGATTCTTGTGTTAAACAATATATATTGTTGTTCGAATAGAAGAAGTTGCTACAATTTGTGGCAACTTACAATGAGAACGCTCTTGATTTAAGTTAAAAAGGAAGTTTAACAAGGATTTTTAATTCCTATTTATTCAAGTTTTGTGGCAAATACCAGTTGTAGTAAATGCGATTATTCTCGTTGGGTAACAAAAGAACACATGAAGGAATAAGGCACGTGCCTTAAGCATGTTTAACAGGCAGCATTATGACAGTTTGTTTATGGTGGTGGTAAGAAAAACTAACTAATTCTACAACGACAACAACAACAACACCAAATAATTGAAAAGAAATCACTTGAATTAGTGCGGCAATAATCCTGTTACGGAATCATCACTTCGTCATTGTCATCACAGCTATCAGAGTCATCATCATAACTTCATTATCATTGCAGCACTTTTTCAATTAAAAGCTCTCTTGTCTTTGGCTGTGATAATCATCATTGATGTTTCTGTGTTGTCAGTATAAATATTTTGATTCCCCTGCCCTTAGTTAAATGCTCTTAACATGTCCTTTAAATTCCTTATGGCTGTTCTAATCATTCTTTTGAATGGGGGAAGAGGATTTTAAAAAGATTTTTCTCTTGCGTTGTTTGATTTGGTTTGCAATGAAATTCAATCTGTTTACGTTCATGAATACGATGAATTTTTCCGGAACAAATAAATCATCGATTCTCTCTGAACAAGTGCCCTCTTTTTTCTCTTGGTTGAAGCGTCTAAGAGTCGCTTAATTTTCTTTATAAACTCGTTAGAACTTAAGCACGCAGATCAAATTTCATTTTAGTTTTTTGGTAAAAGGAATGGAAAATTTAATTTAGAAATGTTTAAGGAAATGCTGGAAAGTCTCTTCTTCATCTTTACATTAAAGGGTCGTTTGTTAAAGCTTCACAAGATTTAATGGAAGTAAAGGAATAATGAAGTCTTTGTAGTGCATTCGAAAGTGTGTTAGCTTATTGGACGTGAGGCTATGGTTCAAACCTTAGCCCAGATATCGCGAGCATAACGAAAAAACAAAAAAATATTTCTTTGGTGACTTGTCATTAAAAGTTTCTCAGAATATCTGTCATCCAGTGTCGATTTTAAACTGCGGGTCACGACACTCAGTGATAAAATTAACACCACACAACATTTGTGGTGTGACAAGGTAGGTTGTAGTCTTGACTAAGGGCTTATAATGACTAATTAACACGTTGACTGCCGACTACGAGATAACTCGTAGTTTGGCGCCCTAGAAGGGAACTCAATCTACGAGTTATCTCGTACTCACTAATGTGAAAAAATCAAATTGTCGTTTTTTGGCTAGTTTTCTGAAAAATGCCGCAGCAGTCAACGTGTTAAGTAAGTAAGGAGACGGCGTTACAAAACAAATATTCTGTAGTAGAAAATCTTCTATGCCTATTTGACCCACTACAGAGCACGAATCGAAATTGGGCGCTTCAAATCGAAAATAATCCAGTTTTTACAATTAATCTTCGATTAAGACGAAATTACAAGCTAGAAAGCTGCACCAGTAAATTCTGAAAAACCCAACACGTAATACGTAATAACACACAAGATACCTTTCTAGAGCTCTTTTCCATCTGTGAGTCGCTGTTGAATCACGACAATGTCGGCCATTGTCTGTCATTCAAGCCGATGGCGAGTATTGATGAGAATTGTCGTGGATGACTTAGACTAAAGCGGTGTAAACAAAGCTTGGTCAAGCGAGGAATAAAATACAAGAAGGATTTGTTATATATTTGGTGGTTTTAGGTGGCAACCTTCAAAAGTTTTTCCTCAAGGTCGAACTATATCGCCCCATACTGTTGACATCTGGGCTGCGCTTAGTCAGAAACATTGGTTATAGCTCACGTGATAATTTTGGAGAATCAACTGATTATGAATTGTTCCTGTGTTTGAGGAATAATCTGCTTGATGAAAACAATTCGGCAATGGTTTCTTTGAGGGGGTATTTCTGCAACAAGCCCTGTTGCACAGAAATCCAATAGGAACTTACATAATACGAGTTATTATGTAATGAGTTGCTATTGCAATAAGGCAAAGCGTTGTTACAGGGCAGTTAGACATTGTTAAATGGACCTTCAGGAATTCTTATAAACTTAAGAAAGCAAATTCTCCACTTGTTTTCTATTCAGGCTTAAATTCTCATAAGAACTCATTGCCCAAATTGGCCTCAAAAATGTTTTTAATTTGCCAATTCGAATACTTTTTATTCTAAAACATTCGATTACTCATTAATCGTTAACCGTTAACCATTATTCGCTTTATTTGTTTCAAAAACCACAATTTTATTGTGTTACAAAACAGTTTGAAAAGATTTCCAATTGGGTTACATTAAGAAAATTGCTGCCACTATCAGTCACTTGAGGGCACTAAAGCACTCAGAAATGGTTGTTGTATGCGATAAAAGATGTTTGAATTGGAAAAAATAATCCAATTCATGTTGTTATATTGAGTGAATGCGTTCTATTTTTTTTATAAGTAAAGTTCTCGTGAACAAAAAAATACATTTTAAGAAATAAAACGAACGAGAAGTGAAATGTTTTTTTTTCTATTTATTTAAAATGAATATTTTAAATAGACATGCTAAGTAAGTAAATTTAATTTTTTTAAATATTTTATTTGTCTTTGGAGTCCATTTCTTGTTGTTTATGATATAAATTAATAGCTACAAGGATCATGGAACATCAACGACTGCGGTATCTTCACTTTTATGCCATGCTAAGGTTTTCAGCTCGTTCCACGACTTCTTCTTTGTGTTTGCTTTTTTACATATTACAGACGCCTGGTTAAGCTGCTTTTTCTGCGGCTACCTTGGAAATTACTGGGTATGTTCACAGCGGTTCCCTGTTATATTTCCTTTTCGCATTTAGAACTGTTCCAGATGGAGTTTGGTTTTAAAATAATTGATTAAAATTTTTTTTAATTTCTCATGCTTTAATCCATCTTTAAATATGGCAATAGTATCAAAAATCCAACGTATTTTTCCATCCAGTGCTTGGTACTTTGCAAATGGAATAAAACGTGCATTTTCCTTATTCCTATAATTCGTGCGTAGCCTAGGAATTGATATCATGTTCCTCTTGGTTTCTCGGAAGCTATGCTTTTAAGGCACGTACGGCAAGTTAATTTTGTAAAATTGCCAAAAAAAAGGCAAAGGTTACGAAATTAAGTACTACGACGAATCAATGATTCCTTTCGATATTTTAGACTCATACAGTATCACTGAATTATTTATCCTCGAATACAATAAAATATTTCTGCGAATTATTCTTCTTATTATTACGTACAAAGCCTTTGAAACTTTCATTACCGGACTGGTCCTTACAGTCTAGGAAATCTTCAATCATTATATATTTAAGGGTCTGTTGCCGTAGTATAGTAGGTAGTGTGTTGGCTTATTATACGTAAAGCCAGAGGTAGAGCCCCACGCCAGACATCAAAGACAAAATACAAAAAGTATTTCTTCGGCGACTTCCTCTCAGCAGATTTCTGATTTTCTGAGAGTAACAAAAATTGCCATGAAAAAAGTTTCTCAAAAATCTGTCGTTCGGAGTCGACTTTAAACTGTAGGTCCTACCACTCCTGTATAAAATTAACACACACAACATAAGTGGTGTGAAAAACTAGGACGTCGTACAATGGGTCAATTCGACCTCCGGGTACTGTACTTGTCTTAATTGAGAGATACACGTCCTCTGACCTAACCTAATCTAACCTAAGGATCTGTGCAGGGCTTATAAAAATACCAACAATTCGAATCTGTAGCGTGCCCTGTTTCTATTTTCACTGCTTTTATATGTTTATGTCTGTCAACCGGCCCTAATGGAACTTAGACAGAATTTCGTAGTTTCTTGAATAGCCTCTTCATGTACTAGAACCAAGCAGTACTTGGATTATGAACATCTAAAGAGGAATTCCTTATTTATGGTGCGCCAACCATCTAATGTACCATAAAATCCGCAGATGTTAGGTTGAAGCTTTCTTTTTAAAACTAGAATTAGTCGAACGTTCGCGGAACGTACGTACGTTCATTCACATGAAAAACAATGCAAATGCTTAACGAAATCACATTACACATACGTTCCGTTACGTACCGTGAACGTTCGACTAATTCTACCATAAGTCTTGAGAATTCATTATTTACTCGTGCATAAAGAGCACGAAAGCAAAGTAAGATTTTCTCATATTAAAGCCCTCAAAAGTCTGATGAAGTCGCCGTGGTCTAATAGGTAGTGTGTTGGCTTTTTACTCGCGAGGTCTCGATTCAAACCCCAGGTCAGGCATCTCAAACTAAATGAAATATGAAAAAATATATCTTCGGCGACCTCTTCTCACCATATTGCTGGCAAAAACCCTGAGAGTGAAATAAAGTTCCCATGGAAAGTTTCTCAAAAATAATTTGTCGTTCGCAGTTGACTTTAAACTGTAGGTCCGCCACTCATGTATAAAAATTAACGCACACAACATAAGTGATGTGAGAAGCAAGGTTCTAATCCTGACTGAAGGTTTGTAATGGCCAATTATGTGTGTATGTAAAGTCCGATGTCTTATAATTAGCGGAGTGGAATCGATTTATCTGCAGCTTTGAAACTTCCAAATTGATGTTATGATGGCATAAAGATCTAAATAGGTATCGAACTTGACATAATTGCCTCTACGTAGCTGAACAGCCGTTTTAAAAGGCTTATGATCTTAGCTATGAATACACGCAAAATGAAGGGTAAAGATTTTTAAGAGTCTCTGCTCCTGGTTTCAAAGTTTCCAAACCGATTTTAAAACGTTTTTTCGTTTATGTGGATCATATCGACAGAATGCTAAGCTATTTTTGACAAATTCCATCCCACCTTTTCCATGTAACGATGGCTTAGACTAAGTGCCTTGCCTAGTAAATCGTCTAGTAGGTAGTGTATTGCCATTGTATTGAATCCTCAGCTTTGAAAAACGGCTTGTTTAAGTTGGTGCAGTTTCGCCGCTCTTCTGGATCGATTTTAATTTCATTGTCACATTTAAAAGCAATGAAATGTTACAATGTTTTTCGCTTTTAATCAACAAATTTCCTCCAGCCATTTAAAAAGTCATGACATTCAAAAGAAATTGAAAAACTTTGAAAAATTATTTTTACGAATTTTTTTATTTTTTTCAATTTAATTAATCGGCAACATTAAATGCAATTTATCGAATATGTTGTGCAAATAAAAATAATTATTTTCACATTTTTTCCCTCATATTTAAATAGCAATCGAAATTATTTTTATTTTTTTCGTTTCGCTTTTTTGGCAATTTATCTAAAAGTTCAAGCAATTTTCTGTCTTGCCAGTCTATCACATTAAATTTTAATTAAAAAAACCCACTGAAAAATAGAAGAAACAAAATAAAAAGATCATCTGTGGCAACGGTAGTAGCCGTGGCATGGCAATAACATCAAATGCCAGAGATCACTATTCCATTAGTTTCACTATCTCTGGTTCAAATAGAAAATATTGCCTCTACTCGCCTTGTGATTGTTACTGCGAGTATCTGTTTTCCCCAGTGCTCCCCCATACATCTGCTTCTGAATATTTTTTTTTACTCATTTTCTTCTGTTTTTATTGTAATTGTCGTGGTTGTTGTTGTTGCTGTTGTTTTTCGGTTTGTTGTTTCAATTATAAATCAATTTTATCAAACGAAACGATCACATTTTAATTTTTCATTTCAATTTCAATTTTAAAGGAAGAATTTCCTCCCAAACGGGCATTACAGCACAACACAGAGCACCACAGCCCGGCACAGAACAGAACAACAGAAGAATTTTTCGCTGGTTTTCGTCGTTGTCGTTTGTTTCAAAAGAAAAACAAAATATTCTTGGGGGTGAATGTTTGGCTTTTGTTTTGTTGTTGTTTGTCGATCTATTAATTGCTTTTGAACTCGTTCAAAAAAAATTGCCAGGAACGTTAAAACAAAAGGTTGCCTTTCATTTCATTATTCAAATGATGAGTTCAACCTCTCAGTTTATTACGAACAAGAAAATAAAGTGTTTTCAATAATTGTTCTTTTTTATTTTAGAAGATTTTCTTACTGTTCATAAAGGCAACAACAACAACAGCAACAAGATAACATATTGCATGACATGTAACTTTATTTTACTTTCGGCGTAGAACGAATATTGTACGCTCCTTCGCAAATGCAAAACATCAGGAGACTTTTTAGTTTTTCATCGTTTAATTCAGTTCATAGTCCCTCACTTAGTCTTAAAGCCTGGTTCTGTAAAACAAACGATTTAAGACGAACTGCTCTATTTTGTTAAACAGAAACAGACGTTCGCCTGAAGTCATTTGTCGTACAGAAACAGGGGACTAATTGACTTGAGTCAAAAAGTTTTGAAGTCATCAAAGCATAGCTGCTCCCATTTAACGACTTCTGCCGTGGGCGCAGACCCGCTGAGGAAGAGGAGACTGTTATCCACTTTCTTTGTCAACACGCCCATCTCTTGCGAGGTGCAGATATAAGTTATTTCACTCTCCAACCCTTGTCAGCTTGACGGAGCTATTGTCCATTGATGTCAAGGATATAGCCTCGTTTATCGAGCTTTCGTGCTGGTTTTCCAGCGTGGTGTAGTCGTGCTTTAAATGTGCACCCCTTGCGCTGACCAACTTCTCCCTCCTTGTTTCGGCATAATGTGGTCCGTACACAGACTGCGTTTATCTGTGGCGTCACAACGGGCCGCTATGCGTGCTCAAGTGAGCTTTTGGTATCAAAGCTACCACACTAGCCTAACCTAAATCATAGCTGACAACCAGTTTCAAATGCAAACTCGAACTCTTTGCCGAATCTTTTCAAATCTGTGTCTGTGTTGTGATATGAAGCCAATTCCTGTGGGTATAGTTAATGAGGTGTTGATGTATCAGTAC